>JAWZYV010015172.1:0-83066 GCA_038373885.1 Cheiracanthium punctorium
GTGATGAAATAACAGAAAATAAAAATCTGTCTTCACTAAACGTAAACAGAACCTCTGAAAAATTCAGCTATTTCGAATCTGAATATTCTACCATAAATCGGAGTCCTGCTTTCACTATTGTCCATGAAAGCATGTGGAGTGAGCTATTAAAAATTTGTGTTGCCAAGAGTGTGGAAAAAATGAACTAAATGTTGAAAGCAATTCATCGTTTGGTTATTCAGCCAAACTCAATTTAATCTGCATGTCATGCAAGACATGCTACGGCAAAGCGTTTTCCAGCCCACGTCTGTCAGAGCGCAGAAGATTTGAAGTAAATAAAAGTATGGTTGAAGCCTTTTTAAACATAGGCAAAGGCCATTCAGCCATGGCCATTTCCATGACTCTTGGATTAAATTCTCTGGATAGAAAAACTTTTGATAAATGTGTACTTCAAATTTTTGAAGAAAGTAAGCATCTGCGGGAAACTGTTCTAGATATGGCTCTTAAGAAAGTGCGAGAAGTTCACAAGTCTTGTAAAGATCCTTCAGCAGAGATAATGTTGGAGTGTCATTTGATGGGTCTTGGCACAAACGTGGCCATACTTCTTTGTATGCCATTGGGTGTGTAATCGATATCATGACAGGATTAATAATTGATTACCTCATTGTGTCAAAATATTGCCATGACTGTGCCAAGACAGCTTCAGATGTGGATGAGACTTCTCCAGAATATTAAAGAAAATGACTTTTCTGTAGTGTTAACATTCATTTTTGTTTTCTGCCGATAGATGGCGGCAGCATTCATTTCGATTCTTCTAATGTAAATTCCCCAATAAAGTTTCACTCTAGTTTTTGTCACAGTGAAAGCAGGTTGTATCTCTTTGCATCATTATAAGTTTAACTTAAAAAACCTAATAGGTTATGGGTACCTTCACGAACCCAAATATGCGCGTAAGAGATAAAAGATTATGAGTTTTTAAACTTGCATACGGCAAAAATAATTTCCTTATTGGAAGCAACTATCGTTTTGCCGATCGGCAGTTTGGCAGGAAGAAAACGTGAGCAAGCCGCCATCTTTGAAAGATCGTGCAGGAAAGAAAGAAAAGTTGTTGCTTAGCCAGGAATTTTATCTCCGATTATTAGATTAAGGAACCTGTCAAACTGGACTTTTAGTGGACTACAGTACAGTTTTTTTTTTCTCCTGGATCATGAATTTCCGAAAAATAGCATGGATTTAAGCAGACATATCAAGCCTTTGAACGGAGAAGCTGACTGGCCAATGTGGAAACGCAAAATACGAGACCTGCTGGATTATCACGAGGGCACAATCAAGGTCATCGATGGCAAACTAAAGAAACCAGAAGCCATTAGTGCCGGTGCACAAGAGCCAGAGAGAAAACGATATAAAGAACAGTGTGATTTATATCGCAAAGCAAACAGCTATGCCAAGTCTATGATTGCGAGTATGGTCACTGATGCAGTATATCAAAAGATTATGGATAAAGAAACGGCCTATGAAGCTTGGGAATCCCTAAAACAGCAATTCGAAGCAACTTCGAAAGATCAGTTGTTTAAAATATGCACAAGGGGTGCGCAAGGCCCGCCTCCTCGTGGTGCACCCTGGTAACGTTGCTGGCAACGGCAACGGCTAAGTGGCCTTACCTGTTAATATGGACGTGGATATTAACATTGTTGATACTGCATCGCTCGTCGCGCAGTCTAAAAAGGAGCGCGTTGGGGGTTTAGGCAGAGGGCCCCCTTCGAAAAATGTTTTACAGTCTCCCGGCGTTGAGGATTTAGGTAGAGGGTCCTCTTCGTCAGATGTTCTACAGTCTCCAAAGGAGGGCTTCGGCTCTCAAACGGGGGTTGCGGCGGTGGTTTCCACTGCCCTCCCTTCTTCTACACAACCCTGCCCCACCACGGATGAAGGTAGTGCGGCTCACGAAAGTGAGCAGCCTCCTGAGGCTGTGGGAGAGTGGCAGAGTGTTGTTTCAAAATCCAAAAAGAGGCGGCTAAGGAAGAAGGCTAAGGCCATGGCTGAGGCTGAAAAGCCCCGGTCTGACCAGTTGGCTCAGTCCAAAGCTGTTAAGAAGGATGAGGGTCGCAAGAGGCAGAGGCCTGGCTCGGGCACCCTATCTCCTGCTGTGGCAAAGAGGAAGAAGTCTGGTGCGGGGTCTCTCCAATCTGGCTCTTTCGCTCAGGTCCTCAGCGGAGTCAAGTTGGCTATTGTTAAGGTCTCCTTCCCCAAGAGCAAATTGCTCAAGGAGTGTGAGGAGAAGATTAATGCTGAGATCCTTCGGTTAGTGGACTCGATCCCTTTGGACGGGCAGCTGCCGAGGATCTCTAGTACAGGACTGCAGAGCGGAGCACTGATTGTTCAGTGCGATGATGCATTTACCTCTGAGTGGGTCGAATCTGCCTTTAATGGCAACTCTCGGGTTTTGGATGGTGAGGCCTTGAAGGTCTTGAAGGCCAGTGAACTGCCCAAGCCGGTTAAAGTTGCTTTTAAAACCAAGGATAGGGTCACGAAGGAGCCGGAGGTTTTGCTGAAGCGGCTGAACCGGTTTAACCCATTGCTGAAATCGACCGAGTGGCGCGCTCTTCACTTTAGTGAGGAACCCCACTCGACTAGATGGATCTTTGAGGTTGACTGTGAGGCTGCTGAAGCGATTCGGAAGGCAGACTTCAGTGCTCATACGGGGGTGGACCGGGGTGTCTTCAAGATACTCCGGGACCCTAATAAGAAGCCTGCGTCGGCTGCGGCTGCTTCGGTTGCTGCTGCTGCGGAAGATGTGGAGGAGACTGAGGACGTGGTTATGTCATCCGACGAGGACCACGCCTCCTCAAAGGTGAGTAGTGTTGGTCTTTCTGGGCTGGGTGAGCTGGGTGTTCACTCAGACTCCGATTCTACTCTTCAGCCTCTCTCTGGTGATGAGGCTGATAAGATTTTGGCTGTCGAGGGTTTGGAGGAGTCTGTGCACTGCCCCAATCCTACCAGCTAAATTACTATAGCTTTGTGCTTTTTCTTCCTTCCTGCTTGTGCTGTGGATTGTATTAATGTTGCTCAGATTAACCTCCATCACAGTAAGGGTGCCTCCGCACTCCTGTGCAAGCGGCTTGCTGATGGATTGGTTGATATAGCTCTTGTTCAGGAACCTTGGACTCTCAATGGGAAGATCCTTGGTCTTAATGTTAAAGGCTTTAATATATTGTATGATATTACTGCTGTCAGGCCTAGAGCCTGCATTGTAGCTAATGCCAAGCTTCATGCCTTAGTCTTAGCCAATTATCTTGATGAAGATAATGTTGCGGTCAAGATTAGTATGAACGACGACAGCGTGGTTCTCTTGTCTGCTTATCTTCCATTTGATAGCAGTGATCCTCTTGCGGTCAGTGCTAAATCTTTGATTGAGTACTGTACTGCGAACACAAAGCTTATCATTGGTTGTGACGCTAATGCTCACCACACTGTCTGGGGTAGCACTAACTGCAATCCTCGGGGTGATGAGCTTTTGGAATATATTTTGCTGTATAATTTATTTATTCTTAACAAGGGTAACAGACCTACGTTTGTTACCAGTAATAGAAGTGAAGTTCTTGATATTTCACTTTGTAATGGTCATTGTTATGATCTTATTGAGAATTGGCATGTGTCGGATGATATTACTTTATCTGATCATAAACTAATTCTTTTTTCCATTAAAGGACTCATCCCTGTGAAGAGTCAAGGTAGGAACCCGCGCAGAGCTGACTGGGGTTCCTACAGAAAGAAGCTCAAACTTTGTTTGAGGAATATCAGCGGTAAGTTATCTTCTCCTAGTGATATTGATGACACCGTCTCCTCCCTAACTGGGGCTATCTGCTCTTCTTATAATGAGTCTTGTCCGGTGAGCACAGTTGTTGCCCGGAGGCGTGTCCCTTGGTGGACAACTGAGCTCACTCACTTGCGTAAAAATTGCAGGAGGCTTTTTAATAAAGCCAAGAAAACGGGTGACTGGCAAGCTTATAAAGCTTCTCTCACCAGCTTTAATAAAGCGATTAGGTGTGCCAAGAAATCTTCTTGGCAGGACTACTGCAGCAACATCAATGATTTGTCTGCTTCTGCCAAATTGGTTAAACTTTTGGCTAAAAACAAATCATCTAACCTTAACTGTGTTAAGATGCATAATGGTCACTTCTCTGAGTCGGGCAGTGAGACTTTGTCTGAGATGTTCAGGGTTCACTTCCCGAACTGTGTCATTCTTGACAATGTGTGTATCCCCTCTCCTGCTCCTGCTTTTGTCAGTGATAAAGAGGCTTGGGATGTTGCACGCAAGATTGTAACCTATGATAGGGTCGTTTGGGCTATTAAGTCTTTTGGACCTTATAAAACTCCGGGTATGGATGGTATTATTCCTATCCTTCTCAGGGAAGGCATTGCACTGCTTTCTCCTTCTTTATGCAAGATCTTTAGGGCTTGCATTGCTTTAAGGTATGTTCCCACTTTGTGGAGGCACACTCGTGTTGTATTTATCCCTAAGCCCGGAAAAGACAACTACTTTGAGGCTAAGTCTTTTAGACCTATTAGTCTCTCTTCTTTTCTCTTAAAGGCTCTTGAGAAGCTTATTGATAGGCACATTAGGGATACGTTGCTTAGTCGTTCCCCTTTGTCTGTTAATCAGCATGCCTATCAGCCTGGCAGATCTACTACTACTGCTCTTTATGATCTTGCTTTTACTGTCGAGAAAAGTGTCTGCTGTAAGGAAGTGGCACTTGCTGTTTTTCTTGACATCGAGGGAGCCTTTGATAGAGTTCCCTCTGATACGATTTTGTCTGCCCTTGTTTCCAAGGGTGTTGATAAAACTGTCTGTCAGTGGATTGATAATCTACTCTCGTACAGGCTTATCTCTGCTTCGCTTCTGGGGGACACCTTGGTGGCACGTCTTTCTGCTGGTACTCCCCAGGGTGGGGTTCTTTCACCTTTATTATGGTGTATTGTGGTGGACTCCTTGTTGGCTAAGTTATTTAGCATTGGGGTCCACTGTATTGGCTATGCTGATGATATTGCCATTGTGGCCAGGGGCAAGTTTGGCCCGGTGGTCACTGGCTTCATTAACTCGGCCTTGAAAGTGGTGGAGAGCTGGTGTTCTGTTACTGGGCTTTCTGTCAATCCCCTGAAGACATGTTTGGTTGCTTTTCCTAGTGCTAAGCACTTCAAGTCTTCTAAGTTTTCTTTTTTTGGACAACCCATTGCATATTCTTCTTCGGTGAAGTTTTTGGGTGTTTACTTTGACTCCCATTTGGGGTGGAAGAATCATCTTGATTACTGTCTTGCTAAGGCCAAACGAGTCTTTTGGGCTTGTAGAAGTGCTATTGGCAGGACTTGGGGCCTGAGCCCTCGGTCTATTCATTGGATCTACACCATGATTGTTCGCCCGATCATTGCGTATGGGTCCATTGTTTGGTGGTCTAGATCTTCCTTAGTTTCATCTAGGAAGGATCTTACCCGTTTTCAAAGGATGGCGTGTTTAGCTATCACGGGTTGTCTTCGTACAACTCCTACTGCAATCACTGAATTGCTTTTAAACCTTTTGCCTCTGCATTCCTTTATTGAGGCTGAGGCCCTGGTCTGCAGAAAGAGGCTTATGGACCTGGGGTACTGGAAGGGTTATTCGCAATACCTTTCATGGGGTGATCTTGATTCATCTATGTTGACGCATCCTCTCTGTTGTATGCCTTCTGATAATATGCTTGTCAGGCATGTTTCTGATGGGTCTTTCTCTGTTCATTTCCCCTCTAGAGATGACTGGCGAAAGCCTCCTAATTATAGTAAGAACAGGTGTATTGTGTGGTACACTGATGGCTCCAAGCTCGGTAATCGTACTGGAGCTGGAGTTTGTTGTCTGGACAATGGCATTAAGCTCTCATTTTCTCTGGGTCTTCATGCCTCTGTCTTTCAGGCAGAGGTTTATGCTATCCTCATGTGTAGTGTTTTCTGCTTAAAGGCTGGATACTCCAGGAAGCATATCTTCATTTGCTCTGACAGTAGGGCTGCTTTGCTAGCCTTACAAAGCACTGCTATTTCCTCCTACTTGGTCTGGGAGTGTTATTTGGAGCTTTGCAAGCTCTCTCGTCTCAATAAGGTTACTCTGTATTGGGTTCCTGGCCATTCTGGCATTCCCGGCAATGAGATGGCTGATTTCCTTGCCAGGGCGGGCTCTAGTTCCTCTTTTGTTGGCCCTGAGCCGGTTCTTGGCATCTCGGGTAAATGTTATAGGGATACTGTTCTTAACCACTTTCGGAGGCTTCAGTATTCTAACTGGCTTAATTGTGGTGGCCAGAGGCAGGCTAAAGAGATTAATCTTGGCTTCCCTGGTGACAGATGCAAGGAACTTCTGCGTCTCAATAGGTCCAGTCTCCGTAGGGCTATTGGTCTGTTAACTGGGCACTGTTGCCTTAAAAGGCATCTAAATATAATGAAGATTGTCGATGATCCCACTTGTCGGGGTTGTCTTCTTAAAGAGGAAACTGCGTTGCACATCCTCTGTGAGTGTGAGTACTTTTCGGCTTACAGGTTTGAGCATCTTGGGCGCCATGTCATTGAGCCCTGGGAGCTTCACAAAATGTCTGTTAGGTCTATGCTGATGTTCGCATCTGCTACTGGGCTATTTTCATAGGGCCCTTCAGGACTTTCCATTTTTTTCAGGACTTGGGGTTGGTACAATAGACCCATGGTCGCGGTGCCTGGCCCCTTGTGGGCCTCCCCTCCATAAGTCATAAGTCATAAGTCATAAAATATGCACAAAATTTTTTGCATTTAGTTGGGTCCAAGGAAAGGATATTTCTACACATATAGTAAAGCTAAGGAGTCTCTGGAATGAACTAAATAACGGCCTTGAGGCTAGAGAGGAAAGTAAATTGCCTGATTTGATGTTGGTATGCAAAGTCTTACATATTTTGCCAAATCAGTTTGAAACCTTTAAATCCAGCTGGATGTTATTGGCTAAGGATGAAAATAGATCATTTGAAGAACTAACAGTGCAATTGTGTATGTTTGAAAGGAATTTCACAAAAACTGAAGACAGTAGGAAAGATGTTCAGGAAGCACTGGTAGTGGCAAAATCAGAAAAGCAAACACAAGAAAGCAAAAATAAGTGGAAATCAAGAAAAGGAGATAGCTGCAATTACTGCAAACGAAAAGGCCACTGGGTAAAGAACTGCAGACAGTGGATTTCTGGTGGAAGACCATCAAAGGCTCAGTCAAATGCAGTTTCAGCAAATGTAGCACTGATGTCTATATGCGAGGAAGCCTGCACAACAGAGACCAGTTTGACAACAATCTGGATCGACAATGGGGCAACTAGGCACGTCACAAACTGTTCCAGGTACTTTGTTGACTTTATAAAATTTGATATTCCTTGCGGTATTAAAGCTGCTGGAAATGAAATGCTGGATGCACTAGGAAAAGGCACAATTAAAGTCCAAGCTAAAATTAATGGAAAATGCCAGGACATTCTTCTAAAAGATGTGTGGTACGTTCCAAAAATTAGTCAAAATTTATTCTCTGTGCTTGCGGCTCAAGACAAAAATCAAAACAGTAAATTTGTGTCAACTTCCACCGAGTGCTGGTTAAAAGTCAATGATAAAGTGGTGCTTCATGGATCTCGCAGTGTAAATGGTACCTTATTCAAGGCAGATATTGAGCCACTTCTACCCAAGGAAGTAACAGAAGTGCATACTGCTGAAATGGACAGCTCCTTACTACAGTTATACCATGAAAGATGGGGCCACCAAGACAAGCGTCACATTAGAAACATGCTTGAAAGAGAACTAGGCATTAGCATCAAACTAGACAGTGAATTATGTGAACCATGTATTTATGGTAAAGCACACCGGTTACCATTTGGCACTAGGAAGCAAGCCTCTGAGCCTGGTGAACTGATTACAGCTGATGTTTGTGGACCATTCGCAGAGTCTTTTCAGAAGAAATGGTACCTTGTTTTATTCAAAGACAGTTTTACGAAGTTCCACTATATTTATGTCATAAAAGAGAAGTCCGAAGTCAAAAATATGCTAGAACAGATGCTGGCACATGCTAAAGTCTTAGGACATTCAGTAAAAGAATTCCTCAGCGATAATGGAGGTGAGTTTGACAACGAAGATGTTCGTAGAATCCTGAGTTCAAAAGGAATCACCCTAAGGATGACAGCACCCTACACTCCAGAACAGAATGGAGGCAGTGAACGTGAAGCACGTACGATAGTTGAAATGGCCAGAACTTTCAAATATACAAATTATGAGGCCAATTTCCCTGAGGCAATCTGGGCTGAACTAGTTAGTTCAGCAGTATATATACTCAACAGGACAGGCAAGTCATCAGTAGTAGATGCAAGTCCATATGAACTTTGGTTTAAATTGAAACCCCGGCTAAAACACCTACGTGTAATAAGATCTACATGCTACGCTCATATCCCCATTCAAAGAAGAAAAAAGATGGACAAGAAAGCTATTAAAGGCTACCTTGTAGGATATGATGGAGATGAGCGCTACAGAATTTACATAAAGAAAGATCATCGAGTAATTCTGTCAAGGGATGTTATATTTCAAGAAATAGCTGGAAAATGTGATGACCAAAGTGAGTTATTACAAGACAGAGAAGAGTCAAACCAGGGAAAGTCTGAAGATCAGCTAGTAGAAATTAAAGAATATTCTAAACAAGACAATCAGAGCCAAGAATGTGAAACAAATGAAACTGACAGTGAGGAAGATGCCGAACCTACATCAGACAGACAGCTGAGAAATCGCTCACTACTGCAAAGACCCAAACGATTTGAGGATCATATCATGGAAGCAGAGTCATATGTTAATAATGACGACAATCCTGAAACATATGAAGAAGCAGTCAATGCCAAGGATAGCACAAACTGGAAGAAGGCCATGAATGATGAAATGAGTTCATTAGAAGAGAACCAGACATGGGAGCTGACTGATCTACCTGTTGGAGCTAAAGCAATACCGTGTAAGTGGGTTTATAGACTCAAGACAAATCCTGATGGCAGCATAAATAAGTACAAAGCCAGACTTGTCGTGAAGGGCTTTAGTCAACGCCATGGTATTGATTATAGTGAAACATATAGTCCAGTCGCCCAATTAGGAACAATACGTGCAGTACTAAGCATTGCAGCTGAAGAAAAGATGCACCTGACACAGTTTGATGTATCAACAGCATTCCTTTATGGAGATCTGGAAGAAACCATATATATGCAACAACCAGAAGGTTTCAAGGATGGCACTGACAGAGTATGCAGGCTAAAGCGTAGCCTGTATGGCTTAAAACAATAGCCACGCTGTTGGAACAAGTGTTTCGGTCAGTTTCTGACAAACCTCGGCTTTAAAGCAAGTGAAGCGGATCCATGCCTTTACATTTGTGAAAGGAAAGGCAGAAAATTATTGATAGTTCTGTACGTTGATGATGGTCTAATTGCTGCAACTAATCAAGAGGACTCTGAAAATTTCATTAAGGAGGTAAAAGCGAAATTCAAGATTTCCGTTGGAGAGGTCTCCTGTTTTTTAGGACTTGAGATTGAACGTCACAGTGATGATTCAATAACAGTGAGTCAAAAAGGATATGCCAGAAAACTTCTTCAGCGTTTTGGATTTGATGAGTGCAAACCCGTTGCAACCCCTATGTGAAAGGATTCAGGATCACAACAGCAAGATGTGAAAGCCTCAGACTTCTCATACAGACAAGCTGTTGGTGCCCTTATGTATCTCATGGTGGGAACAAGGCCAGATCTAGCCTACAGTGTAGGATTTCTGTCCAGGTCACTTGAAAATCCATCTGCAGAAGATGTAGTAAGAGTAAAGAGGGTATTCCGCTATATAGCTGCTACAGTCAAATATGGAATCACATATCGTATAACAGATACAAAAGGCCTACTCCAGTGTTACAGTGATTCAGATTTTGGTGGATGTACCAAAACTGGTCGATCAACTTCTGGATATGTGATGATATATGCTGGGGGAGCCATCTCGTGGCGCAGCCAAAGGCAAGCTGTTGTAGCCACCTCAACCACCGAGGCTGAAGTTATAGCAGCATCGGAGGCGGCTAAAGAAGTGATTTGGCTTCATAGATTATTTCAGAGCATAGTGAAATTAAAGGAAGTGCCCACACTTCACGTGGATAATAGGGCAGCTGTAAAGCTGTCACACAACCCTGAATATCATCGAAGAACCAAACACATTGAAATAAAGCATTTCTTTGTACACGAAAAAGTACTAGAAAGAAAACTAAATGTCGAACAGGTATCAACCGAAAGACAAGTCTCCGACATCTTAACAAAACCCTTACCGAAGTCAAGATTATTGACATTGTGTGATAAAATGGGACTATTCTAAAACAAAAATTAGTTAACAAGGGAAAGTATTAAAGAAAATGACTTTTCTGTAGTGTTAACATTCATTTTTGTTTTCTGCCGATAGATGGCGGCAGCATTCATTTCGATTCTTCCAATGTAAATTCCCCAATAAATTTTCACTCTAGTTTTTGTCACAGTGAAAGCAGGTTGTATCTCTTTGCATCATTATAAGTTTAACTTAAAAAACCTAATACAGAATATGCAATATGGTTCGAAAATCATATGAAGTCTGGCATGTGCCAGAAAAATTATGATGGATTATCGAACTCAATAGAAGTGTTTGCTGCGGAAGATTTGTGGAAGCGGTCAATCGAAAATTGTCAAATGAGATATACGACTATACTATCAGACGGAGATTCTAAAACATTCCTCACCCTGTCAAAGCTAAATATCTATGAGGATACTGTGATTCAAAAAGAAAATGTTTTAATCATGTTGCCAAACGACTTGGAACATCTCTCCAAAATAAAGTGAAAGAGTGGCGAGCGAGAGGCATATGTTTGGGGAGGGAAGAAAAAGGGTATTTTAACTGATGAAACGATCACCAAACTTACTAATTACTGCAGGAAAGCAATAAATGAAAACATTACAGATGTTAATAAAATGAAATCATCAATATTTGCTTCCCTGCATCATAGTATGTCCACAGATGCTCGACCAGTTCATAATAAATGCCCCCCCAGGACCCAAGTCATGGTGCTTTTACAATAGGGCAATTGCCGCTAATGCAAATGTACCCAGCCATAGTATTATGAAAGCAAAATTATCAGAGGATGTAGTGTCCAAGATCCTCCCTGTGTATCAACGATTAGCATCAGACGAGATTCTGATGAGATAGATGCACATCGGGCAAAACTCAAAACTCCAACGAAAGCTTTCATTGCGTTCTGTGGCGGCATTGTCCAAAAGATACATTCATTTCAGAAAAGAAGTTAGAGCTTGCAGCAATATCTGCTGTTAACCAATTCAATATGGGCTGCATTGAAAGTCTTAATGCAAAAATGCCTGACGACTTGCGACTCTCAACAGTTGCAAAAAGACGGGATAAGCGCAGATTGCAAAAAAGTATTAATCGAAGCAGTGCAAGCTTTAAAAGAAAATTACAAAATAAAAACAAAGCAATTCCAAGTATGTAGAATCATGTGAAAGTCGACAAATATGAAGTAGAATTACACTTATTTTACACCAAATTAAAAAGTTTGTGAAATAAATAAGTCAAAGTGTGTTACACAAAGTTGACAAAAGAATTGCAGTTTCTTCGTCTTTTCAAAGCAGAATAGGTAACTAATTGTAACTGATTTAAAAGTGCCATTTTGTCATCAGGTACGATCTGGCTGACAGTTCTCTCTCCAAGCAGGGTAAATGTAAAATGAGTGTGTTCAAAAATGTTAGCACCCACTACCTTGAAAGTGAAAAATAATTCAAATCGGACTATAGTAATGCTGGTTTTATTCATTTGGCTATTTGCTACCAGTAAAAATATTTGTCATCGTTAACTATGCCTTTATAGCAGTTATAGTATTAGCTTGGATATTTGCCAGCATGGCGAGATATGTTTTGTGGTGCTAAATACACCAGTGGCGGATCCAGAAATTCTCTTTTGGGAGGGGTTGAATTTTGAAAAAAACTTATTTTACCCAAACAAAATATACAATAAAGCAAAATTTTAGTCTAAACCAATGTAAAAACTTTTGGGAGGGGCTAAGTGATTAAAAAAGATCACTTTACATATACAAAGTGCACATAGGCGCACCCACGGGGGGGCTATGGGGGCTCAAGCCCCCCCTAAAGGTGGAAAGTTAAAAGTGAAAAGCATTGAAAATTGTTCCTAAGGAATTTAATTTTTTCTTTATAAAAATTGTCTTTAAATTATTCCTAAAGTACTTTTTATCCAAAAAAAAACCAGTAGTTTTTAAATAAATACTTACAGTTAGTGAAGCCTCACCATGGCACAGTGGTTATGCCACTTAAAATGGTAGATGGCCGAAGTGTGAAGGTTCCGGGTTCGGGTCCCATCGCGCGACTGTCTATCTAATGGTCTGGAGTTTTGGTAGGTTTTCTCCAGATGTAACGTGAATACCCGTTAGAACCCCTTAGAAAGTCCTCCTGCCGAGGCACCCCCCCTTGGCAGATCGCCCTAGTGTGGCATTGCCATAATCACACACAACAACAACAACTATAGTTGGTGAACGAAACACAGTTAAAGTAGGTTTCAATGATACTGAAAAGATTACATAATTATTTGACTATAACCAGTTACATTGCTTGTGCGCATGGTTGTTCCATGGGCAAGTCAAGAGGCACATAATAATTTAACGTTATAAGACAGTTATGACTATAATCGAGGTCACTATAACCGAGTGCAGCTGAATTCGTAGCCCAGCCCCCCCTAACTAAAATCCTGGGTGTGCCACTGAAAGTGCATAATGAAGCAGAATGTTACCCCTTAGTAAACTCTTGTGGGGGGGGCTGAAGCCCCTTAGCCCCTCCCCTGAATCCGCTACTGAAATGCACCAACCTGAAAAGGATTTTGTATATGAATATATGGATAATAGTTTTCCCAGTAACCTTACATGAGCAGTAATTATCGGTTATGAGTAAAGTGACCATTTATTTTTTCCTTCAAAACGGGACATCTACTACGCTTTTGGAAATAGTGTAATTATTTTCTTCCTCAAAATGGGACATCTACTGTTTTTAAGGTAATAGTGTAGGGAGACTGAATTTCGGCTCTGGGTACCTTTTAGTTGTTAAGAAAATACGCAAAAAACTTGTGTTTAGTCTTACAACTTGTGTCTTAAAGCTTGTGTTAATTGCAAAATAAAATGAAAAAAACTTTTGCTAAAACACACATATACTATAAAAAACAGTGCAAGACGTACGCTTTGGGCGGTACAAGGGGTTGGCCCTTCTTCGACTTCAAAAACACCATCTGATGCACAGCAGGAAGGTAGGAAAGTGAGAAATGTAAACAAAACGACACACAGAAAAAAGGAAGTTGTCATTTGGAAGGAAAAAAATTCTTAGAAAACCAGAGTGAAAAGGGAAAATAAAGTGGAGATTGGGGGGGGGGAGGGAGGATTAAGCAAAAAAGAATCATGACTTTAAAAAAAGAAATAAACTGAAATAGTTGACAAAAAAAAGAACATCAAAAGAACAAACACGAAAACAATACATCCCCCCCGGCATTTTCTTTGCATGAGGGAGGGAGGTTAGTTTTTTTTTTTTTTTTTTTTTTTTTTAACACACTGCCGATGGATGATTTTAGATTTTTAGCGGCCTTTATCGAAATCATTACCGTGGGTTGCCCTCTTTCCTAAAAATAGGGCATTGCTAGGGACATTTTTTAAAAATGGGACATTATGGTGTCCCAAAGCTGTACTTGGGGACCACGGGACAAGCCACCTAAAAACGGGACATGTGGTCACCTTAGTTATGAGCATGTGTAAATCGCCAAATAATGAAAAGTTGCCATTGGTGGCAAACTATTCTAGCTGTTCCATAGTTTTTATCAAAAAAAACATATGACGTACTATTTTCTTAACTAATTTTTAACTGAATATATACGTAAGATGCCAAATTATGAAAAATCACCATGGGTGGCAAATACACGAGTTGTTCTATGGGTTTTACATAATTAAACATAGTGTGAAGTTTAAACAAGAACCAAGCAATGTGTAGCTCGATAACATTCTATCTGATCCAATCTTTGGGTTTTGTTGGTTGAAATTATGCCTTTTTTACAATTAAGCCTTATTAGTGGTCAAATACCTCATACGAAAAGCGAGCGCAGCGAGTTTTTTAATAAATTAAGAGCTATGGAAGAAACGTTTGATGTACAGCGACAGACATAACATCCAAGAAACCTACAATCACTGAAATAATGAAGTACCCCAAGTTTAAAAACTTTAATGGAAATTTAGTATGTGCTTTTCTTGGTATTATTTATTTATTTTTAAATCTTTCTTTTATGTTCACACACTTCACTAATTTCAACATAAATTCATTCTTTGATGCCAAGTTCAAAAATATGTACCCTTCTGCAGGTTGCTTTTCAGGCACATTTACTTCTTTTTATCTGCCTAAGATTATTAGGTACACACAGAGAAACATGATTGATATAATAAGAAGGATACCTGAAAATATGAATGGTAATAAAATTGAAAGAAATATTTTTTGCAGGAGTAAGTTTTATGTCTGAAAATAGTGCATGTGAGTGTTAACTGGGATTTAGAGAAAAAGTGGTTCAGAATTACTATTTTAACATTATCTTACAATATAGAGCAGTGCTCCCCAATCATTTTGTCACTTCAGACCGGTCAACATGTGATAATTTTACCAAAGTCTGCTGAAGGGGGGGGGGGGAGATTATTTACATTTTAGATTTTTTGATTTAATAATGTTAAGTTAATTATATTTCAAAATGAAATACAATTACACTAAAAATGAATATAAAATGATTTCACATTTTAACTCACTAGACTGCTAAATCAATGAGAACCCTGAACTTTTTTCTTTGCGTGTCTCTTCCATCTGGGGGTAATAGGAGACAATGACACCTGAATTGTATTACTTGCGTCCAGTTAATTCCGTTGTTTTGTTTTGATTGCTGTCCCTGCAAAAAGCTTCGCTTCACACAGACAGATTGTCAGAAATGGCAATAGGGATTTAAGTGACTGCAATTTTAATTAATAATCTTGAAATGTTTAATAATCAACTAATTTGAAATAGTTACAAGATTTCTTTTGTTACAAAGATATAAATTGGCACAAACCCGCCAAAGTTGAAGAAATACACCACAGTAAATAAAATAGAAAGAAATAATTAAATGTTCCTTGGGCACCACGGTACCATTTGATCCACTGACCAGACCTGCCTCGCAGACCGAGGGTTGGGGACCACTGATATAGGGCATCTATACATTTCTTTTTGATAAATATTTAAAATTATAACAGCTACAAGCTTGTGAACTTTTATGATTAAGCAATCTCATTCTTACAGATTCAATGCAGCTATCCCCCCCCCCAAGTTTCTATTTCTTCTAATTGTTTATTTAAATATTCATTCCAGAAAACACAGCAGCATTCATCAGGTTATCTGAACTACTCCCAGTAGCTGGGTATAGTAGGAAACAGAAAGTAAGTTTTTTCTGTTACAGTGTTATACACAATCATTTTTATTGAAAGATATATATTCAAATGGATAATCTAAATTTTAAAAAATATCTGTATTTATGTTGGCATTTAATGAAATCAAAATAATCTTTTGGGCATTTTTGTTCTATTTTACATGATTATAGATTAGAATAATTTTAGATTAACTGTGATAAACCTTTTAAATTGATGCTGAATTCAAGAAATTATATCCATCTGCTGAATGCTTCTTGGGTAAATTTTCTTCAGTTTCTTTGCTCATGATTATAAGGAAATAAGGTATCCTTGAGTTTTACCATGGATTCATCTGTTGCTTTAAGACAGGGATGGGCAAACTGACGGCCATGGCCGCGCCGAAGGTTATCCGGCCCGCGGGTGGAATTTTAATTAGCCGGTCCGACGGAAATTGAAAGAATAATGTATTTATATATTATATATCCATATTAAGAATTATGAAGATGGCTTGAAAAAAGTGCATTTTGAGTTCGAACGCAGATTTCAAGCTTTCAGTACCATTCAAACAGAATTGGATATTTTTACCATGCCTTTCAATGTAAATTGTGAATCAGTGAGGTCAGATTTGCAGCTTGAATTAATTGAATTGCAATCTAACAATCATCTCAAGCAGTTGTTTCTAAATATGCCAAAGTTAGAGTTTTACAAATCATTATCGAAAGTAAGTTTCCCAAATTTAATATCTCACGCCCAGAAAATCAGTGCTATGTTTGCTTCATCTTATATATGAGAACAAGTGTTTTCAACTATGAACCTTAGAGAATTCTATCAGAAGTAGACTGACAGATGAGCATTTAGCCTCGTTCCTTAGAATCAGTGCATCTCACTTCGAACCTCAATATAAGAAACTTTTAAAAATGAAATCGCAATTTCATTCATCTCATTAACATATTTAAATTGTAATACTTGCATATTGTTCTTGAAATTTTAGAAAAATTTATCTTGGCCCGCCAAACTTTTTTTTTTTTTTTGATTTTTGGCCCGCGACCGAAAAAGTTTGCCCATCCCTGCTTTAAGACAACATTTTCTGTAGATCAAAATTGTTAAAATTGTCATTTTTTTTTCATCAGCCACACCCCAAATAATTTCAGTGTTCACCACTGTATGTAGCTTTATTAATTTGATTGTAATTAAATCTTTGATTTTTCAGTTGTCCAATGAGGAAAGGAATGGGCATGGAAGATTCCGAGGAGCTCATTCGTTATATTGGGGTAAGAAATTTATATATATACTAGTTGAATGCACCCGCTCTTCCCACGGGTAATGAATGGCTTCCTTTTCTTATAATACGGCTTATTGTAAGTACTATTTATCAAAATAAATAGGTAATAGCAAAATTGATATTGCATAAATATTATCTGCATTCAGTAATTATGCATAAACAATTTCATGGCGATTGTCTGAACGGTGAAGATGATCTGGCGCAGCGCCATCAACTGTCCAATGGCGGCTCGTGGGATACAGCAAGTACTACTGGGCTACACTTGAAATTATCAGCACATACTTTAAAATAATTTATTTTATAAATTTTCTTAAATTCAGATTAGAATTATGGAATACCTATGGTAAATTTAAAAAAATCTAAAAAAAAAAAAAATGTATTTTAGTAACGGCCGAATCGCTCATTCAGAAAAAAACCCCTTTAATCTTCCCGCAATTCAACTGTGAAAGTCGTTAGTACAGCCCTCAACGCTGATTAAGGAATTGGCAGCACTGTTGGCATGGTAACGACTAGGTAAGAACTTTCTCCGGCTTAGGATAGCATAGAGGGTTTTAGCTAAGACTCATCTGAAAAAAGGTTTTCTGACTTTGCTGCACTAGTGAATTCGACGAACTGATTGGCTCGGACGAGAAGTGAGGGAGAGAATAAAGACACAGAATATATGTTCTAGCCCAGCGTTTCTCAACCTGAGGTGGGCGCGCGCCCCGCAGAACGTTTGCAGGGGGGGGCGAGAAAAACTATAGAGCAAGTAGTGATGCATGTTTTTAAAAAATCATCTTATTTATTCTCATTTTTACTCAAAAATATATCTATTTTCGCTTAAAATGCTCATTATTAAAGATTAAAAAACTCCAGTTATGCTGAAAAATGTGAGGGGGGGGGGGAGCGCCACTGTAAGTTAGCCTTTGTTGACCTGTTGTTAGCCTTTGTTAATAATTGGCTAAGGAAAGGTAATATTTGTATTTATAGTATTATCTCTGTTTTACAGGTAAATGGCTCTTTAGAAGAGAGCATTGACAGTATAACTGCAAAACAGCTATATTTGCCGGCAAGTAGCACTGCAACAGAACCAGAACATTATTTTGTAATACTCGACAAGCAGCCAGCATGTTACCTGAAAGCTATGGACATTCTTTTTAAATGCCAGTATGTGTTTAATGTTAATTTTTGGGGAAGATTGACTGTCTGGATTTTTCAAGTTTATGGAGGCATTTATATATAAAATTTTACAAAAGACATCTAATGCCTCTGTGGAAACCCTACTACATGTACTTCTATGCAATCGGGATGTATAATTTGTTTCACTTTTAATTGTATTTCTGTTTATATATAGTCTAGAATCACAGGTTGTTGTTGTTTTTTATGCTCCTTTTAGTCAAGAATGGTTTAATTTGTGTTTTTACTTTTATATGCATGTTTAGATGAGAAATTCCTGTTTTCATTTTTTTAAAAACTAGTCTGTCCTAGATTATTAGTCTTTTTCCCCAATTCACTTTTTAATTGTTCTAAACAATTGTTGTTTTCCTGTATAAAAAACAGAATTGTCAAATGTATAAAGCAAAATTTACTTTTGATAATATTTGTTACATTTTATTTTCATTACTCTTTTAGATTAAGCCTGACAGTAAGCTTCCTCCCTCCCCCCCCTCCCTCACAAGTTTTGTATAATTATTTTTTTTCGTAAAAATGACTACCTAGCTCCTTTTTTAATGAGAGATATCTTATTTTTAATTTTTTTTATCTGGCTTTACCAGTTAAATGTAGTTAATTATTATATGTTACTTTTATGGAGGCATTTATATACCCTACATGTACTTCTATGCAATCAGGATGTGAAATTTGTTTCACTTTTAATTGTTTCTGTACATACATATATATATATCCAGAATCTCAGTTTTTATTTTATTATTATTTTTTTTTTAATTTGTGTTTTTTACTTTTATATGTATGCTTAGTCGGGGAATTTTCCTATTTTTATTTTTTTAATCAAGTGGATTATTAGTTGTTTTTCCCAATTTGCTTTTTTATTTGGTTGAAACAATTGTTTTTCTGTATAAAACAGAACCAACAAATGTATAACTTAAAACAAAATTTACTTTTGTTAATATTTGTTACATTTTTTTATTAATCTTCTAGATTAAGCTTAATCGTAAGCCCCCCCCCCTCAACAAGTTTTACGTAATATTTTTTCCCTCTAAAGATGACTGCCTTTAATGAGAGATGTCTGATTTTTTATTTTTATAGCTGGCTTGCCCAGTTAAATTAGCTAATTACTACAGCGTGGTTTTGATGATATTTTGCATTTTTTAGCTTTTGCATTTTTTAGTCTTTTGGGGGCATTTTTTGAGATTTTGTGGTATTTTAAATTTTATGACATTATTGCTTTAGTTTTGAGTCATTTTTTTAAAGTAATGTAAAATTTTTATACTTATTTTCTTTCGAAAGTGAATAAGAGTTGTCAAGAAAGAATCCAGATTTCTTTAAATATGCACCGATCATATGTTGAAAGAAGTTTCGTTAAGTTTAAAAATTTTGTTGCAGACAAGACATTCTTTCACATTTGAAAGTGTTAAACATTATTTAATAATGCACCAATATATAGTCAGGTGTAAGTAAATTTGTTCTTTCTTCTTTATCTTTTTATTATTTTAGTATATTTATTTTAAGTGTAAGTATATGTTTCATCCCATCTTCTTTAAATAAATATGACTACTGATTTAATGCATCAAAATGTATTTTTAGTAAGAATGAAATTTTTGTTTAATTATAGGGCATTTTTATGGATATTTTGTGAGTCATCAGAATCTGAACTATACTAATTATACTCATTGTCGATGTCTTTAATTAGGTTTTCCAAATTTATTCATCAGTAAGAATGCTTTGTAGTTGGATGTTTCAGCTTTCATTTGATATTTTGTTTGTTGGACCAGAAAAAAAAAATTATGTTGGTTGTAAATAGTTCTAACTGTGATTTACTCAAGATGAGGAGCAAATAATTCTATATAAGGTTTTTAAAAATCATATAACCCAGTATTAAACAGGAAAAAGTGGTTAAGTGTTAAAAAGTTAATGAAGAAATGTGATGTTCCATTATAAAACTGTGATATTTTTGTTTAGTACAAATTTTTAAAATGATTTGTAGGTTATTTTACTTTTTTGTGTGTATTAATAAATTCTACATGTACAAAGGTTATTTTACTTTTTTTTGTGCATGTATTAATAAATTATGTTTATCAAAACTGCTTTATAACGTGTCTCATGAAAAAAACACACATTGTAATTATAGATAAAATTATATTATTACTTTTAAAAAATGTATTTTGTGAAAATTATGGTTTGTTTAGTTAAAAACTAAGGAAACAACATAAAGCTAGCACATTAAAATAAAGTATTACAAACTTTTATTTTAATTATCTTTAATTTAGCTTTTATTTATTTAGTTTGTAATTTCATCTGTGCTTAGTAAAAAGCAAAGAAAGATAGGATATAATAAATTCAAACATTCTTTGACTGTGTGCTAAATCAAGCACTGCCAATATACCCTCCAAGTAGTATGATAATGTCCTTGAGAATAAAATAAAAAGTAATAGACATAAAAGATATACCATATGCAGAAAATGCTAAACACCTCCAATAATTAAGATCATATTCATAAGCATAAAGTTTTTCAAAAAGTGAGTGCCTAGTGTCACAGCCATGTACTCAAATACATATAAAGTATGTATGATTGGATGATTTATTGCAAAAGCTTATATGCTGTAAAAATCTGATTATACAAGTCTGAAACATCCGAGTTTCCGCTTTCATCGAGATATCAAAAACCTCTTGCGTTTTTGTTGTTATTGTTCTACATTTTCCATTTAAACTGCGAAACAAATCACCATTTTTAAAACTAATGAAAATAAAGTCGTGGGGGAAAATTTTTGATACACAAAATACAGAACAGTATGGAAAATTAAAAAAGATAGTGATGAGCTTTATCATGAAACTGCCTTTGAGCTAATCAATGAAAGGGATATATGTGAATGGATAAGGATGGGATGATTGTCGATGGAAAGTGAATATACATATAGTGACAGTGAACTTTCCCATCCAGATGGACTAAAAGTTATGGAAAATGCTTTCGAATTTATAGGACAAGGGACACTGGCAATTCTATTATCCCTGAAGAAATACCAAAATGTTATGAGCATATCATAATCGAAAATTCAGGGGGGTGGGGGGTTTCATATTAAATTTAAGAGTAGAATAGGGAAGTTTCAGAAAAATATTTTTAATCAAAGGATTTTAAAACTAAGTAGGGGGTACATGCTCTCTCTTGTGAACGAAGGACACTATGTCTGTGACTGTTAATGGAAAACATATTATCCTTGAAGAAATACCAAAATGTTATGAGCATATCATAATCGAAAATTCAGGGGGGTGGGGGGTTTCATATTAAATTTAAGAGTAGAATAGGGAAGTTTCAGAAAAATATTTTTAATCAAAGGATTTTAAAACTAAGTAGGGGGTACATGCTCTCTCTTGTGAACGAAGGACACTATGTCTGTGACTGTTAATGGAAGTTTTATAAAGCATTTTTCTTAAAAAGAAAATTGTTAGAAGTGACAATTATAAGCATAGTTTGATTTATTTATTTATTTGCCAGGAGAGGACAGCTCGCGTCACTGAATGTGTCGCTTAGAGCTACATATACGTCCTTCCCGAAATTTCCCGCCACAATTTGGAACCTCATCAGAAGGTGGGGGGACTTCTGAATATTGGCACCCCTCTGAAACTGCTAGCGACCGCCGAAAGGACTTTCGGAACCACGGATTTAACGTGCACGTACACTGCATGTACACGGTGCATAGTTTGATCAAAAATTTAACAGGGGTGCATATCAAATTCAAGAGTAGAAAAGAAAAGTTTCTCAAAAAAAAAAATTAAAAAGTCTCTGAAAAGAGCCCCGAGGGAGCACATGCCCCATCTTGTGCCCCCTGCCGATACAACGTCTATGGTGACTGCTAATAGAGCTCAATAACTCCAAAGTTAAATTTTCCTTGGTACATTTTGAAAAACAGAAAAAGTGGACAGTTGTAAGCATAACGTGATTGGAAATTCGTGGGGAGGGACGAATGGGCGCTGGCAGAATATTTCCCAGGGGGGGGGGCAAAGACTACTTCAACGTATGGTTACCATGTTGGCAAGAGCAAAAAAGCAAGGGAAAACACTGCATACAAAAATCCAGGGGGGGCATTGCCCCCCACCCCTTGCCCTATGCTGCCGGCGCCCATGGAGGGACATAAAATAGAAGTGTAAATAATGGACGTTTCTTTTAAATTAAAAAAAAAAGAATATTAGGCTTCAAATAAGGTTTTCAAGAGGTTGGGCAGGGGGAGCATATGCCCTCCCACTTCACCCTATTGTGGCCGTTTTTAGAGGAATTCAATGTGTGTCCAGAGTTTGGAAGTTTTTTAAAGCGCATCTCTTAAAAGCAGAAATTGGCCGGTTGTAGGAGGTAAGTTATATATATCAGTACCGTACCTAGACAAAAATTTCGGGGGGGGGGACCAAGAGGTGAAAAAGGCTAAATTTCTCACAAAATGGCTTTATTATTATAGTTTTGTCAACAAAATTTTAAATTTCGGGGGGGGGGGAACCACACTCTCTGCCCCCCTCCCTGGGTACGGCTTTGATATATATATATATATAATATATATATATCCAAATAAATATACAAAATTATAACTAAACTTCTAAAAATCACACAATTTGCTTTTGAAAATCAAAATATACACATTTCGATTTAAAGCTCATGTATAACGAAAAATAATTATATTCATAAAGGAACTTGCATGCAAATCGCTCCATTTTATGATGGAAGGCATTCATAACTGAATGAAAGCATATTAATGAAAACGGAGCGAAATTCAGAAAAATCGCTCCGTTTATGATAAAAAGTATCCAAAACTGAATGAAGACAAACCTTTCAAAAAGGAGCGTTATTCGCTCCGAATTTTTTGCTCCGCCGAAAGAAAACATATCGCTCAGACTGAGAAGAGCAACTTCGTTACGCAAAAGGAAGAAATATTCAATCAGTCTGAGCGTTTTTCACTCAACCATTTTGAGAGAGTGCTTCAAAATTGTAAATACTTATTTTCAGTTTCATAAATGATTATTTCATTTTCTGTTAGGTTTTATACATATAATGTATCTTATCTGTGAAAAAACTAAAACCGATTTAATTTTTCATGTTGCAAATCTTCTCTGTTCGTGCGCGTTTCGCTAGGTTCCTATTTATTACAGTTTCTTATTGTTCAGTTATCTCTGATTTGTCTTGATATATCATTGCAACTTTTAGTATCTTTTTTGAAATGAATGTATCTTTAGGCAAAATAAAAGGGGCATTTCCCTCCCCACCTAAAGATACGTTACATCGATTTTTATAAATTGTATTGTTGCAGAATTACTCTGCTACTCCTGGGGTTCGTCGTTCTAAAGTCCCGTTGGTGTAAAAGTTCAAGTAAAAAGTCACTTGTCAGGATGGAACACAAACTTTATTGCTTCTAGAACTTTGTAGAACAATCAGCTGTACACAATTCACAAGCACAATCTAGCAGTAATGTGCTTTTAACAGTTCGCTTAGATCAGAAGCTCTCACAAATGCTGTATTTTTCACACAAAATAGAACACTTTCACTGGCAAGAATTCAGTGAAAATATACGAGAAATAACACTAACAGTCTCTCAAGACTCAGCGATGAAGAATTTACACACAGCACTTAAATTCAAAGCTTCACAAACAGCGCGAAACACAGCTTCCTTCACAAAGCAAGCGTATTCACTCTCTCAAAAACTTGATCAACACTGAACTGTCGGGGCGACGCGCGCTTCTATAAATAGCCGACGCAGAAGGAACAAGAAGTTTCCAGAAGAGTCAATTTCTCGAGGGTTCTACATAAAGCGTGAATTTTGATTACGTCATAGAAGAGAAATGTTAGGTTATTATGCGTTTTAATGCAGGAAAAACAACTTCCAGGCCCCATTGGGAAAATCGCGCCAAATGACCAAAAAGTCGCCAAGTTTGGCGACTTTTGGCGAAATATCGCCAAATTTGGCACCAAAAATAAGTCCCCAAATGTGAAGAGATCTAAGCTCTAGGACTAATATTTCTGGAGTTTTCTAGAACCTCCAATGAAAAACAATGGCAAACCGAAACCTCCATATCTCCGGTTCTAATTGGCCGATTTTGATGCAACTAAAAGCAAAATTTATCTATTTGAAGCGTAGAATACGAATTTTAAGCCACAGAGCAGCGGGTTGCCCCGAAAATTCGTAACATTGCCCCCTTCCCAAGGACTGCACGTCCCCGGCAGTACAATCCCCGGTTAGAGGGTCACACAAATATACAGTGTCCAACCTTTAACCAAATCTTAACAACATAATTTAGGCAAATAATCAATAAACACAGTAAGCAAATGCACTCTAATAAATAAATAATCAACATAATAAATAATTACACTGTAATAAATCATAAACATAATAAATAAATACGCATTAATGAAAACTAATATATTACAAATATGTACACTAAACATGGCCTAAGTAGTGAGTGAAAGAAAGTTGACGAAAGAGGAAGAGAAGAGAAAGACAGGAAAGATGAAAGAAAAGAGGAATTACGCCATAGTGACCATGGTCTGAGCTAATTACAACCGCGGTAGATGGCTAGCCGATCGTAATGTACAACTCTTGGTATCGAGTTTGGTGACTTACGAATCCGTACGATGACGTCATTCAGCCGGTTTAGGACTGTGTAAGGACCTTCCCACGGCGATTGCAGCTTGGGAGACAGGCCTTTCCGTCGAGTAGGATTCCATAGCCAAACTTTGTCACCTGCGTTGAACTCGTGTCCCGTAGCCTTCGTGTCGTAGCGAGTCTTCATCTTTTCCGTGTTCAGGTTGATCCGCTCCCGAGCAAACTGATGCACGTCTTCAAACCGTGCCCGAAGGTTTTCCACGTACTCCTCTGGAGATGAAGGCGCATCTGGAGTGCGGCCGAACACTAGATAGGCGGGAAGAAGAAGATCTCTGCCGAACAGCATCTGGGAAGGTGTGAAGCCGGTAGTCTCATGGACGGCGCTCCTATAGGCCAGCAGGAAGAGGGGGAGTTTCTTGTCCCAGTCCTCTTGATTCCTAGATACCAGAAGCGAGAGCTTGTTTAAAATTGTGCGATTGAACCTCTCCACCATGCCGTCGGATTGTGGGTGTAAAGGCGTAGTCTGGGTTTTGTCCATTCAGAGAAGTTGGCATAGTCCTTTAAAGACTGCAGAGATAAAGTTCGTTCCTTGGGCGGAATGAAGTTGCAGAGGGGTTCCATATCTGGAAATACATTCTTGCACCAATACCTCTGCTACGGTCGTAGCTTCTTGATCGGGAATGGGAAACGCTTCGGGCCATTTAGAGAAGTAGTCAATGACAACTAGGATGTATTTGTTGCCATCCGAAGTTCGCGGAAGAGGTCCCAGGATGTCGAGGGCAATCCTCTCAAAAGGCGCTCCTACATTATAACGATGTAGTCTTGCACGGCTTCATTTCTTCGGGCCTTTACGGGCGGCACAGGCGTCACAAGCTTGACACCACTTTTCGACGTCGCCTCGAGCCCTAACCCAGTAGAAGCGCTCGCGAGCTTTCTGCAGGGTCTTCATTACGCCAAAATGGCCTCCAGTGTAGCCATTATGAAGTTCTTCTAGAACCTTCGGAATCCTCGAACGAGAGAGTACTAACTGCCATCGGAGCATCTTGCCGTTGTCCGACTCCCATTTACGATACAGGACTCCATTCCTCAGGCGAAGCGAATCCCATAAAGCCCAGAACTGTTTTTTTGCCGGACTGTAAGATGATATTTCTTGCCAACTGGGCTTAGCGCTGGATTTTTCCATAAATTCCACAATAGGTTTGATGTCGCTGTCTGCTAATTGGTCCGACCGAACATTTTCGTCACTCCGGGGATCTTGAGATGGTGCCGATGATGTAACTTGGCGGACAACGGGATGTTTCAGATAGTAATTTTTCTCTGCCCTGGAGCAATAGCGACAACTGTCTATGCAGGGCCTTCTCGACAAAGCATCTGCATTTCCATGAGATGACCCTTTCCGATGACGTATCTCGATGTCATATTCTTGTAATCGCTGTATCCACCTGGCTATTTGGCCCTCTGGATTCTTGAAATTTAGAAGCCAGGTTAAAGAGACATGGTCCGTTCGGAGCAGGAACTTTCGGCCGTACAGGTAATGATGGATGTGCTCCACGGCTTTAATGATAGAAAGAAGTTCCTTTCTCGTAACACAATAGTTACGTTCTGCCTTTGAAAGGCATTTGCTCCAGTAAGCAATGACGTGTTCTTGGCCATCTATCTCCTGGGACAAAACTGCTCCAACACTCTCTTTACTTGCGTCTGTGTCCAGGATAAATGGCTTGTCAGGGTGAGGATACGACAGGATCGGCGAAGATGTTAAAGTCGTCTTCAGTTCGTTGAATGCGTCCTCACATTCCTCAGTCCATAGAAATTTCTGTCCAGTCTCGGTCAATTTGTGAAGAGGTCTTGCAATTTAAGAAAAGCCCTTCACGAATTTTCGATAGTAAGTACACAGACCGAGAAAACTTCTTAAGTCATGGACATTCTCGGGACGACTTCAGTTCTGGACTGCGGACGTCTTTTCGGGATCGGTTCGGACTCCGTGGGCGGATATTATGTGCCCGAGGTAACGTACTTCCTGACGAAACAAATTGCACTTCGATGGACTTAGTTTCAAGTTTGCCTCTTTTAATTTCTGCAGTACTTTTCGAATGTTCTCGAGATGCTCTTCGAAAGTCCTTCCGACGATGATGATATCGTCCAAATAAACGAGACATGCTTCGTAGGAAAGTCCTCTCAACAATGTCTCCATTAGTCGCTCGAATGTAGCAGGTGCGTTGCAGAGTCCAAAAGGCATAACTTTGAACTGCCATAATCCTTGTCCCGTGGTGAACGCAGTCTTTTCATGGTCGTCGGGATGAATTTCCACTTGCCAGTAACCACTTTTCAGATCCAGAGTGGAAAACCATTCGTTTCCCGATAAAGTGTCCAAAGTTCGTCTATCCTAGGAAGAGGGTAGCTGTCTTTCTTAGTAATGTCATTCAGACGTCTGTAGTCAACACAGAACCGGGTAACCGGGTGGAACCATCCTTCTTTCGGACCAAAACAATTTGCGAGGCCCAGGGACTAGTCGACGGCTCGATGACGTCATCACGCTGCATCTCCTCTAAAAGTCTGCTCACCTCTTCTTGCTTAGCAAACGGCAGCCGCCTAGGATGTTGCTTGATGGGAGAATGGCTGCCTGTATCTATCCTATGTTGAGTTAAGCTCGTACGGCCAAAGTCACCCGAAGTACAGGAGAAGAGGTCTTCAAATTCAGCTATTACTTTCTCTGCAGCGCTTCTCTGTTCTGCCGTTAACTCCATGTCTTGTATTAATTCCTTCTTCAGGCACTCGGAAGATTTAGCTGTCGTTTGGCTGATGTTCTTATTAATGCAGGTAACAGGAGTGCATGTCGCCAACACTTCATTTTTCTTTATCACCTTCGACTTGTCCGTCACATTTACTACTCTAACTGGAATTTCTGTTCTCGACAAGTCCACAAGTGTTGCTCCCACAAGTACTCCTCTGACGGAATCACTATTGTTTGGGTGTTCGATTAATCGAAAACGGAATTTATTGCTTTCTTTTACTGTTCCAGAAATTACTGAATCAGTTCTGGGAGGTAGAGTGATATCAGTCTGGGCTATTATTCGCTGAACAGGTAAAATAGTTTCATTTTTAATATCGAACGCAGCTATTTCTTCTGAGTCTGAACGAAGCTCATTATTCTTAAAGTCCAAGTTAAATTTGTGCGATTTTAAAAAGTCGAGTCCGAGAATAAAAGAGTCTGTAATATTGGCGACATATACCACATGGTCGTATCTGGCATTCCCAAACGTGATTTCTACTTGCGCTTTTCCGCCCACTTCGATCTTGTCACCTGTCACAGTCTGGAGGGTCAGCGAGGGCGGAGTCCAGATAATCTTCAAATTCAATTTCTTGGCCAGATCCGTCCTTATGATGGTTACGTTCGCTCCAGTATCAATCACCATGTGGCATGGGGAACCATTAACATATCCCAGTACGAAGAGTCCATTACTGCCGCCATTCACTGATGAAATCTGCAAGACTTTTAGGTGGGGCTTTTGACAATCTGGCAACCTCCGCCCCGCGAGATGGCCACCTCCTAGTTTCCCTCTTTCATGATCTTAGAGTTCTCTTGCTGGTCATGAGACTTTCGACCACAATGCTTTTGTACATGGCCTTCGACGCCACACTTCCAGCATTTCACTTTCTTTGGGCCATCTCTCGTTCTATCGGATCTTAATTTTCGTTCTATGAGATCTTCAATTCTCTTCAACCTGTTCTCGACGCTCTCTGTGTCTTTCTCAGCTCCCTCTTGGACCGTGATAGCTCTAACAGCATGCCGATCTTTCCTGACGGCCCGTTGAGCTGCTTCTAGCTTCATTGCGAAGACGAGAGCAGATTTCAAATCCTGATAATCCTCCAACATACGTGACTTTTGGGTTTCTGGATCAGGGATGGCTTCAATAAAATGACGCACCGCCATTTCTTCTCGGACATTATCAAGGTGGTCCATGTAGGCTAGATGACACAGCCTATCTATGTCCGAAGCCAGCTCTTGAAGGGTCTCGCCAGATCTCTGCATCCTTGACTTAAGTTGGATTCTACTATATTCTTTCTGGCACTTCTCTCCGAATTTCATCTCCAAGGCACTGGCAAGGGCGTCAAAATCTCCTATCTTCGTCGCTCCGATAGTTTGCAATACGTTAATTGCATCTCCGCTAAGGGAAGCGTCCAGTTGGTTCGCTTTCTCGGACTCGCTCCAACCATTGGCTTTGGCGACTATTAAAAATTGGGTCTTGTAGGCTTCCCAGGGAGTCTTTCCGTCATAGGTAGTAAGTTTCACTGCTGGGCGGTGTTAAGATAACCTGATGTTTTCAGGTAACTTTCCCAGCTTTACGAGAGAGTCCAATTTCTCTTCAATTTTAGCTTCACATTCTTCATGTATTTTCGAAACTATATTTTCTTTCCAGTCTAGTTTCTCCTCAATTTTATTATTAAATTCTTCACGTAATTCTTTCATGTTTTTCTCTTGACTTTCTTCTAGGAGCGACACTCTTTTCTCCACTTCCTCTAATCCGGTTTTCATCTCTTCGTGAGCGGTTTTTAATTCATCTAATCCGGTTTCTATTTTTCTTTGTCCATCTTCCACTTTCTTCTCTAGTCCGACCAATCCGACCTCAATTTTCTTCTCTAAATCAGCTTGTCCGGTTTTCATCTCATCTTGCGCGGCTTTCATTTCTTCTAATCCGGTTTTCACCTCATCGTGTGCAGCTTTCATTTCGTCTTGTCCGGCTTCAATTTTCTTTTCTAAATCCGCCTTCATCTGTTCTTGTCCGGCTTTCATTTCCTGCATCATATTCATGAGCTTTTGAAGTTGTTCTTCCATTTTTTGTCTAGTCAAAACCATAAACTGGAAAATTAAAGTCCTTCTTTAGAACCCCGATTCTGGCACCAAATGTTGCGGAATTACTCTGCTACTCCTGGGGTTCGTCGTTCTAAAGTCCAGTTGGTGTAAAAAGTTCAAGTAAAAAGTCACTTGTCAGGATGGAACACAAACTTTATTGCTTCTAGAACTTCGTAGAACAATCAGCTGTACACAATTCAGAAGCACAATCTAGCAGTAATGTGCTTTTAACAGTTCGCTTAGATCAGAAGCTCTCACAAATGCTGTATTTCTCACACAAAATAGAACACTTTCACTGGCAAGAATTCAGTGAAAATATACGAGAAATAACACTAACAGTCTCTCAAGACTCAGCGATGAAGAATTTACACACAGCACTTAAATTCAAAGCTTCACAAACAGGGCGAAACACAGCTTCCTTCACAAAGCAAGCGTATTCACTCTCTCAAAAACTTGATCAACACTGAACTGTCGGGGCGACGCGCGCTTCTATAAATAGCCGACGCAGAAGGAACAAGAAGTTTCCAGAAGAGTCAATTTCTCGAGGGTTCTACATAAAGCGTGAATTTTGATTACGTCATAGAAGAGAAATGTTAGGTTATTATGCGTTTTAATGCAGGAAAAACAATTTCCAGGCCCCATTGGGAAAAAGTCGCCAAGTTTGGCGACTTTTGGCGAAATATCGCCAAATTTGGCGCCAAAAATAAGTCTCCAAATGCGAAGAGATCTAAGCTCTAGGACTAATATTTCTGGAGTTTTCTAGAACCTCCAATGAAAAACAATGGCAAACCGAAACCTCCATATCTCCGGTTCTAATTGGCCGATTTTGATGCAACAAAAAGCAAAATTTATCTATTTGAAGCGTAGAATACGAATTTTAAACCATTTTAAGCCACAGAGCAGCGGGTTGCCCCGAAAATTCGTATCAGTATTCTAGTTTTTGAGTTCTCAGTCACCCCCGAAAAAAATTCTTCGCTGCGCTACTGATTGAGTTAGTTTTCTTTAAAAAGTTATAAATAATCGTAATCCTATCCATAATATATTTTATTATAATGTATTCATTGCAAAAATTGAAACTTTATTATCATTTTTCTTAATTTTAAAGTTTTGCTCTCGACTTTTGTTTTCACATAGTTATTATACAGTTTTCTCCCATATTTTTACATATACCTTAAACTTGTTTTTTATTTTATTTATGATGGATAATTTGTTTTATAAACAAGTTATTTGTTCCTGTGAAATGTTTTAAAAGAGAAGCCCAGGTAGCACACATACGTTGGGGCAACGTATGAATGCATACGTTGGGGCAACGTTGAAATGACACGTTGGCTTACGGTTATCCAACGGTTGGCAACTGGTTATTTCTTACGTTGGGCCAATGTATGCTCTAACGTTTTGCCAACATATTTCCAACCGTTGGGCTAACGTATGAATGCATACGTTGGGCTAACGTATAAATACATACGTTGGGCTAACGTATTAATGCATACGTTGGGCTAACGTATTAATGCATACGTTGGGCTAACGTATTAATGCATACATTATGTTAACGTATAAATGCATACGTTGGGTTAACGTGTAAATGTATACATTGGGACACCGTAAAATCTGTATGCTGTCACTCTATTATCCAACTGTTGGAAATTGGTTATTTTTAACATTTAGCTATCATAATTGTTAACCGTTACATTTATAAGTTAGTTTCATATTTTAGGCCAATGCACAAACCTAATGTTGGATAATTATATTTGACGAATATTTGACAAATTGATGTGCTATTTCATAACATTTCTATAGATATATGAAAAACTGTCAAACTTGAAATTAAAGTTTTTAATTATTTTACTAACAGCAAATGCAGTGACAGATTCAGATAAGTTTTAAGGGACGGCAGATATGTAGAACGAAGCATATTATCAAATAGTCACATTTTTTCTTTCATCAAATATGGTTCCACCTCAACAGTGTGTTTCTGTGCGCTTAGGAGGAGGGCGAGTGGACACCCCACCCCCCCTAAAAAGTACTTTTGTCGACAAAATCGTCAGTTGCCAAAGGACTGTCAGCAAATTTCAGCTTTAATCACCAATCTGTAAAATGCTCTGTATAAATTACCAGTTCTGCCGACAGTTTATTATAAGTTATACTATATCATGAACATAGTCTTGTTACAATTTTCCTTTTAGTGATTTTTGTGCCAGTAAACATGTCCCTTTTGTCCCCTCAAGCCAACTTCATTCCAAATCATGTAATGTAGTGTGTATTTAAGGCAAACATGCACATTAAGTATCTGCCTAGGGTGGGGGGTGCCTCGGGCGAAAGACTTTTAGGGGATTTAATGCGTATTCACGCTACATCTGGAGGAAACCACCCAAGAGGCCAGATAATCGGTGTATATTTTTGAAAGCATATTGGTATATATCGTCAGAAAATTTTGTCTTTACACCCCCCCTCCCAACATTTTTCTTTAAAACTGCTCTAGTCCCGTCACTAACAGAAATGTGTTATTTTCAAATAGTAAACGATCTGTCAAGTTACAAACATATATTAATCTGTAGAAAACTAACCTATTTTGCACTATGAGGAAAATTAATATTGCAGGTGCAACTTATGAACTGTTTAAAAAGAAGGAGGGGGGAGAGATCGGAAGCAGAAAAATATTTAGAAGGTCCTTTTAGAAGTTATCCTTTACAGTTTTAGAGAACCAGGACGGCAGGCAAACCAAAATCATAAAAACTTTTCGAAATTATTAAAAGAAAAAACATGTAACGTTAAAGGAAAGAATGCTTATTTTTTGAAATATGATTCATATCCCTCCTTCTCCTTTGACAGTTACTTTTGTAAAGTGTCTCTCAAAACCTCTGAAAATTTACTCAATTGAAACTTTTGTAAGGAGGCTTAATCTCTCTCTCTCTCTTTTTTTTTTTTTTAATATCTTCATGTGGGGAAATCCAATAGGAGTATAAAGTCACTGAAGAATGTCACAGAAATCATTCTTTACTAAAATATTTATTTCAATTTACGTAATTTTTTAGATTCTTAATTTTTAGTTTGCCCGAATAAAATTGGTATGGAATACAATGACATTTCGTAGTTCTATTTTTATTTTCAGTTAACTGTAGATATTGACTGCAAAGTAAAAGAAAAAAAAATATTGCATGCGTAATGCATATGCATTACGCATGCAAGTATCAACACACGGGTGCATCTATATTATCTGACTATGAGAAAGATATCAGTACAGCAGAATGTATTAGTGATGCTGCTTACACGCTATAGCACATAAAATGAAAAAAGTCGTTGATGGTACACAAAGAAAAGTTACGACGCGTCCCGCATAATTACCACTGCACAAAATTTTGAAAAAAAAAAAGAGAGAGAGAGAGATAACTTTTTTTTTTCCATAGCGCATCCTTTCTCTAATGCAAAAAATAGAATGTCTGAAGAAAAGTTTTAAAAAATCAGTGATTTCAGTTCATGGACCTGAACTCTCAGTCACAGCGCGTCTTAAAGAGCTACTGATATTTTTCATTCAACTAAAATACGCAGTAGAAGAGACTTGTCAAAGCAATAAAAATGTTTTATCTTCCAGTACTCTCAAAGAGTATTTGATTGCATATAGATTATGTATTTTTCTCCATAAAATTTGAGTCCTGTAGCATAACAGGTGTAGATACAAAAATCTCTTCTAAAATAATAAATAAATAACAAAATGAAGTTGGTAAATATAGGTATATATATGAACTGTAAAGTACTATAACACATTTGTAAAATATTAAAATAACTGAATTCTTAAAACTGTAAAATATTTTATACATACCTTTAACAACAAAACAATTTTGATGCACAAATTTAAATCCTTGTTGTTGATTAACCACTGTGAACCAACGAGATTTCAAAATTGAAGTAGTGTTAGTTTAATAACTACTTCTAAATCTGAAATCTCATTAGTCATTATAATCTTGCAAAATATAAGCACGGCTCAAGTTGATTTTTTTTCAGAATAAACTTATTAGGAGAAAACAATTGTGTCCAATTTTACCTTCTCGACTGTTGTACAACTATGAGCAAATAAAACTTTATTATTAAGCTGTCTAGCATTGTTTAGTAATCCAAAACGCATCTTTTAATAAGCACTGTGCAATTATTATATATTTATTACCATAGCTGCATAGTAAGTTGTTTGTTTACATACTTTGAAGATCGTTAGGCTTATGGACAATCGAACTATAATCAATGCATCAATAATAATAGTTATCGTGATTCAAGTTACTACGAACCTACGCAACGATTGAAATTCACAGAAATATAGCTGAAAAGATAAATATTCGTTTCAGATTTCAACTATCAATCACTTTATAAAAGTGTATCAACACATCATAACAAGCAATGGCGGAAACGGAACGGCGAACGGACTTGAATCTATCGCTTCCCGGTTTCCTGAATGTGTGTCTTTGCGCATGCGCAATGGTACGGTTGCCCAACACAACATTCAGCCATCCGATGGCTAACGGTTGTTTTATCTACGGTTGCCCAACACAACATTCAGCCATCCGATGGCCAACGGTTGTTTACCAACGGTTACCCAACACAACATTCAGCCATCCGATGGCCAATGGTTGTTTACCAACGGTTGCCCAACACAACCTTTAGCCAACAGAATACCGACATTTCCATATGGACATCCAACGTTTGCCCAACGTAACAACCTTGTGCCAACCACGTGCCATCAATAACCCAACGTATGTGTGCTAGTTGGGAGGTAGGTGAATAAAAATTGTGAGGAGCGTCAGATGGAACAATTTTAACGAATTCTTATATTGTTCACTATTTCAATTCATCTGTAACTATTTTGAAAAATTAAGTTATTTTACATGCTGAAGTAATAAACCTTTAATTTACATACTTTATAAGCTGATTTTAATGTGTTCATAGAAAATATAACTTTATTATTGTTTTTCTCAGTTTTTGATTTTCGCTGTCAACTAGCATTTTGAAATCTTCCATGCGCATTAATTATTGTTTGATTTCTTAAATATTTCTTAGGCTTCTTTTTTATTATATGTATGATATATTTGTGCATTAATTTAAAAAAAATTATTTAGTTAAGATATAGGTGCTTAAATGTAACGAAAGGGTGAAATTTTGAAAAAAAGCCACACGTCACAAGAATTTAGGCTTTTTATAAACCTCAGCATTCTGATATGTAAAATTTAATGCACAGTTATGTTCTTACTTATATTGTAAGCTTATATTAAAAAATTAGACCTTTTTATTAATATGGAATGCGCATGGGGTATTTTGAATAAATACTAAATACGTATTTTTTTCACAAAAATATGAATATTTTCCTCAAAAAAATGAGTTTTTATTATTAATGTAAATGTAGAGTTTTATGTTAGACAACTTTACATATAATTTAAATATAAAATTTGGAAATTTTAAAATTTTAAATTTAACGTCCCTTGTCCCCTTAAATAGAGAATATCACTGGAAATAGTGTGAGCTTTCACCTCCACAACACGGCTAGAATCTCTGTTTTCCTAACATATTTATTCATCAAAACCTGATGAATGGTATTTCCAAATTGTTGCGCTGCAGTCATGAAACGCTAGAGTTACAACTTTCCCTCTCAGCTTTTCCTATTTGAGTTACAACTTTCCCTCTCATTGGTACGGAACATTTTTTATGAATTGAACGAAATAATTTTCATTTTCTGAATCTGTATTTAAAAGTCCATCAATATCCACTACAGACCAAAAAAATTTTTTCGTCATAACCCTAGTGAACTTCTTAATCAGAGATAGCCACAGTGAGTAAGGTCGCCAACTACTCCAGAATATAACTAACCACTATTTGCATACAGTAATTTTTAAAAATATTTCTTCGAAATGATAATCGCACCAAACGTTTGGCTTCAAATTTTTGCCATAATTTAAGTTAAAATTACTGTGTAAAGAAAGTGCTTAATTATGTTCCGGAGTAGTTGGCAACTCTACAGTAAGATGCCCGCAATTCTTGGTAACATGACTTTTAATTTGCAAAAGGCTGTGGCCAAAATGTCAGCAACGCAGCTTGCCTTTCTGGTCAGCCACGTACTTTTTAGGCAGTATGCAAATACTGTACCAGGACAGTATAAAAAGCTGGCACATGAAGCCCGCAGCAGCATTGTAATTTTTGTCAGAACAGCGTTCTATTTCGCTGTCATAGTTAAAGAGCACTCGATTCCCGATCTTACTTCATAGGCTCGTGCACCTGAAGCATTGCACGTAAAAACACATTCATTCTTCTTTTTTGTTAATCGTTAAGTTTTTAATAAAATTTAAGTTAGTTTTTTTTCGTATCTCTCCGCTCAATTTAAGATTAGCGTGAATGCCAGCTTAAATCTGAAACCTCATAAGACATGTGGGGCTTCCGTTAAGTTAAATTCTGTAGCCCTACAGGGCAATAGAGTCCTTATAATGCAGTGTGTCCCACCGAAATAAAACCACCGTAATTGTGTGTTGTAACTCGATACGAAACTGACGAATAAGAATAAAACAAATATATTAGGAAAGTATACACACAAATATGAATTTACAAGGAAAAATCACTCTCTGTCCTGACTGGGTAGAATAAAACATTAATGTGTAAAAGAAGAGGAAGTAAAGTATCCCGCTGAAATAAAGGCAGGACTGTTAATAGTCAATATATCCGCCATGTTTATATGTGACTTTGAACAGTAGATGTGGGATATCATTTACCAATTCTTGGAGGACATTAACATCAATATTATCCTAGTCTTCAATGATGGCATTCTTGAATTCTTCCACAAACTGAGACTAATATTTGCATATCCATCCTATTGAGGATATCCCATTCATTTTCTTGGGAATTGAGATCAAGCGGAAAGGGCAGGACTCTTCACGACATACATCCGATTATCGAAAGACCATTCTCAGGAGGATTTTGCAGCATGAAGGGTACACTGTCCTGATGGAAAATCAAACTTCAGGCACTAGTCCTTCCTGAAAATGGAAGTAAATGGGCTTCAAGAAGTTTTTGGTAATCAGTAGCTTTTATATGGTCTTAAGGAAAAGCCAAGTTAAGTTTACCACCAGGTTAATAATCTCGACATTGTAGTATAATGAGCCCTTCTTGCCTTTTGGAGATGAAACAACAGACCCTGAACATTATCTACAAGCAAAGAGTGGATTTGGCCAAATATCATCAAACCTGGAAGGATTAGTGATTTCGGATTATGGTCTAAGATGATAAAAAGTAATAATAATAATAATTTGGATGGTCCCCACGGCGTTGTGTTTTCTAATGACATAACACGCGGAAATCTCCAAAACACCAGAAAGTGGCGGCTCATACGGTGTGAAGAGGCTTCACCTGATGGTAAGTAAGAGGCTTAAGTGTGAAAATTATTAACTTAATGTATTACTGTATTAAAACTTAACTTGATTTTTCCTTCAGGCCATATAAAAGCTGTTGATTACCAAGAAACGCTAGAAACCCATTTATTGCTATTTCCAGGAAGAATTGATGGCCGAAGTTTGATTTTTCATCCGGACAACGTACCCATTCACGTTGCAAAGTCTCATGAGAATGGGTTTTTGATAATGGGTGTAACACGTAATAAAATGACCCGCCCTTTCTGCTTGATCTCAATCCCCAAGAAAATACGTGTGCTATCCTCAGTAGGATGGATATGCTAATGTCAGACAGTCTCTGGCAGAACTGAAGGCCGCCATCATTGAAAACTGGGATAATATTGATGTTAATGCCCTTCAAGGATTGGTAAATGATATACCACATCGACTATTCACAATCAAATGTAAACATGGAGAATATATTGTCTGTTAACAGTGCTGGCTTTATATCGGCGGGACAATATTCCTCCTCTTCTTTTACGCATTTATATTTTATTTCTACCCAGGTGGGGCAGATAATTTTTTTTTGTAAATACATACTTGTGTGCATACTTTGTTAATACATTTGATTCGTTCTTATTCGTCAGTTTCCTATCCAATTACAGCACATAATTAAGGCGGCTTTTTTTCGATGGGACACAGAACATATTGAAATTGAAAATTAAAAATGTTTTCATTTGACGAGAATTTGGCTCGTAAATTGGTATTTTCAATAGAGAATAATTGTTTGATGCAGACACAAATAGACTAAAGTTTTTATGGTGTTAGTAAACAGATGCCCAAGTTTATGGCATGATGTCTATGATCTATTTATTCGAAAATTACTTACCGCTAGAACCATCTATAGGAAACAAGCAGAAGCAAAGATGTACGTCTAGTAACTACTGATATTTTAGAAAATATATTATTTCTTGACCGGTACCACGATCTAGCCGATATGTGCCAAAGCGATACACCAAAACTACCGATATTTTAGAACATACGATATTTCCAGGCTGTTACCACGATCTGGTCCGGAGTTTAACCACCGAATTACATTTTGATCATTGTCAGCAATTTTTTAAAGAAGGGACCATCGACTAAATTCCTCGTAAGACTTACTTTGGAAATTTTGTGGTACTATGAGAAATCAAGTCATAAACACACAGTAAATAAATACAGTACACACTACTTCGAAAACTTAGTTGTCAGCATACAAAGTTTGACGTTAAGGACATATTCACAGTGTAGTATTTGCAGCAGGAATCTTATTAGATGACCGAAATATGTAAGAACAAGCATCAGCTAAAAGGAATACCGAAAACATTAAGCAATGCATCATTTCGTTCGCAATTTTCATAAGCAAGTGTCTTAAAATGCCGTAAATGTTGATTAAATTGCAAACCATAGTTCAGAGAATAGCTATATAGTTTTTGTCAAAAGAAAAATGTCAGCACGCAAACCAATATGACTTAAAAAAATAATGATAATGCTTATTTCTTGAAAACTAAAATTTTTGTAACATTTGAACGTATTTTGGGGTGATGTTAAACCTTTACATTTATTTATGAAAACTCACATGATATCACTGTGATTTACATTATCCTTTATCATAGCTGCCAACTATTCCGAAATATCATTAACCACTTTTTGCGAACAGTAAATTTCTGAAAAAACACTCAAAATACTGGTGTTAAACGATAAAGTAATTAAAAAACTTTGTAAAAAACACACATAAGAAGTAAAAGGAAAAAGGATACGCGTTTCGTTCAAAAATTGTTTTGAACTTCTTCAGTCCAAGCCCTTCGACGTAAAGAACACAGGGAACTGAAAAGAGAAAAAAACAAGCAAGATGTTGCCACAAGGGGCAAAGAAAAGTCGAACAAAACCACGGAGAGGGGAGAAAAAAATTAAAGGGGATAGAAAGGAAAGGAAAGAAGCACAAAAAATACAGAAATAAAAAAGGAATAAAGAAAAATAATAAAAAAGGGAACACACAAGTACAAACACACACACAAAAAAGAGAAAACAGAACAAACAAACAAAAAACAAATAGCACACGTTTTTTTTTTTTTTTTTTTTGGATTTTTTCAAAACCATAACCAACGCTCCTGCCGTATTCAAAATTTCTGCTATATTTTAAGCCCAATCCTCCTGTTAAAATGTTCTGTGGTTAATGATATTCCGGAATACTTGGTAGCTATGCTTTATGTTGAATGTATCCCAACTTCTCTATGTTAGAAATACTGTTAATATTTTGTGTCTTGATTTTAAAAATTTCAAATTACCGTCTAAAACCTTATCCAACAAAGGAACTCACTCATGGTTTTCAAAATAACGATAAAAATTAAATTTAACTAGGCACTACGTTCAGTTACATAGCGGACAAGAAATGAAATTAAAGAGCATTATTTGGAACAATAATGAAATACCATGAAAAATTTTGTTGTTGTAGTTACCAATTCCCTCTGGCAATCGGGGAGTGGTGCCAGATCCTCCCATCCTCCTAATTTTGTACCAATTCCAGATGAGAGACCTAACGCCTGAAATGAGCACCCCCAGAGGTTAGTTTGAAGATGGGGGAGATCAGAGACACGACAGATTTTACGTGCACCTGCTCCCGTTAGTGTACACGGTCCCACAGCAGTCCAACCGAGAGAAGAGTTCATCCTCCCAAGCACGGGCCAAACCAGTGCTGCTTCACTTTCCATGCTCTTACGGGAACAGAGTTTAGTGACTAGGTCCCTGCGAGACATGGAAAATGTAAACACGTACACGAAACACTACACAATAACTTTGTAAACTTTCATTTCTATATGATTCGGATTTGTATACTCGAGTTCTTTTCTCAATCGACCTATAGTTTGCAATCCGTGAAGATTTTTTTAAACAAAAAATTTCATGCCAGATTTAATTTTTGTATGAAAAAAAAAACCTATCATACGTATAAAAAAAATTTCTCGGAATGCAATATTCCTATGTTTTTCGTATGTAAATAATACAGAAAGCTGTAATGTGAAAAAATCGTTGACCTCAATGACATTTAAAATCTAATTTGTCAACATTTATTTACGTAAATAGTTTAAATCCTTCATCATAATTCAAGGAGAATTCTTTCGTCTCAGTAAAATTAGGGAGAGACAATAAATATATATTAATCCTGAGGCATTATGAAGCTTTCTAATTAAAAAATTTCTCGCATTCTTATCTAAGTGTGCTTTCGTATAAAGCATACCTTCAGTAATATGAGTATAATTAAAAGTGTCCTTCAAATATTTTAAAAATATTTGTTTTCTGAAAGAGAGTCGAATTCCTTGTAGCATCAGAACGGTTTATTTATTTATTTTAATTTCATTGAACTAAGCAGAAGTTAAGGATAATGAGTCATTAACAGTTTTTAATTGGTCATGCCAGTCAGTTAGGATCCATAATTATACTATTCAGAATCGTGACTGATTTAAAAATTTGGCGCTGATTTCATCAATTAAAATTCGGTGTTACCATTTGATTGTAGCAATATATTGATCTTTTGAACAGAATATTTAAAAATAAAATTTCACTTGGCCATACCATTGCCTGAAAGAAAATTAATTTTGAAGATATTATGAGACTGTAAAATGTAGAAGCGTGCATTTTGGGGATTTTAGAGAGAGGGGGGGGGGCGATGAAAGTGAAGGCTAATTTTGAAGGGGAATCCATTAAGCGGCCACCTTTAACATAATCAGGAAATCACAGACACTCAAGCCCAAGAGGGGATTCGAACCGCGACCCAGGTTGTTGTAGAACTGTTTGTTAGTCGCTACACCACCTTTACGGCACGCAGAAAAATACATTTAATATTTTTGACTGGTTATGCATATTTAAAGCTTCATAATTTAAAGCAGCAATGATTTTATTTATTTAAACAGCAAAACTCTCTTTGAACGGAGTCTTTATTAAGCGGAAACTTAGAGGAAAATATCTCAAAAATTCATGTTTCACTGGTTCAATGAATTAGTACTTCTATTCAGCTTAAACCTGAAAATATTTCACTACATGATATTCCTCTTAAGACTATTTTACTGCATGATAGTGTAAAAATGAATAGTTTGTAGTTTCATTAAATTGATTTTTAAGTATATTTACCGTACAATATGGTGAATCCATTTTATTTACTCCATTTATTTCTTAATGTCACTGCAAAATACATTAGAAAATAGGGAAGTTCAAATATGTATCTTTAATCTGATAGAATAAATTATCTCGAGGTTCTAAATTATTTACAATTCTCTCTCTCCCTCTATCTTGTTCATTAAGAATATCTAAGTGAAGTTTTATCAAGACTGATTTACTATCGAAAATCTATAAATAAATGAAAAAACGGAATAATTTAAACCGACAAATATAAGCCTTCTAGATACATAAAGCAAAAAAGTATCAACATCAATATATTTAAATTAAACGATGAATTTATATATAAATAAAGAAGAGCGTCGCATATTAGAGTGACCTAGTATGACATATTCACTTCTGTGGCCTTTCAGAAAACCTTTTCAAAAGTTTTCTACTCTAAGCAGGAAATCCTTTTAACCTAGACTTTTGAATATTGGCTAAGCACCTTAATGTGGTCGTATGCTTTGATAAATCGTCTGGAATTTGAATTTGCTGCAGAATTATACTAAATGCAAGTTTCTTAAATATAAATCTGTGCTATTAGAAATATTACGTGGTATATTAGGAATTATTTTTTAATAATATAAGGGAAAGTGAGTACGAAATTAAGCTATAAAGTATGACTGATGCATAAACAAGTATCGCCAAATGTAATTTAAGCTATAAATAGAGACTTAAGGGACTATATACGATTTAAGATTTATACGTACATTAACGGAAAAGAGACTGGTAGTAAAAGTTGTTGGAAAATTCCCATTTTCTTGCCGGTTTCGAAGAAAATCTGAACGGCAAATTTTCGTTTTAATGAAATTTTAATTTGTTAAAAAAATTAATTTTGACATGCTGAAAGTGAATATAATTGACATACCATATGACATGTCATTGTTCTTACCCATGACACGCTATAAGACTTGTTGGGAAGTGACTAACTGTCATTTATTTTTTATTTGTCATTAAACCTAACAATGTTAGTTACATAGTTCGAGATACAAATATACAATTATTTACCAGTTGCAAAATAGCTGTAAAAAGTCTTTTAAACAATAAACGTTTTTAATCGAAAGATTAAAAAACATCAAAATCTAAAAAGTACATCAGAATAGTTATCTTTTTCAAGATTTATAATTCATGCTTGGGTTGATTTATTTATTAATTTATTGTTTGATGTGTGTGGAGGGGGAGGGCGTTGAATTCGAAAATATTAGTGTAAAACGAATACAGTTCAAATGATGTAACATTTTTAAAAAAATGAAAATATCTGCATTACTTTTACTAGTGTACTCTTTTGCAATGTATACATTTATGATTGTGTGTCCGTCCTTGCTCTAACTAAATATCCATCGATTACCATACATTTTATATATGATAATTCCATACACTGTATCGTATAGCTTGTTGGAAACGGTGTAGTGGTATTTGTAATTCTCTCCACGTGAACACCAAAAAGAATTTATTGCATTACACCCAATGAGCAGTTATTGTTTAAAATGCATTTTAGAGACATTCATCAATGTTGAAGAAAAACAAAATCTAAAATTGCTTAAATAAACATATAATGAATGTTTCGAATGACATTTTTAAAAAATCTTTATGAGTTAATTAATTTATTTTACTGAAGAAGATAAATACTATTTTCCAAAAAAAGTAATTAAGTAAGGTAATAGAATTAATGCCATAAAGTGATTCTTTTTAAAAAGTTTTTAAGCAGAATGTTACAAAATTAAAAACGCGCGAAGGGAGAATGTTGTTAACAAAAAAGAATGGGTTATTTCATTTTCATTCATTAGCTTTAATTGCATAAAATTACTGCGGAAGATTAACATGATATTTTGCTGGAATAAATTTTAAAAAGTTAAGTAATTTGTAACACAATATTTAATTGATATGGAAAATAAAACGATATTCTTCTTACTATTGGATCGTGCTAAAAAGGATTATTTTGGAATAAAAATACTAATATGCTCTAACTTAAAAAAAGGCCTTTTAGCGTAAGGCAATTTTTTAAATTTTATTTTAACAAATAAACTAGTGCCTCAAAACACATAGACTGATCAGTAATTTAGGGTATCACATTTAATACTGCATAAAATTTTTTTCATTTATTGTTATCAATTTATTACTAATTAAACGAATTCAGTAGAAAAATTATAATTAGACTGCTACTGCTACGTTTAGAGAACATGCTTCTAATAATAGAGCTCGCATGGTAAACAGAATTGTATCTTGATTTGAAATACTTAAAAGTTTATAATTCAATAAAAATTAAGAACTAATTAATCAATAATGCATTCTCCCTTGTTGTTCGCAATTTCTTCCCAATGTTCAACAACATTTTCAATACGTCGTTGGTAGAAATTATCCGGTTTCAAAACTGTAGCCAGGAAAAGTTTTTGGGGAGGGTGTGTGTGTGTTAAAGTTTTATATTTCAATGTGGTAGTTTTTTTTTAGGTTTTAGTCGGTTAAATTTTGAGGGGGGGGGGGGGAATGAACACCCAAAACCCCTTGGCTACGGCCTTGCCGGGTTTCAACTCCAAAAGTAGAGACGGCCAGAACGAGTTGCGTTTTCGAGTTCCGATTTGTGTGTTTTGTACGTTTGAAATGGCATACCAAACTGGGGCAGTTCTTTCAGTTTCAGCCCCTCTTCATATGCAGCACTAATGCAACGAGATTTTGCGGCGTTAGAACCTTGATTAAAATTAAAAAGCGGAATCGTAGATTCACTCAAGGAACACTCAATTCCCTCCCTACAATTGAGTGTTCCTCTCAATCAGAGAGGAACACTCAATTTCCTCTACTTGTCAGACCATTTTAATAATCTGAAAATTAACATAAATTAGATGGAATAAAAAAACAAAACATATAGATACAAGACATGAGAGATACCAAACAGGTAGAACAAAACATCCTGTTTCGAACGACTTAAAACATTTAATGACATGCGAAATGTAAAAAAAAGAGAAAAAAAAACAGCTTAGTGAAAATGAAGACACAAAATTAGAGCCTATTAACATGTCATGTTCCTACTAGCTGAATTAAAAAATCATTGTAATAATTCATTAATTTATCTACTTAAAACTGAATACGAATTGAAAAAATTCAGAATAGTAATTACAAAGCTTCTAATGCAAAACATCCAATAAAATCTCCGTGTTTGACATTTTTTTAGAGAAGCAATTTTCAGTAAAATAAACATAAATTGGAAGTAAGAAAATTAACAAAGCAGGAATATAATAACATAGCTTTCAGATATTTGATACGTATACTATTGTTTAATATTCTGCGCTCTTAAAAGTTTACTGTGTTTCGAAGTCAGCAAATCGTAACTTAGAAAATGAATACATTTAATAAAATCTATCATTTTAGAATGGTTTTTGGTAAAACTCTTGAAAGCTATTACCATGAATTAAATACTAGATAGTCCCGCTGCTAGTCACTAAACTCCGTTCCCGTAAGAACACGGAAAGTGAAGCAGCACCCAGCTTGGCCAGTGCTTGGGATTGTCAACTCCTCTCGCGTCTGAGCTGCTGTGGGATCGTGCACTCTAATTAGAGCTGGTACAGGTAAAATCCGTCGTGGCTCCAATGTCCTCCATGTTTAACTCTACTTTTGGGATGCCGATTTTAGATGGTTGGTCCCTCATCTGGAATTGGTTCAAAATTAGTGGACCCCGGACTTCCTCCCACTGGGGCTCCTTAAAATGAAAGCCGCCCCTTCGGCCCGTCGTCCTCCTACATTAGGGATCTGGCACCGCTCCGCGGTTGGTAGAGGGCATTAGCAACAACAACTACAAGAACAAAAAAAACCAACAAAAAATACAAGAGAAATTCACTACAGTAATTCACTCGGAAGGTATAAATGTAAGATTTCTGTGACTTAGAGAGATTTTATTGTTAATTTATTATAGCTCCTATAACCTATATCTGTAGTGATATCAATAGATTATATCAGTATAGAGATTTTCTCATGATATCAGAATAGTGTTACGAATTTTTCGGAGTACCTGCTGCTCTGGGGCTTAAAACAGTTCAAAATTCGTATTCTACGCTTAGAATAGTTAAATTTTGCTTTGTGTTGCATCCAAATCGGTCAACTGGAACCGGAGATACGGAGGTTTTGGCTTCCCCATTGTTTTCCTGTGGCGGTTCTAGAAATCTCGAGAAATATTGGTCGTAGGTCTTCGGTCACTTCACTTTTGGGGACTTATTTTTGGCGCCATATTCGGCGATATTCCGCCAAAAGTCGCCAAGCTCGGCGACATGTGGGTCATTTGGCGCGATATTCCCAATGGAGGCTGTAAAGTTGGTTTTTCTGCATCGATATCACATAATAGGCTAATGATTCAGCTATATTTCTATGACGTAATAAAAACACGATTGTTCGGAGACTCGTTAGAGAGGTCCCGAGTTTTCTGGAATGCACGTCGGAAAGTAAAAAAGAACCGGGCTGCCCCCGATCGAGTGGACTGTTATAAACGAGCTACTGGATGTTAGAGCCTGTGAATTTTGCACAGCTGATTGTTCGACTAAGTTCTTGAAGCAATAAAGTTGTGTTCCACCCTGACAGGTGGACTCTTTACTAGAACTTTCTACACCAAGCGGACGTTAGAACGACGAACCCAGGAAACAAGCAGAGTATTCTGCAACAATCGTCTTGTAGTTTGTAAAGTCTGGAGATAGAATGTGCTTAGATTTTAAAGCAATACTCTTGTAGGTGATGAGTAAATAAAGTAAAAATATATTAAATAAACTCTGTTATTGAGTTCTGGATTGTTTGGTGGCTAAATAGGCCAATGAATGGCATTTATTTTCTATGTAACTCACAAGTAAAACGAGAATGAAAAGTTAACTGAATTTGTATTTTCACACTTAAAATTTTGAACCTTTGAAATATTGATTATCTACCGAGTACAGTGAAAGGATTTTACTAACTATTATGTAAAAATAACCATAAATACATAATTCAGAATGTTCAAATCTGTATATTGAAGCATAAAAATAACGTATATATTTAAAATACCTTATTACATGCTTCCAAACTGCTTAATCAAAACGGATTTTGATAAACACGCGAAGGAAGTTTTATTTATATGAATAAAATTTCATGTCAAGTGATTACAAAAAGTGCATTAATTATATTAAAAATTCTATTTAGTTTTCTCATTTTTTATCACCATATTATAAATGTATGTAACTTTCTAATTTAATGGTATCGATAAGCGTCGTGTGCTTTTGCTGCGTTTATATACTGAAAAAATATTTTGTTTATTTACACATTTCTAATTGGAATTTTCTTATGCTTTACCTTAAAGCAGATAAATTGATTTTGAAGTCATGAAACAACTTCTACCTTAAATTACGCATAAGATAAAAGTAATATAAGTCGCATTTCTGCTTATTAAATTTTCTTTAGCTTTGTTTTGGTTAAAGAAATGCTTAAACAAGGAAAACGCTCTTAAAATATACGCAGGCAGTTTCATTCTTAAAGTTTTAGGAAGTTTAATATAAAAACTGACAGTGAAAAGAAATTAGAAAAAAAAATAGTTTCAACGGATTAAGTGAATTCGTCAGTTAAAATATTAAATTTCTCCTTAGATTTGTTTCGGTTTTATTGTAAAAAATAAAAATAGAGTACTTGGAATATCGCAGTATCTAGATATTGGAAACATGTAAATAAATATTAATTTTTCTTTACAAATTTACAGGACAAATGCATAGCTGCTAATTCCCTCTTCACCGGAATATAACAAACCACTTTTGTATTGAATACATTTTTAAAGTATTTTTTTAGGGATCGACCTATACCAGATTTCAACCGATACTTTTTTACAAGGGACTGTATACATATTATGATACAAAATTTAACATATCATAGCTACCAAATATTTTCAACCACTAATTTTTACATAGCAATTTATTCTTAAAATAAGGCCAAATTTCTAGAGTGAGCTGTTTGAAATTGTGGTGGAAAACGCCCGAAAATTTCGAAGAAGTTGGCAGTTATGTCATGTAGACCACGTTTCCCATCACTTGCATTTGGAGAAATTTTTCTCTCTGTCTACATCTTTCCGAATGTAACTGACAGGAAATTAGTTTCCATGTAAAATTCAATTTTCTATGTTGATATGTATACAGCTCTTTGTAAAAAAGTATCGAGTATCCGTCGATCCCTAAACATTTTACCTCTACTGATACACATGACGATATCCAGAATATAATTAACCACTTTTTGCAAACAGTAATTTTTTAAATACTTTATTAAGTGATAAACATGCCACACCTTCAACTTCGAAATTTCGACATAGCGTAAGCCAAAATTTTCTGTTTAAAACACATGGCTAATTATATTCCGGAGCAGTTGGCAACTCTACTACTAGTCGAGAACATTCAAGATGGAATTCAGAGAGCAATATTTAAAAATTCTATATAAGCTTACGGAAAGTGTGCTAAAATAAAAACATGACTGAGTACAGTGGGAAAGGCTCTTATGCGAGGTACTGCTTTCCACATTTAAACCAAATACATACCCCGTTTTCTTTTCCAATTCCAAGAGCAATTAATGAAATTAATAATGTATTATACTTTCACTCAAGAATGTTATAAATATTGTGTGACCTCCGCTTACACACACACAAAAAAAACCCGAACAGGCTTGCATAGCTTACGATAATTAATTAACTTCATTTTCATGCTTCACATGCATGAGAATGAAATCAACATGAAAGATAAGAGCAAACTTAATGGCATTGTTGTAATTGTTGAATGAAGAACGATTGCGAGGCTATTTAACACCTGCTTCATATAGAAAGCCTAACAACTCCAGCTTTGACGACATCATTAGGCCTACTAAAGTGCCGTTAACACAGTTTTCATTTCACAAAGTAAACTGTCTAAAATAATTGGTGAATGCTACAAATATCAGAAAATATATTAAATTAAACATTAGAATTGAAATACCTTTCTCGTACGAAATTATTCGTTCTGATCTATTTCCTTGTCATATTATCTAATTAGTCACTGTTAAAAACTGCCACTTGCCTTAAAATTCTATTTTTTAATCCCAAGTTATTAAAATATTGCTATTAATGAGTAAATCCAAAAGAAATTTTTAATACTTTTAATTTGCGAAAGTAAAACATTTACATGTAGGAATGATGACATCAAACCTTGATGACGTAGGAGTGGTAGGCTTTCTATACCTAGTAGGTGTTGTCAAAACCCAACACACCCACGGTAATCTCGCAAGAACATGAAAATAGTTAACATGACGAAGTAGGTGCCCGTAACAACGTCGTCTAACTTGCGTCACTCCTTTGCAATTATAGAGGCTTTCATTGAAGAAGCCGTCCTTTCATGATCCCATTGCTTTGTGGGCGTAGCACTCCGAAATGACATGACATGAAGTTCGATTTTACAGGAGCACCTAACGTATGGTACGCTTATCTCCAGTGTGTAATGATAAATGAGAGTTTTGCGAAATCATGAAATAAGCCCAAGAGACAGGGCCATAAGCATGTCAATGTCATTAAAGAACAGTCTGTCAAATCTACAAATGAGTTTTGGCAAGGCAAAGGTGCGGAAAACCGTGAAAGGAACAAGAAAGTTGGAAGTTGATGGAGACTGACCCACTCTCCCCCCATGTATAAACACGGACTTCAAAGGGCGAGTTGCTCAGTAAGACCATGAGTTTCATGAAATGGAGTACAGTGTGAGGATCAAAAATGAAAGCAGTGAGACAAATTAGAACCACGAAAACAGTGTAAAAATCAATCTATACAATATGTACAAAAACACAGGTGAATATAGTGAGAAAATGTATAAGATGTATAAGATGCAACAGTGAGAGTAAGTACTAGACGAATGAAATTCAAATCAAAAATATCTATGTTCAAATATGTACAGGGACAATGTTCGAGCAAGGTAAAGTGAGAATCTAGGTGATGTCCGGGGACGCCAAGGCAGTCCGAGGGCGTTTGCGATGTTGTGGATCGCGGTAATCAAAGTCGGGGATTTCAGCCAGGATTTCATTTGGCAGTTTGTGTGAGTTGTCAAAGAAGTGCGTCGTAAGGTCCATGAGATGTTTTCTCATAGTTGGTATTTTCAGGTCATTTCTAATGTTGATGTTGGAGAGGAAATGATGTCCATGTCTGATCTTCCTGAGTATAGAGCTTTGTTTTGACTCTAATGCGTTTATATTAGACTTGGCTGCAGACGCCCATACAGGCGCTGCATATGTAGCTGAAGGTCGGACAAATGTTTTGTATAGTAGTGTTTTATTATGCATGCGTATCTTGGAGTTAAAGAAGAAGGGAGAAAGTTTCGAAAAAGAGGCTACCATCTTGTATGTAGCATTTTTGATGTGGTGCCGCCAGCACAGCGATTTATCAATGGTAACACCAAGATACACTACTTTCGAACTCCATTCAATTGGAGTGCCATAAACAAATAGGCGTGAAGGAGGACAGCAATGTGTAAAACTCAGTGCTTGGTACTTATTCGGGTTGATGTTAATACACCATTTTCGCATCCAGTCGACAATTTTGTCTATATGTGTCTGCATAGAATAGGCAAGCACAGTGTTGTAGGGTGAGTGGGCAATAATAGCAGTGTCGTCTGCAAATGAAGCGAGAGTATTATCAAGAGATCTTGGAATGTCATTGACATATAAATTGAATAATGTGGGCCCCAGGATCGAGCCTTGAGGGACACCACTAGAAATGGGATATGTATCAGAAGTTGTGTCGTTAACAGGGACAACAAAGCTTCTGTTAAGTAGGTTGCTTTTAATGACATATATATAAGCGTCAGGGATGTTAAGCTGTGTTAGTTTGAATAGAAATCCGTTATGCCATACTTTGTCGAATGCTTTTTGCAAGTCGAGTAGGAGTATGGCAGCCTTCTGTTTGTCTTGTATAGCTTCGAAAACGGTTTCTACAACTCTGAGTAATTGGTGAATTGTACTGTGGCCCTCACGAAAGCCAAATTGCTCAGGTAGTAGTAAGTTATGATTTGAGATGTAATCGTGAAGACGGCTTAGGAATAAGCGTTCAGTAATCTTACTCAATGAGATGAGCAGACTAATGGGCCTATTTGATGAAGGGTTAGTCATGTCTTGTCCCGGCTTTGGTATGGGACAGACAATGGCAATTTACCAGGATGTTGGAAAGTAATGTGTCTTAAATATGGCGTTGGTAAGGCAAGTAATAAGGAGGAGAATTTTCGCAGGGATGTTTCTTATCATATTTGATATTTTATCTTGACCAGGACATTTCCTGATGCTAAGTTTGTTTATAACCTTTGCGACTTCCGAAGGAATCACAGGTGGAATGTTAAATGAAGGAGGACGAGATAAAAAGTCAGTTAATGTGTCATCAACATTTTGTTGGTGGGCAGTAAGGTCATTGTCAAAGTTGTCATTAGAAAATTGCTTAGAATAAGATCGGGCCAGGCAATTTGCCTTGTCAGTGTCAGTAACATAGGTACTGGTATTGTCCTTGAGGGGAGGTAAGGTGGTCTTTTTGTTGGTGATTTTACTAATGGCTCTCCAAATAGAACCATCAGTAGCAGATAGGCCCTCAATATAGTTCGTCCAATTTTGACGAGAATGTTGTAGAATGAGTTTTCGGACTTTTGCCCTAAGGCGATGATATAAGGCCCGGTCCTCGGGATGTCTGGATTGTTGGAAGGATACGCGGGCAGCGTTCCGTTGGTTAAGGAGTCTCCGTATGAAAATGGGGAGCTTGGCATTTGCGCTGTGGTTTACAGCTTTGGAAGAGTTTGCATAAGCGTCACTAATAAGGGTGGTGATACGGGTCACCTGAGAGTCTATTTGTTGGGAGTTAGTGATGGTAGGAACAGTAAAAGGAACGTCAAGGAGCGTTTCAGTAAATCTGTTCATGTTGGTGGAGACCCTCGTGGTTTCTTTAAGTGTGAGGTTGATATCGAGATCAAATTGCACTGGAAGATGGTCAGATGTAAAATGTTGAAGAGTCATACAATTTACTTGTTGGTGCAAGCCTTGATGTAAAACAAGGTCTATGGTGGAAGATCCCGTAGTAAAAAAGTGTGTGGGAGTAGGTGGATATGCCAGTTTATAGTGCGTATCAATTAGAAATTTAAGGAGGCCAGTGCCCCTTTTGCAATTATATCTTCCATTCCACGCATAGTAGTGTAGCACCCCGAAAGCCGAAAACTTATCTCTTAAACTTAAGACAACTGAACTACATTTGTGGTTGCTTAAGTTTAAACAGTACATGGTAATAATAGATTAAATCAATGAGAGGCTTTCAAAAAAAGCTTCAGCAGCTGTCAAATTATTATATATTATAGTTTCGATGAACATTGAAAAATAAACCAATGAATGCCAAAGACATAAAATATAAGTTTTCGCAATCTATACCCTCAAAGAATACAAGTGTAGATTTACAGATTCTGGCAACTCATTCCCAGATATGTAAAATGAAAACCTTTTAATTATTCATTAAAACTTATGGTGATTCTAAATGCTACAAAGAATGCAATTTAAGCTTACATCTACAGTTCCAAACATTTTTTAATATTCTCGATAATACTTGTAATATCACTAAGACACTTTTATACCAGAGATATAAGAGAAATGCACGTTGAGCATTCACTAAAACATTTATTAATTCCAAATACTGCAAAGACTTTTTCTGCACACTCATTTCAAGCATAATCCGGGAAATATGTTCTAATTTTCAAAACTACTTGGACACCTTAACTACTGGAACACGTATTATGGAAAAGCTTTCATTTTTGAAACACGAAGGTGAAATATTGCTGTATTTCCAGTTTTCTCTACCTTAACATGAAAATCTCTATTAGACATGTTTGTATCAAAAATAATAATTTCTAGGGATTGACCGATACCATATTTTAACCGATACCCGATACTTTTTTAAAAGGGCTGTATACATATCAACATAGAAAATTGAATTTTACATGGAACCTAACTTCCTGTTACTTACATTCGGAAAAATGTAGACCCAGAGAAAAATTTCTTGAAATGCAAGTGATGGGAAACGTGGTCTATATAACATAACTGCCAACTTTCCCGAAACTTTCGGGAGTTTTCCACCACAATTTTAAACAACTTGCACTAGAAATTTAGCCTTATTTTAAGCATAAATTGCTATGTAAAAATTAGTCGTGGAAAATCTTTGGTAGCTGTGATATGTTAAAATTTGTATTATAAAATGTATAAAGTCCCTTGTACAAAAGTATCGGGTATCGGTTTAAATCTGGTATCGGTCGATCCTAAGAAATTTTAGTTTCGTTCCAGCTTATCAGACGCCTGCCGAAAGAGCATCATACTATACGTGATCGAGAGTTTGCATTTTGCAATTTTTCCCCGTGTTTTATGTAAAATTTTAGCTGTCTCTGAGTGTCAAGCGCCACATTTCCCCCTATAGGCAACTTTTGGAACAATTTTCTTTTTAGCGGATTCCTTTATCCCATGTCGTCAGTAGTCCCCGTATAAAATTAGGTGGCTTTGCGGCTGATAGTTCAAGCTACAGAAATGCTTACAAAACAAGCTAATCAACCTCATACAAATGTGGAAAACTATCACAATCTGTTAACTCAGACCTGAATTATCAATTAAGCATTGTAAAAGATTCCACATGAACGCTGAACGGGAAAAGGCGGGTTGTGTTTTGAATAGACCGGAAAAATACTTACCCTGTTAATATTAAAGGCGAACGGTCACGGAGTCTATGCCCTTCCTCCATAGTTTTTCAGCGAGAGAACTCTTAAGCGAGGCTCTTATGCGAGGTACTGCTTTCCACATTTAAACCAAATACATGCCCCGTTTTCTTTTCGAATTCCAAAAACAATTAATGCAATTAATAATGTATTATACATTCACTCAAGAATGTTATCAATATTGTGTGACCACGCTTACACACACACACACAGGAAAAAAAACGAACACGCTTGCATAACTTACGATAATTAACTTCTTTTTCAAGCTTCACATGAATGAGAATGAAATCAACGTGAAAGATAACGAGAAGTTAATTATCGAAGATAACGGCGTCGTTGATTGACGAACGATTGCGATGCTATTCAACACCTCCTACATATAAAAAGCCTAACAACTCCAACTTCGACGACATCATTAGGCCAACGAAAGTGCCGTTAACACAGTTTTCATTTCACAAAGTAAAACTGTCTAAAATAATTGGTGAATGCTACAAATATTAGAAAATATCTTAAATTAAACATTAGAATTAAAATACCTTTCTCATACGAAATTATTCGTACTGATCTATTTCCTTGTCATATTATCTAATTAGTCACAGTTAAAAACTGCTATTTGCCTTAAAATTCTATTTTTTAATCCCAAGTTATTAAAATACTGCTTGCTATTCATGAGTAAATTCAAAAGAAATTTTGAATAGGTTTATTTTATGTAAAAAAAAAAAAAAACCTTTTACAAGTAGGTCAAATTATGACGTCAAACTTTGATGACGTAGGGATTGTAAGGCTTGTGTTTTCAAAACCCAATGCACTCACGGTAATCTCACAAGAACATGGAAATAGTTAACAGGATGAACTAGGTGCCTGTAGTAACGTAGACTAAGTTTTGTCAATCCGTTGCGATGATAGAGGCTTCCAATAAAGAAGCCGCCCTTTCATGATCCTGTTCGAGAACGCATATCACAAACGTCATATGTCGAATACTTACCTCTTAAACTTAAGACAACTGAACTATATTTGTGGTTGCTTAAATTGAAACAGTACATGATAATAACAGATTAAATCAATCACAGGTTTTTAAAAAAAAGTTTTAGCAACTGTCAAATTATTATATATTATAGTGTGGATGAACATTGAAAAATAAATCTATGAATGCCAAACACATAAAATATAAGTTCTCGCAATCTATACCCTCAAAGAATACAACTGTAGATTTACAGATTCTGGCAACTCATTTCCAGATATATAAAATGAAAAACATAATTATTAGTCATTAATTCTTTTATTGATTCTAAATGCTACAAAGAATGCAATTTAATTTTACATCTACAGTTCCAAAAATTTTTTAATATTCTCGATAATACTTGTAATACCATTAAGATACTTTTATACCGGAGACATAAGAGAAATGCACGTTGAGCATTCACTAAAACTTTTATTAATTCCAAATGCTGCAAAGACTTTTTTCTGCACACTCATTTCAAGCATAATCTGGGAAATATGTTCTAATTTTCAAGAATATTTGGAACACGCTTTATAGAAAAGCTTTCATGTTTGAAACACGAAGGTGCACTATTGCTGTATTTCGAGTTTTCTGAACATTAACATTGAAATCTCTATTAGACATGTTTGTAGCAAAAATAATAAATTCTAGGGCTCTACCGATACGATATTTTGACCGATACCTGATACTTTTTTACAAAGGGCTTACTGTATACATATCAACATAGAATAATGAATTTTACATGGAACCTAATCTCCTTTCACTTACATCTTGGAAAATTTTGACACAGAGGTAAATTTCTCCAAATGCAAGAGATGGGAAGCGGAAAAATGTAGAGACAGAGGAAAATTTCTTGAAATGCAAGTGATGGGAAACGTGGTCTATATAACATAACTGCTAACTTTCCTGAAACTTTCGGGATTTGTCCACTCCAATTTTAAACACCTTGCACTAGTAACTAGAACTAAATTTGGTCTTACTTTAAGCATAAATTGCTATGTAAGAATTAGTGGTGGAAAATTTTTGGTAGCTGTGATATGTTAAATTTTGTATTATAAGATGTATACAGTCCCTTGTAAAAAAGTATCGGGTATCGGTTGAAATCTAGTATCGGTCGATCCCTATATTTTTTCGATGTAGTAACCAGCTCACGCGATTTCTACGACAAATTTGGTATAATTTAAGCCGAAAATTCTTGTTTAAAAACGTGGTTAATTATATTCCGTAGTAGTTGGCAACTATGTAAATGATGAAATTAAATTATAAGTACCAAACTACATCCACTTTTTAAGAATAGTGGGCAATTATTGGTGAAATATTCGTCACCTCCGAAAGCACTTGTGGTGAAATATTCGCGACCTCCGAGACAGAATTTATTAGGTGAACTTATAAGAACAACTATCATGACCAATACCATTTCACTGAACATCCAGTCTAAAGTCTGTGCTCGTGCAGGTGGCGTAAATGGCGTAAAAGATTTACAGAAACAATTTTGAAGAATGACTTCTTTGAGACATTTATTTGTTTCGTATAGCAATAGCTAATGTATTCATGTTAATTTTATTAGGATCTTAGGAGTCTTTATAAAGATTTGTCTGATGAAGACATCATTCAGAAAATAAAACTTTCCACAGGCCATTCGCGATATCTAAAAAGTTACACGAAAAATGTTTTGTAAAACACAGTCGGATTACAGCCATTCTGATATTTTTATGTGTTATCTTTTAGGAGTTCACTGAGATAAAGAAAGGCTTTATATGACGAAAAATGAGATTTCATACTTAATATGCACAGAGTGCTAACAGTTTAATTTGAAGCTAAGACCAACACGCTCTCATGATCTCAAATATTTTATTGCTAGAAGGTTTTACTGTTATTTCTGTTAGAGAATGGTTTCGTTACATTTTGTGTATTATTGCTACGAAATATTTTTAGTTGATAGGTTGAGGTTTAATGATGAGAGTTGTTTAGTTTTATTTAAAAGAAATAATTACTCTGTTCATATTACATAAATAAACGAATCACATTTAAAAAGATAATAGAGATTATAAACAATATTTTAATATTTAAAAAACATTTCGCATTATTTATTCTAACTTAATTTTATGTTAGTAAAATTTAAGTACTCGAGAGGAATGCAAAAATTTCGCAAAGCCAACAGTTTTTCACACATGGACTGTATTTTTGGAAGCATTTTTCGATAAAATCTTTTAGATTCATAAAATGATGCATCGTTCTCCTGAAACTCTCAGTATAGTGCCTTTTATACTCATTTTGCCGAAACCAGTTTTCAGTTGGTTTTTTTGTGTGCGTGTGCTTGGTGATAAAATGGAAATAGCGTGAATTGACGGCATTATATGCATGTGGACTCAATGGCTTATATATATTGCATTCTAAAAACTTTTATCACCTTAACATATTTCATGAAAAAGTTATGAGTATGGGAAAATCTATTGAAGTGGAATGCGCGCAAATATAGGGGGTGGTTATAATTAAACTTTCCGCGTAAATAATATTCTGCAGCTGAAACGGGTATGCAGATTGCTGCAAAGTCATGTAGACTTCAGACGAGAAACGCTCGCGGAAGTTTCTTAAACACTTTAGTTCACGAACAGTCCACTAGGTGACACTTCATATGAAAAAACGGCAAAAACTATAATAATAAAACAAACTCAAAATCTACAAGCAGTTTAAACATGAATTCCATATTTTTTTGATCATTTATTAATTAATTTTTAAGTAACAAATGACAATTAACAATTAATTGGGGACACATGACAAAGGACTTGCAGCATTGCTGCCACACTTCTAACCGTCTATTTCAAGAAATATTCATAACAGTGTGTACTCGTAAGCTAAAGCCAAGGTTCACATACATCTCTCGTTGGCCATTAATAGTTGTTGAGGGGTACCTTTATGCAGAAGATTTCCCCCTTTGTAACTGTTTATTAGCACTAGGGTGCTATTTCGCTCAGTACGAGAATTTTGTCTACGCGATATTTTCGAAAAGTTTTGCAGATATGAACTGTCACGGTGAAGATATTTTCAAACGTGTTTGCCAGATAATGTGAAGAGGAGGGGGGGGGGGCGTTAATAAAATGTTGAAAGCCGCACAAGGTTTGCAATTTTTGATAATTGATCGCTAAATTTTGTGCCAAAACGCGACAATATTTTTATAAATGTATTTCGAGTATTGTTAGAAAACGCCTGGCGAATATTGTAAAATAGTGTTAGTTGTAGATTTTAATATAGATATCATTTCCAAAGAAGTGTTTTATAGAACAGAGAAGACAAATACGGTACGCTCATAGATTATGATACACTTTCCAAATGATATTTATAAAGGTGAAGTATAGTTTGACTATGCCTGGAGAAAATTGTTAAACAGTTTGGGTAGGCGATTTTAATATAGATTTCTGTTCTGAAGAAGTGTTTTATGGAACAAGGAAGGAAAGCACGGTACACTCGTGGATTATGATGCCCATTCCAAACAGTATTTAAAATTTCTACGCGATATAGTTGGAATATGCCTGGCGAAGATCGTAAAACAGTTTCAGTAGGAAATTTTAAGATAGATTTCGATTACAGTGTTTTATGGTACAAGAAAATGTTGATTCCTATTTTAACGTCCCCACTCTCACCAATCTAAAAAATCCCCGCAGTTTGGCGAGCTCTGCAGTCATGGATCTCTAGGAGTTATGCACACGTTTCAACGCTCCCAAAAGAACTAGATGAAAATTAAAGCGAACAAATTAGCGATAAACGCACCAGTTAAGGAATTTCAAGACGCTTAATTATTAGAACTATTAATTGGCAACCGAAAATAAATAAAAATTTAACGTAATGCTGTACTTACATGTTGTTCCAAATCGACATTTTAATTCTGAATTACGATAGCCACATAAATACAAATATCGTCATGCTAACTATATATGTTTAATTATCACTACCTTGGCGAGAGTCGGACGCTACACTCATGGATTATGATGCACATTCGAAACAATATTTAAAACGGTGAAGTATAGTTGTAATATACTTGACGAAGATTGTAAAATAGTTTTAGTAGGCGATTTTAAGATAGCTTTCGATTCCAAAGATGGGTTATATGGAACAAGGAATAAAAAAAACGGCACACTCATCAATATCGATACACTTTCCAACTTAAAGAAATAAGGAAGAAAATAGGGACGACGCATAAATTATGATACGCTTTTAATATATAGCACTTTAGTGCGTATTTAAAATCTGAAAGCGTTTCAGATTTTATTCCTCTTTTTTTCTTTTATATTTGTGCAGATTTTGTATGATTAGCAGACTTTTAAACTATGGGGCATTGTATAGTAGGGTGGGCCGAAAAATGTTTTTTTGAAATTGTGCGGAAAGAGTTCTCTCTGGGTTCAGCAAAAACACTGTAAAATATTATTGTGATTGGATAATATCTTCTGCCCCCACATCGGACTAGAATTTTCGGAATTTGAATAAAAATAGACACTTTTACTGGGCGTGAAAAACATAATTATTTTTCATTGTTTTTATTTTAATAAGGCAAGAAATGAGTAAACTGGGTTTGATAAGGCATGACTAAATTATTTTTCCGATGAAATAGTATCTTCTGAATTCGCATCGCACTTTAAATTTTGCAATTTTCGATGAAAAAGGGAATTTTATGGTGTGTTATAGAAAGGTAATGAAACATGCAAAATAGAGAATACAAGCACTCATTATTCATGAATTATTATATAAAATTTTTAAATAATCTTTAATTACCGCAGTGTTATTTTCCCCTGCGGTAATAACCCCCCACTCGCGCTACCTTACAAAGGAAGGAATGCCTTGAACGAAAGACATCCCCCCCCCCACACAAAACAATACAATCGCAATACAATGCAATATCACAACAATCAAATATAATATTTTTTAAGTACGAGTTAACTATAAAATGTATCATTCCGATGTGAAAAAAGAGTAATTGCGCTTGATCTAAAGGGAGAAGAAAAAAAAATCGTTGTGATCAAATCGGACATAATTGGTCGAGAAAAAAATTCAGATATGATAAAGTCGTCTATCACTTTAAGGCCTGACCTAAACAATTTTGCAGATGATCCTCTTAGAAAGTACTCGAATGTAAGTCGTATTTCCTAAGTCGATTTCATATATAACATACTATTCTTCATAAGAAATGAACTATGTATAAAATAATGATTTCTTATATTTCTTTTCATTTGTGTGTTATTAAAAAACATTAATTAGTTATTCACAAAACTATAATAGGAAATTTATCTTACACTCAAATACTTGTTTGTGCGAATAAAGCAAAAAACGTCCAGGTCCTAAAGCGTTAAAGTCTGATTCCACCAACTCTTTGCGGATACTTCTGCCACCAATTTTACACACCATTCAACAATGTGTGTGACTTGCAAAGTAAACGAAGTCCTAGTTTAGGTTTTTCCCACTTTAATTGTCTTAGTTTGGGTTTTCCTCGTCTATAGAAATATAACGTGGGATTGTGGATAAATAATAGTAACTGATATTAACAGATTTTTTACATTGAAAGACGACTCTCTGTAACTAGTTTTCGTTATACGACGCGATCTGTAAGTTGTGTGGTAGTTTGTTAGTCAGCAAGCACAGCAAGATATTTTAAGTGCGTGAAAATTTCTAATTTCAATAAATTATTTAATCCATCAACGACATTCTTGATATTTGGAGGTAACTTCTAAATCTAGAAATAGTATTTCATCTGTAATTAGCTCCATCCCTCAGTGAATGGTAAGACTTTATTTTAAACGAGTTTTATAAATAAACATTCATGATAAATTCAGAGATTTGCTTCAACTTCAATGCCTAGGAGAAGAGAAGTAATATATAGTGTCAGAACACTGCTTCCCAGGCATCAGCCAGTATGAAAGCAATAATGGTACAAGATTACGCTATGCAGGTCACCAAAATAATTACCCATTCGAACTGGTTGATGTATTTTTTAATACGTAGTTTTTATCTTTGATTAAGTAACTCTTATCAGTTGTTACTAATTTGCCTTCAGTAACTTCGAAAATGGTCCCCAATAACGTTTCACTTATAATATGTAAAATTTCAGTGCTGCATGAATGTCGATCGTTTGTCGATCGAAGATGACATACATTTTGTTCAGTAAAATGAAGGAGAAACAGATCACTGCAAAAGCCTACCAAAGTAGCAGTTTCCAAATTCTGAATGATACCGCATTTTCATGAGATATGACGTCACAGTGAATTGTTAGCTGTTCAGAAATATTTCTTCAAATCCTTTCAAAATATTCGGTTAAGTTCGATGGAATTCGTTGCTTTGTGCATTCTACAAATGCTTTGATTTCCTCTGGAAAAGCTTTAGTGGTAATGGCTTATTTGAGACCTTTCCAAATTACTACGGCATGATTGAATCAGTTCTAGTGCTCCATGCGCATAGACTCTATAGAACGCACAATAAACAGTACAGCTGCGGAAAAAAAGGCCCACTTGTACTTTTTTCGGCCGTCGTTCGTCGTACAGCAAAGTTACAGATACCAATCGTTTACGATTGACGTACACTTTAATTTGCTAGGCATAAAAATTGCATAAGGGGCCATCTACATATTAAAATTCGCACCAACTATGTTTTTCTCAATAGCAACCCCTAGATTTCACTTCATATTTCAAAAATTTAGCTCATTTTAACCCCGGACACATATTTTTAATAAATTTGGACAGAAAATGAGTGAGTTATGAGCACCCAAAATCCCCCTCCCCCTATGTTAAAATATTTTTTCATACTTCAATTCATATCTCATATAATATTGGTAATAAGAAGCTGATTTTTATTCGTACTATTAGAACTAAACGACCCAGACATAATTTAATGTAATTATGATTTTTAATAAATTATTAATATGAATTATGAATTATTAAATTAATATTCAAAAAAATTATGAATAGCGACCTAGCCAAATTTCGATGGAAATAGATGCAGAAATTAATATTACATGGCTATGCAAAATTTGAAATTTTTACGTTCAGTAGTTTAATTTATATTAAATAAAATGAGTTATTTTCATGAGTTAAGGGACCATATATAAATTTATTGTGACAATTTTTTGAAAATAGCTTAAAATAAAAGTAAATTAGATTTCTTTTGTGCAAAAACACAGTAAAAGATAGCGGTATTAAAAAATATCAAATTTTGTAGCAAATAAATTGGAGGTTTTTACAGTTTGATGGTGATTCTATAAAGCGTCTATTGTTGCGTCCGCTACCATATCCCCCCAAATAAAATATTTTCCTGGTATAGAATTAGATGCAGTAGATGTATGTCTTCTAATACAACGTCCTATTTCTGAAAAACTAACATCCTCAACTTTCCGGGCGTGAATGTGACCTTTCTAATTTCGGAAACATTAGGTCTTTGGGCTTCCCCATACTTTATCAAACATTCAAAATCACGTTTTTCTGACCGAATTTTCATCTAACTATAAATTAAAATACCGCCAAAAGTCTTAAGAATATTGCACATTGCATACGATTGTATTAAATGAAGAAAGTGAAATAACAAACACAGTGATAATATTGGATCGGCAAAAAAGTAATTGCGTTTTTTACATGAAATTCAAACAAATAAATTTTCTATCAGAAAATCATTCTTAAAGTTCGACCATAGCTTAGTAATATTCAAGCTTGTAGTCAGAAGAGCAGAGAGCAGACTAACTCCTGCAAACATTTCACCTGTCTAAGAGAACCATGAACGGAAATACTCAATAACAATTTCAAAATTACAAAGATTTTCAAAATCGTAAGCAGTCATTTTGCATTTTCCCCTTAAATCATGTGTGCGAACCAAGAAAGTTATGAACTCACGGGTTATTTGGACCACAGACTAAATATTCTATTTCTACCCTTGATATTCCCAGTACAAAAAACTTTATGAGGGATGGAAACAATATTTTCCTTGAAAATAGCATTAATTTCTTTTAACTCTCGCGAGCGAAATTAATGAAAGGCGAAAAGTTCGGAACCTACAAATAGCGTTTTTCAATTTGCAGAAAGTTCCTTAAAAACGCGCAAAAATTAATTCTCAATATCTCCGGAAATTATCGTAGAAAATTGGTGAAAATTTATAAATAGGGTAATTTGAAGGTTTTCTTTCGTTTAATAACGTCAAAATATGAGGTTGCCATAGAGAAAAACGAAGTTGATGCAGAATTAAATAGGAAGACGGCCCCTGATGCAAATTAAATTAATAGTAAATTAAAGTACGCTTTATTTGCAAACGAATGGTATATATAACTTTACTGTACGACGAACGACGGCGAAATAAAGAGCAAGTGGGCCTTTTTTTCCCGCAGCTGTACATATACGTTATCTCAGTCATCCAACGTGACTTAACAATACTAGAATGAAATTCCAACAGCGATCAGCAGTTGAAGGAACTAAACTATTCCTTCTTTTTTTCTATACTGGTAACAAAGCACCAATGTGGCATTAAACGAAAAAGTGCATTTTTCGCAAAAATTGAAAATTTTTAAGTGCGATGCAAAGACAGATGATATTATTTGATCGGAAAAATAATTTAGGCATGCATTATCGAACCCAGTTTACTCATTTCTTGCTCTATTAAAATAAAAACAATGAAAAATAATTATTTTTTTCGCGCCCTGTAAAAAGTGTCTATTTTTATTCAAATTCCGAAAATTCAAGGCCGATGCGGGGCAGAAGATATTATCCAATCACAATGATATTTTACACTGTTTTAATTGAACTCAGAGGGAACCTTTTTCGCACCATTAGAATAGTGGTTTGAAAAAAAAAAATATTCAGCCCACCCTACTGTGTAGGACTGAACTTTTGCAGACGTTGAAAGTGTGAAGGTCTAGCGCTCTGGCCTACCGCGTGGGGCTCTCGATCGGAAGGTATAGAAGTTTAGGCGGTTTTTTAGAGAAGCAACGTGCGTACACGCGTTAGAACGACTTACATGCATGTTCCGCTTAAGTCATCCCTCCCACTAGCAGAGAACACTAGTAAGCTGCTTGTAAAATTATTTTTCAGATTTTAAAAGAGAGAATAACTACGAATCAAAAGACAAAAATAACTAAACACACTGTCGAAATAACAATCACTGGAAACGTGAACAGATTCTGACATCATGAAGAAAAGCTGTCAGCCTCTTAATGTCCCATCATCAAATTACAGGAAAGCCATCTTTATTATTTTACACCTCTTTTCTTCTCCTTGACATAAAAATTAAATTTATATTATCTTTGACAATCATTTATCCCGAGTAAGAAATAGATAAATATACAATAACTTTCATTTTTCGTCTCTGGATTTCATGCCAATTCCGCCATACAATGCTTCATAACTCCACTGCTGTTTAAAATCGAACTAGCTTCCTGAGTAAATAGAGTTTAAAATTTTTATCCTATGTGAAAAGTAGGGAATTATAACTTCAGGCACGTAATGCCGAGGTTTCTTTTTATAGCTCTTGAACTGTGAAGCCAAGTTATTGTTTTCGAGACTTGGGAATTGAAAATTTATGTTTGTGATGTTAACTCAAAGCATACACTGCATGAAACTTTACGTTCTTTATTTTGACATAAAATAGATACCTCTGAATTTGGAACTTGCTATTATAAAACTGATGGTAGATTTCTATTGTAATTTAACAGTGTAATAAATAAACATTTTAATTTTCAGTCAACTACGCAGTTTATAGGAAAGCCTACTCTCTTATATAAATTTGCATGGTCAACTAATCAATTTATGTGACACATATTAATAAGAAAATGAAGCAAAATACGCCATTGGCTTAAACTGTTAAAATGCATTCATAGAGACACAGCTGCAAACATGTAGGAAATATACTAACCACTTTTTGTAAATAGTAATTTTTGGCCTTGACGATAGCAAAATTTCTTCAAAAGTATTCAAATGACTTACTGTTTAGAGAAAGCGATTACTCATACTCCGAAGATGTTGGCAATAATCATACAGTTGATTGAAAGATTTTTCGTAAACACTAATTTTAGCTTAATGCAAATCAATATTTGGTCATTCGTTCAAACATGTTTAGCGCGTTCATTAATTTTTTTTTTAAAATTAGTGTTCGTAAAAAAATGGTTGATTGTACTTTGTAAATGTCATTAGCTATATGCATCAATCTGCGTGTTTCAATAACTTTAGTAATTTGTAGAAATGCCCAAATTGTTGTGGGGTTAAGGCCAATTATATACACGAAGAATCTAGGCTTATGGGTGGGTTTCCCTCCGTGGGGGGTTTTTCTAAGGGATCCCAACCTATATTTACGCTAAGTTCCGGAGAAAACCACTGAAAACTTCAAACGGTTAGGTCAACGGACGCGCGATGGGACTCGAACCCACCTTTACACTTCGCCCGACTACCATTTCCAGTGACTTAACCACTGTGCCATGGTGAAGCAGAAATACCGAAGAGTACTCTAAATAATATGCATTGCTGTACCAAAAATATTTAAAAATATTTCAAAAATAATTTTAAAAAAAGATGTTCGCTGCAGAAATCAACTATTTTTATGCTGTTGAAAACTTTTACACAGATTCAGCTCATTTTTGTTCAAAATATCTTTGCGAATAGTGATGCCTTTGAAAAATGACATGGAAAGTCTTTAAGTACCGAAATATACTGTGGCGGCCGCCGCGTCTGCGATCGGTGCGTTCCCGAGCACCAACCTGGGGCCCGTTCGAGAATTCACCGGTTGGTTATGCACCGGTGCTACCGGTTGCGGTCATTCTTTGGTTAAGTGACGTCACGGTTGTCAACCGGTTTCGGTCATCCTCACCACATCCAATTCCAAGCCAAGAAAACAGAAATAAACATTGGCAACACTACGCTAATAACCGGAATAACCCACCTCGCTAGCAGGGTCATTCTGGTTGCGCTCTGGTCACGCTGAGCAGACAACCGCTACATGACCGAAACGTTTTCGAACGCGGTTAATTCCAGAGCTTCGCCCAACGCTCCGCCTTTTCGAACGCTCTGGTCGTGCACCGGTGTTACCGGTGCACAACCGATGAATTCTCGAACGCGCCCCTGATCTTCCAGCGGTCGCCCACATCGAACAAGCTTCCGCGCATCTCTTCGCGCATCCTGTGAGGAGCGCTAGCGGCTACTCCCACGATAGCAGGGCCAGGGAATCTGGCAACGCTGATGTGCAGTCCGGGAATATAAAAAGGAAGTGTGTTCACGCATGGTTCGCCATTATTATTACCGCGTTGCTGTTGTTGTTACCAGAACTCTATGTTGATTGTACCGCTGGATGTAAATTGACCGTATCGCGCAGAGCTTGCATGCTCGACTTAAAATCTGAATAAAATATCGTTAAGTTTTTATTAGATAGTATTTTCATTCAACTGATGTTACACTCGACGTATTCTTAATTCTTATCTATAGTAAGGAGCTGACAGCACGCTCCTCCACATTGGTGACTTCTGGACATTTTGTTTACGCAATCCTGCAATCAGAGTTAATCCAAGAATTATGGAGTCTCAAGACATTTCTTGTCATCAATTCGTAACATCCAGCATTAGTGTTGTGCATTCCAGTATCAATTTCCATTAAGTGAAGATTATTTTTTTCTACTCCGGAAGTTTTTGGTGAAATATTGCTCGCCAGGTGGTAGACAAAATTCCTCATCGCCGCGTGTAATCGCAAGTGTTTTAATGCAGTACAGAATCTCAAGTGTTTATTTTCTTCAAATCCTCAAGTGTGTGCTTGTCAAGGCGTATGTAATCTGCGCTGTGTTTTCTTCCGGTCGTGTGCATTCTAAAGTGTGCTTACACTTTGTGTGTGTTGCAAGTGCCGCTTCGTCTAAGTGCACGTGCTAACCACAAAATGCATTTTTTACACGTGCGCAAGCACAAGTGATGCCGTGCGTAAGTGTGTGCAAGTGATGCCGTGTTCATGTGTTTTTTCCTGCCCGCAAGTCGTGTTGTTTTGTAGTGGGCTGTGTCAGCGCAACTCAAGTTGGATATAAACATTTCGTCGCTTCAAGGTGTTATAGCCAACCCTGGGTGAGTCGTTTCCAATTTATTTTTTTTCTTTCTCTTTTATTGCGCTGCTTGTATTTGATACCCCTAGTGTTGTTTTGACATGTCTCTGCCTTGTGAAAATGCCAGTACCGGGGATGGCACGTCCGGCTCTACCCAGTTAGCACGTGTTGCTGTTAAACCTCCCCCATTTTGTCGTACCGACCCCTCGCTATGGTTTATCAGACTAGATGCACAATTTAAATTAGGCGGAATCACCGCCGATGACACCCAATTTTACACGGCGATCTCCGCTTTGGAATCGGAAGTGTTACAATCGGTACGGGAGCTTGTCGGGAATAATACCGTAAGCGTGTGTCGGTTGAGTTGGCGACTTTTTTTTGTCGCCAGCGGCTAACCTTGGCGACTTTTTTTGAGCGCCAAACAAAACATAAACATACGTTGACACATAACTAACAAAATGAACCCCAAACTATAACACACTATCTAAACACATAAAAACATTTTTAGACATATTTCAAATGCAATTATGTACAAAAATCACATAAACAAAGCACTACCTCTGGACTGTGGGTACGTCAAAAAAATAAATAAACCATAACCTTAATCATATACAAAATGCCAAAATAAGTTTCTGCACATAATTATACAGCAAAATTTCCCTTAAAACGTTAAAATAACAATTGTAAATTAATAGAAAAACATCAAATAAACCAACTACCTCCCCCCCACACACACACAACTCCCCACAAACAACTCAAAAATACATATATTGAATCATATTTAACGTGAATAGTGCACGTGATTTCAAGAAAAATATACTGCAAATATTTTCATAAAACGTTAAAAACACTCTTTATAAATAACATAAAACTACTATAATAAACCGACTACTTCCTCCCTCACGTGCTTTTTGCAATTTAATACCTTCAAAACACACAACATTTACACTATTAATCACACTAGAATCAAATCTGATCTCAAACAACTCAAAAATCCTTGCATATTTATTCATATTAAACCTAGAAATTGTACGGGAATTCTGTAAATCAGGAGCAAATGCATATCACAAATAAAATTAACCATCCCTCTTAAAACCTTAAAAATTTTTACTTTTTCATCCCAATTCACAAAAAAATAACATAACATACTGAAAACCTTACATAATTATGGAAACATAAGACCATAAATATTCTCAACTATACACTGGTGTACCGTAAAGCAAGGAATAAACATTTAAATAAATAAAAGCACCACATACCTTAAATTTTATTCATGAACAACGTGGGTTCATCTCAAAATAAATCCATCAGAAGCATTCAAATAAGCATAACAACTGTACCTCAACACAGTCGCAACATTTTCAAATGTTTGTCGAAATTGACTTGATAAAGAAATAAGAAACAACTCAGCGTATAAACGAACCGATATCATTACAGCTCTACACAAATTGCCTACATTTATTATAGAACCAACCAAAAATTACACTTTTCAAAAATAACCATTATAAAATACAAAACTTCAGCAGACGACACGACACGCCTTCCTTCCCGGCGAAATCAAGTTCAGTTATTTTGCCAGTTAAACTCCTTGAAATTCGTTCAACCAATCACATAATTCCTTCCAACAGTATAGTTTCTCATGACATCATAAAAAAACACAACTCCGCCGGACGGGTGGCCGAATAGCTAATCTCGATTGGCAACGCTGCCAGGACTGTTTACTACAAATAGTAAGCTTTGGCGACGCATCTCCCTTGGCGATGGACACCCGCTTACGGTATTATCCCCAGCTTGTCCTTAATCCCCCCACCTACCGACAAATACAAGTCTCTTAAAGCCAAATTAATTGCCGCATACGCGGAGTCGGAGACTGTAAAAATTAAACACTTGCTTCAAGATCTGCAACTTGGGGCTCTATTCTGCCACGTACGTTTAAGCGAACGTTCGGATGTGTGACATCATATTGACGTCATTCGTAACCATCTACCGTATGTTGGTATTCTGCAAGGTACGGTAGAGCTTTAGGTGCGGATTCTAACTTCCGTATGTTTACATTCTAGCATACGTTTCAACCCGCCAAGAAAATCGTGGCGTTAGAGAATCCGTACGCTGAAAATGCTTCAAATGAAAAGGGCGGCAGCTGCTTTGCAGATGCTATTTTATCAGCGTGATAGAAAAGCGCGAAGAGGCATGAAGGGATAGGATATTATATTAATAGGATGAAAAAATATTTTAACATAGGAAGAGGGAAATTTTACAAGATAACAACTCATTAATTTTTACTTCAAAGGTATTGAAAATTGCTATTCGGTGTTAAAATGAGCTAAATTTTTAGAAATACGAAGTGAAATATAGCTGCTGCTATTGTAAAAATTAAGTAGGTGCGTCTTTAAATATGATGGCTACTTACGCATACTTTAAATTAAAGTGTACGTCAGGCCATTAGCCAGCGAGGGATAAAATTACGGGCAGTGCCCTCCCAGAAAAGAATCCCCCCCCCGTAAATTAAACGCTTATCCCGAATTCGAAAAATTGACAGAAAAGTGATTTTAATAGATGAAAAAATCAGTTTGAAAAAATTAAACATTTTTAAAATCTTGTTTTACCATTACTGAAGTACATACGACAGATTGTGCATTTTCAGCATACTTTTAAAACTCAAGCCGCCCGTTTGAAAGCCCAGAGGATTTTTCTCAGTGCCGTATTCGAGGGCGGGGGGGCGAGGGGGTCTGGGCGCCCTTAGAAAATGTAAAATAATTATAAAAATCAGCTATTTTAAAACATTTATATTAACTATTCTAAAAAAAAATTAAAATCCCTCCCCCCCTCTCCCGAAGTATAAACCTGTAAGCGCCGCTGATTTTGGTGACCGGTTTGCCAACATACCAGTCTTCTAGATTGCTTTTACAGTACATCATATTTGTATTATTTCTAGTGTTAAAAAATACTACAAATTAAACATTGAGTGCTTAATACATTTTGTCATGTGAAATATAAAATTTGCTGAAGAGTGTTTATTATTTTGGTTTATCTGTCTGTCCGTCAGTGCTCTAACTGATGTAAATACAGAGGGTGTTTACACTTTTTTTAGAGCGTTTTGAGGCCGGATATAGTTTATATGCTTAAAATATGACTATTTTTTAAATGTTCAATCCGATAGCCCTTTTTCTTGACCATAAATCTACATCGTGATTCCATGATAGATGGGCATTTATAAAAATTTCCATTGCTTTTTATTTCACTTTCACAATTTTCTAGAATCATAGTACATTTGGGCGCTCCTGTAAAAGAACTACAAATAATAGAGGCGCTATGAAGAGCTCTGCTTTGTAATTCTTAATAAAATATAACAATTTTGTTCCATTTAACCATTTGATTGATCGGTTTTGCAATTAAGTCAAAGCTACACTAGAGCTATTTGTAAAGGGGGTTGGTTTGTCTTGGGTGAAAAGATTTTTAGGAGGTTCAAATGCGTATTCACGTTGCATCTGGAGAAACCGCCCAAGACTCAAGACAGTTAGTTCGACAGCTACGCGGTAGGTCAGAACCATGGGTTTATACACTTCAGTCATCTACCATGTTTAGTGTCTTATCCATTCGGCCATAGTCGGCTTTTCTTTTGTTTGAAATGGCCGAATGTCCCTAAAATAAGCTTTAAAGAATGACTGCCCATAGAGCAAAATGCATTCATTTATTTTGAGTGCTCCTGTAAAAGCTCTATGAATTCTACATACACGATTTTCAATACCGTACATGGCGCAGTGCATAGGGATAACATATAGAATTTCGTAGTGGTCGATGAATATTTACGGCTGTTAGCACACGGACAGGCGGATAGAACAGATTGACAGAACTGAAATTATAATCACTTTTCAGCTTTGTTGGAAAGCGTTAAAACATATTAGAATCACTAACAATAGTTAAGATATTACGGAAATTTTATAATGAAAATTAAGTCAACCACAAAAACTTGCGCGTGTTCAGGACTTTTTGCCTGCATTGTAATTTTATTAACATACGCAATTAAATTAGTAAAAACAATAAAGTAAATGAAATAGCCAGAGATGTGCTTTCGTAACACTTTAAGGATCTCCGAGGCGGGAAGGGAGGAGAAAAAAACAATTGAAAATACATAGCCATCCTGGGATACTGCCTCCATCTAGTCGAATCGCCTGGCTGCGGGCCTGTCATTCGTAAACGATTGGTATATATAACTTTCCTCTTCGAAAATGCAAGTGCCTTTTTTTCCGGAGCTGAGCTGTACAATAGGTGTATTTTATGTTATTTAAAATTACTTATTTGTATCATGCAGTTTAACAGAACGTTATTATCACCTTCAAAAATGTTCTATATTTATAACATAAATAAACCGTTTATAGATGTATTTTTCTTTTCTTTTTTTTCTTTTGTTCTTGTTGTTAATCTCGCATTCATCAAACTTCGCTAACTGAAAATTCGTTTCTAAAGGAAGTTTTAACAGTTTTCGAAGCAGGTAACTAAAGTTCGTACTTCAGTGTTATCCAAATACATTTTCACTCAAGAAGAATGCTAATGATCTATATTTACAAATAAAATAATATAAAAAAATAAATAAAGAGAAAATTAAAAGTACAAAAGATTTTGAGCTGTCAGAAAATATCTTTCATAAAATGACAGACGAATTTCACGATTAACTATTAAACTAAACTTTTATCCTTAAATTAAAAATATATTGATTTGCCTTGGGGGGGGGGAATATGACATAAGTTGGTATTTACAAAAGTGTAACTTTTTATAAATGAAAGAGATGAATTTTTTCCTTAAACGAGACTTATTTTCTCTTTGCATTTTAATCAATTTAATTATTAATTGACAGTAATGAAATCACTTACCTAGAGTTTACTTTTAACTGCAAGGTTCTTTAATCTATAATATATATAACTAAGTAGCCACACACCAGCAGGATTCCAAACATGAAGCAGAATTAAATTAATATCTGCTCCAACGATCAGAATCCAGCTAGTAAATACTACACCATACACATGCAGTTGCGAATTTCTAAGTAGGCTAACAAGGCTATAACCTACAAAGACAGTAAAGTAGACGATGCTTTCGTTCTGCCTATAGGTAGAACTTTTGCCTTTTGTTCGAAAGCCTTTTGTTCAAGCAGCAAATTTATGAATTCGTCTCTGACACCGTATGTTCCTACCTATGAAAGAATTTTAATAAAAAAAGATTATCTAGCTTAACTAAGCACACATTATGTAATACTGAAACACAACATGCTACATGACACTTATGTTTTAGTCCTTTAAAAATATGGTTAGAAAATAAAATTTAAGAATTCTACTATATAGCTTATCTTACAAATAATGAAGAGATGAGAAACATACATACCATGGTACTTGAGCAGTTTTAAGAAATAGATATGTATATGTACGTACGAGAGATATACTGTATATCTAAAAAATATAAGGTGAATAAACAATTTTAATCTTTTGAAGTTCACAAAAAATAATCAAACTACAGGCAAACTTGCAATGATAATAAGCAATCTATAGTTATATTCAATACAAATTACATATTTAGAATTCTCAAATGAGGTCCATTCTATGAAAAAAGAACATCTTGACACAGAGTTTAACAGTAACTATGCATTTAAATAATCTAGCACCCATTACAAAATTAAATACCATTATTATAAAGAAAATACATTAAATAAAGTTTTTATTGTTGAAAAAAGTCGCTTCAATGTATAAATATTGTCTTCGCTGATCAGATCGCTATTTATAAAACATGATTAATCCATTATATAACAAGTAATCATGTAAAATGATACATAAAACATTCCAAAATATACAATACATTCATAAATAATTTATGAAACAAAATTAATACACATTTTGTTGTTATTTGTGTTCAACTATATTCATTATCAAGTTAAAAAAACACAAAAATATAATACAACACTAGTATAGGACTAATAAATGCCTACATTACGGGTACATAATGTTTATTTACGTTCTCAGATCGTTAGGCTTAGACGATTTCAACTATTATCAAAGAATTAATTATATTTATAGTCATTCAATTTACTTTAAATTCATACAAGAGTTAAAACTTACTGCACTGTAGTTGAAAATGAGGTGAAATGCCTTATTTTTGTCGAATATTAAAGTTATCAAACAATTAAAAAACCTTTTGGGAAATCAACAGGGAAATAAGTTTGCTTGGAGTACGCAGAACCCGGCTGTAACTTATCACTTCGACAGTTTACAAGTTTTCACTGCTTTCCGAAAATCGTCTGCCGAATTTTCATTGGCTATAATCAATAGGAAGTGACGTAAAAATCATCACTCTTGTTTGTGTGACATCGACGTTTTGGGACGAACTGTTTGGAATTTGCTCCGCCTTCCGCACGCTGAGGTCTGTTTGGAACGTTCGTTTGGAGGGCTTCCAGAATACCAATTTTTCGAACGTTCGTTAACTAGGATGCGGCACGGATAAGTTTTGGATGACGTCACAAATCCGAACGTTCGCTTTAACGTACGAGGCAGAATAGAGCCCTATGTGATATGAGGCCTTCCCAGCTGCTGTCTAAGATGTCTGCCTTATCCGCCGGTAGTTTAAGTGACAACACTCTTAAAACTTTGTGGATGAATCGCCTCCCATCTAACACCCAGGCCATACTTGCTGCCAGTAGCGAACCGCTCAACAACCTTGCCGCATAGCCGATAAAATTCACGAGTTGGCTACTCGGTGCACGTACACGAGTTGCAGGCTCCAGGTCCCAGTATTGCAACATTACAAGCGCAAATAGACCAGCTTACAAAGCAAGTTGCTCATTTATGCTCTGTGCAACAGCAGCAGCCGCAGCGGGGTCGACCTTCTTTCCGTCAGCGGTCCAGGTCTCGAAGTAACTCAAAAAAGCGATACAAAGATCCCCGGCAGATGTTTGTTTTTACCATCATAACTTCGGTGCAAAGGCCCGGAAATGTACCCCTCCCTGTAATTTTAATGATTCGGAAAACTTAATCGGCCATCGCTCGAAGCCATGAGCGAGTGCGGCCGATCCATTGCGCGCCTCTTTGTCGTTGATAAAACCTCTGGCCTGAAATTTTTAGTTGACACCGGGGCTGACGTATCTGTCTTTGCTCCGCTGTCCCATGAGCGAAAAGGGTCCGTCAGCAAACTCGAGCTGTTTGCCGCAAACGGTTCCCCCATCAAAACCTTTGGTGAACGTCTGTTACAGGTCGATTTGGGCTTACGGAGAAAATTCCAATGGCCTTTCATTATTGCGTCGGTGTCACACCCTATTATCGGCGCAGATTTTCTGCATAGATTTGCACTGTTGGTCGACATTAAAAATCGTCGCCTAGTGGACACTGTGACAAACCTCACATACCCAGGTTTTTTTCGTAACAGCGCGAATTTCGGCGTCAAACTTATTTCTGGAGCTACTCCGTATCATGAGCTGCTTAGGAAATTTCCTTTGATAACACGTCCTGTTATGGGACACATCCAACCTAAACACAATGTTACTCATCACATTGAGACGACGGGACAGCCAATTTGCTCTAAGCCGAGGCGTCTCCCTCCTGAGAAGCTGAAAGCCGCGAAAGATGAGTTTTCTTATTTCCTCGAGCAGGGCCTTTGTCGCCCCTCGAAAAGTCCATGGGCCAGCCCGCTCCACTTAGTTAAAAAGCGCAATGGCGACTGGCGCCCGTGTGGTGATTACCGGCGTTTAAACGCTGTCACCGTGCCAGATCGGTACCCTGTCCCTCACATCCAGAACTGTATGCAGGTGTTGGACGGTAAAGCTATATTTTCTACTCTTGATCTCGAGCGGGCATACCATCAAGTCCCAATTAACCCTGCCGATATTTCGAAGACTGCCGTAACAACACACTTTGGTCTATTCGAATTCCCCGTAATGAACTTTGGCCTCTGCAACGCGGCGCAGACCTTTCAACGCTTCATCCATCAGGTTTTATTCGGATTAGATTTCTGCGTTCCGTATTTTGATGACGTCTTAAATGCATCGGCTTCGGAGCAAGAGCATTTGACTCACCTTCGCGCGGTGTTTGAACGGTTCCAGGAATACGGCGTTAGTCTTAACCCATCTAAATGCGTTTTCGGTCAACCCAAGGTATCTTTCCTTGGCCACGAAATTTCAGCCGAAGGCGTTCGACCTCTCATGGATAGAGTTGCCGCTGTACGAGATATCCCCGAACCGACTACAATTCAGGAGTTGCGTCGATTCCCCGCTATGCTGAATTTTTACCGTCGTTTTCTTTCGCACACTGCTACCACTCAAGATCCTCTAAATGCCTGTTTGGTAGGCAGTAAAAAGAAAGACAAGCGTCCTATTGCTTGGACTCCCGAAGCGCGCGAAGCGTTTCAAAAATGCAAAAGTGACTTAATTTCTGCCACCGTCCTGCAATATCCGTCGGCGTCTAAGCCCCTTTCCCTTATGGTAGATGCGTCCAGCTCTGCTTTAGGAGCAGTTTTGCAGCAAAACGATCAGGGCACCTGGAAGCCTCTCGCTTACTTTTCCAAAAAACTTTCCTCAACCCAGACGCTTTACAGTACGAACGACCGCGAACTTTTGGCGATCTACGCCGCCATCAAATACTTTTGTCACTTCCTGGAAGGACGTAACTTTACTATTTTTACAGATCACAAACCCCTAATCTTTGCGTTTAAACAGCGGTCCGACAAAGCATCCCCTCGCCAGCTGAGACACCTCGATTTTATCAGCCAATTTACGACAGATATTCGCCATATTGATGGGGCCGAAAATGTCGTCGCCGATGCTCTGTCCCTCATATAGGAAATTTCGATGCCCTTGTCAACCGATTTCATAGCTCTGGCAAACGAACAGAAATAGGATTCGGAGCTTCAAGCCCTCCTGCAAAATACAACCTGTAGTAGTCTGAATCTCCAGCCCATGCAGCTTGCTCCTGTTACATCACTTTATTGTGATATTCAGGGCAGTAAGATTAGACCTTACGTTCCCGCGAGGTTCCGACGTGCCATCTTCAATAACTTGCATCGTCTGTCTCACCCTGGGATAAAATCTTCAAGGAAGTTAGTGCAACAGCGTTTTGTGTGGCCAGAAATGTTAAAAGACATTGGCGAGTGGACACGTGCATGCATTGAGTGCCAGAAATCAAAAATCCATAGGCACACTCTCAGCCCACTACAAAGATTTGAGTTGCCAACTTACCGCTTTCAACAAGTGCATATCGACTTAGTTGGACCTCTACCTCCATCTAATGAATTTTCTTATTTGCTCACTTGCATCGATCGTTTCTCACGCTGGCCCGAGGCAATTCCCATAGTAGACATTTCTGCCGACACTGTTGCCAAACAATTTTATAGCTTGTGGATTGCGCGTTTTGGAGTTCCGGAGCGAATCACCACCGACCAAGGTCGTCAGTTCGAGTCCTTGCTTTTTACGGCGTTAACCAAGCTCCTGGGCACTCACAGAGTGCGCACTAGCCCGTATCATCCGCGCTCTAACGGCATTGTCGAAAATTTTCATCGCTCATTGAAGCAGTCAATACGATGTCATACTTCGATTCAATGGACCGACGTTCTTCCCACAGTCTTACTTGGTCTGCGCTCCGCCATTAAAGAGGATATCGGTGCTTCTGCTGCCGAGTTGGTGTACGGCACCAGTCTCCGTCTGCCCGGAGAATTCATGCAAGCGGACAGTTCACCAACATCCTGTGCCGACCAGCAAACATTCGTGCAAAAGTTTAAAAACTACATGTCAACTGTTCGCCCCGTACCCACCAGCGCCCATTGCTCAAAAACTGTGTTTGTGAATAAAGACTTGCAGAACTCGTCGCATGCGTTCCTGAGATATGATGCGTCAAGGACTGCTTTCGCACCCACGTATACCGGACCCCATAAAGTCCTCGAACGAAATGTAAACACTTTTAAAATTTTGGCAAACAACAAGGAGTCTGTTATAAACATTGACCGCCTCAAACCCGCATTTATCTGGGCTCCTGAACGTACGGACAATGCTTCACCGGCCGACCGTAAAGAATGTCCATCAGGAACAGTGTCAACGCCCACATCCTACGTAACTTCACCTCCGACTGTGACAAAACCAGCATCCTCCATCACGTCACCTCCGGCTGTTACTACACGTTCTGGTCAGAGAGTGCGTTTCAATCCAAAATATCTGTGAAAGTTTCGTGGTCACTGGAGGGGGAGTACTGTGGCGCCGCCGCGTCTGCGATCGGTGCGTTCCCGAGCACCAACCTGATCTTCCAGTGGTCGCCCACATCGAACAAGCTTCCGCGCATCTCTTCGCGCATCCTGTGAGGAGCGCTAGCGGCTACTCCCACGATAGCAGGGCCAGGGAATTGGCAACGTTGATGTGCAGTCCGGGAATATAAAAAGGAAGTGTGTTCACCCATGGTTCGCCATTATTATTACCGCGTTGCTGTTGTTGTTACCAGAACTCTATGTTGATTGTACCGCTGGATGTAAATTTACCGTATCGTGCAGAGCTTGCATGCTCGACTTAAAATCTGAATAAAATATCGTTAAGTTTTTATTAGATAGTATTTTCATTCAACTGATGTTACACTCGACGTATTCTTAATTTTTATCTATAGTAAGGAGATGACAGCACGCTCCTCCACAATACAATCGGATTACATCTTTAAAATTTTCGAAAAATAGGTACTTGTAAAACTTACTGTTTTCAAGGGCCGATTTCTTAGATTCTTTTACGCTTTTACACAAGTACAGGGTGATTATAATTAAACTTCCCCTATAAACAGCATTCTACAGCTGTAAACGGTGATCAGATTTTTACCAGATTTAGCATATGGACTGTACACGAGATGCAGCCAAGGGAATTTTTCAGAACGTTTAGTATGGTGAAATTAGTTCAAATATTACCGAAATAAGTGAAACAATGCCGAAAAACTATTGAATAAATGTTAAAATTGTTTATATATTTCGAATTATTCATTTCCATCATTAAACTTGCCGTTTTTCATGCAAAACGCCACCTAGTGGACATTTTTTGAATTAAATTTTTTTCTTGGAAATTCCTTTAGCGCAAATCATGTATAGCCAGTGCACCAATTTTGGTTACAATAAGTTTGTCCGTTTAAGCTATTGAGCACTATTCATAGGGAAAGTTTAATTACAACCACCCTGCATAATTATTTTGATATCGATATAAATAACGGAACAAGGATTTCTGTTCCTAATCATTTAATGCTGCACACAGCTGTTGCTAGGCCAGAAGACAATGGCTTTCGAGACGAGAATTTCCGCTAGCTTATCAAATGTGGCAAACTCTGTAGATGTACACGTAACGTGCGTGAAAAATTGTAAAGAAAAATTAAAATTGTAGTTGCTGAAAGCCATTTTACCAAGTTTATTATTGATTAAATTATCACTGGAAAATATAGTTAAAACGATATTCAAAAATTAAAACTGCTGTCATAATTTGTAGACAAATTTTAAAAACTGAACATTGGTGCATAAATTATTATTGGGACTTGAATTTTTAAATATAATTTATCTGTTGTTCATGCATCAAGTTTATTATTTGAATTATTTAATCAATAATAGGCGTGATTAAATGGTGATGAGCAACCATTGTCTTAATTTTTCTGTACAAATTCTCACTTTCCGCCTAATTTTTGCGCCTACTTAGCATGACTAATTTCATGAACCACCAAGCTTTCGCTCGAAGTTCACGTCAGTGTACAACGTTGTATCCGTTTAAACCTGCTTTTCGACAGCCTTCTTAGGTTTGCTGGGCAAATAAATTTCTTTTTTCTAAAGCCATACAGCACCATTTTAAAACGGACCCTTTTACTGACCTTCATTTAAGTAGGGTATGGAGGATCAACACACGATAAAATTATTAGTTATACATAGGTGCCCAGTATTATGGAATATAATTAACCATTTTTTGTAAACCGTAAATTTTGTGAATATTTTTCCGAAACTGTAACTAGCTTAGGGCTTCATCAGAGAAATTATGCCATGTTTTAAATACAAAATTACTGTTTACAAAAAGTGATTAATTATATTCTGTAATAATTGAAACCCATGTATATTGACGTGGAAAAAAAAAGAAAGCTAAAGGAAGGAATTATACTAGTATAGATGCGAACCTTTACCGAATATTTTACTCTTTTTTTTAAAACTCTTTTCTGTATTCCTTACAGAAGAAAGGAGATAAAAATCTTAACATGTAAACAAATGTTTACAAAAACATCAGTACTGACAAAAAATTTAGTTTACCCAAAATTACTGAATTACCATAAAACCGGGTACAAAATATTTTTAAAGCCTAAAATCTCATTTTCTTATCTTGCACTATTTTTTCAGTAAAAAACTAATATCGTATTTTTTTGTGTGCTGGACAAAAATAGCCCTGGTTGACGATAGTTAACGATTATAAATATGCGAGAGAACACAATTTTTCAAACGAACGCAAGTGATTGTCACTGGTAAGCAGGTGATACTCAGTGAACTTAACTAGCGCCGCTTACAGCGAGAATGTCGTTAGGTGAATTCTCTATTCTAGATGCAATTGACAAAGCAGTGTTACAGAAAAGCGCTTCTTTTTAGCTGCACATCGATGAAAATCAATTAACTGCTCTACAAATTTAGGAGCAGGGCACCCAAAGTGGTATCCTTGCGTACGTGAAGTTTATAGTGATAATCACACACTACTAAGTCTCAGTTGTGGAGTATTTTTTAATTTGATATAACAATACGGAATTTGTGGTTGATTATTAGAAGCATGTTGGCTATTTTGTTTCATAACCTCATTTCTGAAGAAAATGTTTGGTAACTTTTGTAGTTCTCTGATATAGAGTGTCCTTAACAAGTAAGAATAATCACTGATGTAGGATTTGCACCGTGGCTGGCGAGAAAGAGAGGCAGCGGTGCTGACATTTGGGTCAAACCCTTTTGCTCTCGAAGAGTAGGAGCTGTTGACATCTTGGTCCGAAATAACCAAAATAAGATGGTCACACCCCCTAGGTCACATGACTCTTCGAGGGTAAAATGGTCTGACCAAAATGTCAGAATAGCAGCCTGTCCTACCAACGCCTCCTATATATAGAAAGCCTTACAACTCCTACGTCACCAATCTTTGACGTCATCATTTGGCCTACATTTAAAAGTTTAATTTTCATAAAATAAAACTATTCAAAATTTCTGGTAAATACTACAAATATTAGAAAATATCTTATATTAAACATTAAAATTAAAATATATTTCTCATACAAAGTAATTCAGTATGATCTATTTCCTTATCACATTATCTAATTAATTACGTTTAAAAACTGCCATTTGTCGTAAAATTATATTTTTTATCTCAAATTATTAAAATATTGCCAATCATGGGTCAATTCACCAGAAATCTTTAATAGCTTTATTTTGTCAGAATCAAACTTTTAAATGTAGGCCAAATGATGACGTCAAAGCTTGGTGACGTAGTTGTTGTAAGGCTTTCTATATCTAGGAGGTGTTGGTCCTACTCGTCAGCCACAGATTTGCACAGCATGGTGATCTTTTAATTACTCTTTGACAAAAAAAAATAATAGCCTTCTTCCCAAAACAGGAAATGATTATAGTGCCATATTACAACTATTACAGCTACCACCCCTTCTGATTTTATCGGAAGATTTACCACCACTAGTTTTTACTGCGTACCTTAAGCTCGTAACAAGTCTAGATTTCTAATGTAAAATTGAATTGTTTAAAAATTGTGGTGAAAAATCTTCCGATAAAATAGGAAACTATTTGTTCTTTTATTATGAATTTTCGAATTTTTCACAAGCTTTTGGCACATCCTGGGTGCATCAAAGTTTAAAAATTATTTATTAATAAAGAACAAATAACGATAAAAAATTGGGGTTTGCATGGATAAGATTGGAGAGATTTCAGATTGTATATATTTGAAACTTGCTTCCCATTGTGCAGTGCATGTCAGTGCCACCTATCGGTAACATTTGGAATTACGACCTTTCCTTTCATTAAAAAAAAACTTAACCTATTTGTGCAAACAGCAATTTTCTATCATTATTTGTTCTTTTTTAATGATTTTTTAAAGTTGTTACGGACTTTTTGATCGCCCTGTACATCTTCACATAATAAATCATAACAGATATCTGCATAAATAAGAGTTTTATTTGCAGCATAAAATGTTTAGCATGCAATTTAATAATAAATGTGAGTGTGTTAAATTTTATCTGTAATTAAGATGCTGAAATCATTCAAATAAAATAATGGGAAATAAGTTAATTTCTTATTCTTTAACTGATGCAAATTAAGCGGTTATATTTGCTGAATAAATAATTTTAATTAAGAAACAGAAAATTATCTACTACTGTCACACTATAAATGGAATTTTTATGTAAAAACTGAGGGTTATTAAGGTTTAGTTTGTTTAATTTTTTTGGTATGTTCTTATTCAAATAATATTTTTACTAGTAATGAACATGGTAAATATAATTATTTCGAAACAAAAATGAAAATAGCCCTGACAATCCTAAGATTAAACACACTGCAAATAGATGATAGAACATAAAAGGACTGGTACTATGTGCACCGAGTAATGCACTTTATACTATGACGAAAGCGTACCTAGATGATACTTTACTTGCAAATACATGATAGAACGGAAAAGGACTGGTACTATGTGCACTGAGTAATGCAGTTTATACTATGACGAAAGCGTACCTAGATGATACTTTACTTGCAAATTCAAACAATATAGCAAGCACCGAAAGGCTTATAAAATTAATAAAGGCTCCAGATTTTATCAAATACCTTTGCAGCATTCAAGTAGAGTGCTTCAGTAGGATCTTTGCTCTTTAGTCCGTCAGCCAGAAACTCAACGCGGCTGACGAGAAAGGCAGGCTGCGGTGCTGACATTATAGTAGCACCCTCATAGCTGACAACTACTATAGAATATAATTAACCACATTTCTGAAACAACAACTTTCGGCTTAAAATGTAGCAAAATTTTCATACTGCGTGCGTGAGCCGGTTACTATTTTGAAAAAATACTAAAAAGTATACTGTGTGCAAAAAGTGGCTAATTAAGTTGCGTAATAGTTGGCATCTCTGCACCCTTTTGCCCACGTAGCGTCATGTGACTGAAGCATGAGTCCATCTTACTGTGGCTATTTCGGACCAAGATGACCACACCTCCTGTCACATGACTCTTCGAGAGCAAATGGATGTGACCCTATTGTGAGCACCGCAGCCTCTCTTTCTCGTCAGCCACAACAACTCAACCAGTCTGATTAATGAGTAGTCTCATTTTTAGTTCGAAAACCGATTTGTTTGGGGTAAATAATGTCTTGCAGTTTCAATTGATAATTTAATTGAATTAGTACGAAACTTTCGGTGATCTTACTCAGGCAGATTAAAAGGCGTATAATTTAATGGAATCTTATCTATATGATCTAATAGGGCTATAATTCTCTAGAATTACCAGCTTACCGTGATTTTGAGATATTGCAGATGACAGCAGTTTTCCAACAAAGTAGCAATATTTTAGAGTACTATTTTAGATTCCTGTTATGTAAATAATAATATTAGGAGAGACATTCTTCAACATTAAATTAGATATGATATCAAAGACAGGAGCTTTTTTTTAAGTTTAGAGATGACTATTGATTTATGACTAAAGATTTGTGATGACTTGATTTATGACTAAAGATTTGTGATGACTAAAGATTTGTGAGGGATTAACAGGAGGAAGAACTGTAGATGAAAGTATAGTCAAGAAGCTATGAACAACATTTTCAACAATGATGTCATGAGCAGCATTGAATTTATCAATATTGGGCAGCGATTGCATTTCATAAGAAAGATCTAAGACATGAGCTTTCTCTTCATCCGTTAAAAACCAAGCCCGCAGGTTCCGGAATTGGAGGATAAACAGAGCAACATCATTTCCATTGCAAGAGAGACTGTCCAGGAAGGACGCACTATTTTCTTGTTTATAACGTTTAATGTCACGTTGAGCATTTTCACTTTATACATAAATATCTCAATCACAATTGAGGCTGCTGACTTGATACTGAGCCTTTTCAAGATTTATCGAATCACGAAGGAAAAAAATTTCCAAAGGAAGAAGATTACACTAAACCGAAGTCCAAAATTCGATTTACACATTTTCTTCGTCCTTTGTAACTCATGCGCCAGCAGTGGTTACAGTTTTGAAAAAATACTAAAAAAAATATACGGTTTACAAAAAGTGGTTAGTTATATTACATAGTAGTTGGCATCTGTGCATTTAGAGCAAGTGTCAATAAGAAAAAAAAGAATGTTACCTGCAACAGTATTGCAAAATTATATCCTTCGATTAAGATGATACAATATAATTATTATTTTAAGAGGCACTGCAAGAGGAAATCAGGCAAAAAAAAAAAAGTATCCATCACCATCCCAAAATTTGATAAATTTTTTTCTTGTGTTGCCTTACCCAAGAAAAGAACAAATTTGAAATATTTTTGATTTGCCTCTTTTAGTTTCTGAGTTATGCGGGGTCAAAGTACCCCTTAGGAGGGACGTAGCTGTAATTTAGGGCCATATTTGTCACTTTACTGTCTCGACTGTGACTGGCTCTGAGGTGCTTCAGAGAATTTTTTGTTTTTATCTGATAATATACCCTGAATATTAACATCTCAAATTGAAAATTCATTCAAAAATAGTCAAACCCCCAACCCCCCTCTTCAAATACCCCCAATTTCATTAAAAAAGTTTTTAAGGATTCTTTAAATCTTGGCTCTGACGCGATACAGAAATGACGTGATAGATTTCCCACATGAAACTATTAGCCTGAAGATATACCAACCAAGTAGTTTAATATTATGAAAAAACATTTTTTGAAGGTACAAATGTTTCCAAGAAAAATTCTAAAAAGTACCTTCCTATTTGGGACATTCTACTGACACGCATCGGGCATTTCGGCGTTACTTTTAGAAGTTTAATCGACTGTAGCAATATTGAAAATTAACTTATCCTGCATGTATCACAAATATATCCTCATATATCACGAATAGTTCTTTAACAGGCACATATAAGAATTACAGTACTCTGTTTGAGGATCTCTGTAACGACTGAACCGATTCGAAAACTTTTTCACTAATAGAAAGCCGAACTATTCCCGAGTATTATAGGCTTTGCAATCATCCATCAGCCAATAAATCTTTGGAATTCTGTATGATATTGAACTCAAAAGAAAGAACAATGTTTAATAAAACATATATATGTATATATATATATATATATTAGGTCTACCGGAAAGTCGTTCTATCCGTTTTCCGTATGTCAATATTTTGCCTAGCCACAACTACTGAAGCTAATAACACGAAATTTAGCACGAGTGGAATTTTATAGCGTAGGTGCTAGATTAGAAAGTA
>JAWZYV010015173.1:0-92075 GCA_038373885.1 Cheiracanthium punctorium
TTCAAAATTTATTTACAGAGGCAGGGAGAAATTTTCAATTTTCATCCTTTTTCTAAATGACAATCTTTTACCGAGCATTCCTTTAGTGAAGTCTCCAATACATAATGATTAAAAATTAATTTTTATTTTGCATATTTTAAAAATTTTTTGCATATTTTTAAAATTGACAAATTTAGTTATTTAAATTCATTTATGCTTTTCTGCAAGTTTTAATTCATTTTTGAAGTTAAGTCTACTTAAAATATGTACATTTAAAATGTGCTTGTGAAATAGTATTTATTAATGAAACTTATAACATGGCTGCTTGTGCAGACAGCCATGTTGCAACATGGTATTTTACTAGTTTAAAATAGTTGTTTTAGTTACTACTACAGTATTGCGTATGGCTATCACTACCTACATAAAGTAATGAAAATCAATATTACATTATTAAAACAGAAAAAAGCATTAAGCCTATGTTTGGAAAAAATTAACTCATCTATCATATGTATCTTATCAAAATAGATATCTTACTCTTAAATAAATAAAAAAAAGTATGCATTTCTTTGTGAAAATAATCTGCAATTATAGATACATTAATAAATGTGTCACGGTTAAAATTTATCTGCTTCTGCCAGTAGTGCACACATAAAAAGAATATTTTAACTTTTTACATTTTAAGTAACATTTTTACTTCCTTGTACGTAGTATAAGGAAGTAATGTGATCCCGAAAAATTTTGGGGGCCAAATTTCGACATAAAAACCGATTTTGACTACCTCTAAATTGAATTTTAAAAATTTTTTCGATGCATCTCATCGTAGGCTAGCATGCACGATCATATTAACGCGTCTGCAACTCATTTTGACCAGTGGCGAGTCTACTGTGGCCAGTTTTTCCATGCCGTCTGTACGTACGTACGTACGTATGTATGTAACTCGCATATCTCAAAAACTATTGGTCGTAGAATGTTGAGATTTGATATTTAGGATTGTTCTATGATCTAGTTGTGCACCTCCCCTTTTGGTGGCAATCGAATGAATATTTTATGTACAGGACCGCCCAAAAGATTCGAAATACATTACGCTCTATGGGCCCAAATTCATTAAACTCGCCTAACTCAAAAGCTATTAGGCGTAGAATGTCGAAACTTCATATTTTGGATAGTTGTAACATCTAGTTGTGCACCTCCCCTTTTGGTTCCATTCGACTGGATAGTTTATCTACAGGACTGCCCAAAACATTCGAAATACATTACACTCAATGGGCCGAAATTCATTAAACTCGCATATCTCAAAAACTGTTAGGCGTTGAATGTTGAAACTTTATATTTAGGATTGTTGTAACATCTAGTTGTGCACCTCCCCTTTCGGTTCCATTCGACTGAATAGTTTATCTACAGGACCGCCCAAAAGATTCGAAATACATTACGCTCTATGGGCCGAAATTCATCAAAGCGTTTTTTAGAGGTATTGGGCTATTTCAAACGACTCAGAAGTGATATATGCTGTAAAGAGTTAGAAAATGAATTTCTCTATTAAAAAAAGTGTCTTTATCATTTATAGTTCTGCTACAGGAACACTCAAAAGATTTCCAATACATTACGGTCAATAGCAATTTTAGGGGCATTCATCCATTTCAAGCACAATACCGTCCTACCACATAAGTTAGGTAATGGTCCGACCACGGTCACGTGCCTCCCTCAAGAACTATGCCAAAAGTCGCCAAGCTTGGCGACTTTTGGTGTACGTGTGTGCATATTTAACTCTCAAATCTCAAAAACTATTATGAAATTTCATATATAAGAATGTTGTAACATCTAGTTGTGCATCTCGATTTTTGGTTCCAATCTACTGGAGAGTTTATTTACAGGACCACCGAAAAGAATTTCAGTACCTTAATGTCTATGGACATCTTCATTATAATACAACTGTAGACAGTCATTGTTTGGTACATGCCCAAAATCTCGCCGTCTGTCCTCGACCTTGGCGAGTTTTGGCGAAATATCGCCAAATTTGGCGATAGTCAGTCATTTCGTCCATGCCCAAAGTATCGCCATTTGTCATCGTTCTTGGCGAGTTTTGGCGAAATATCGCCAAATTTGGCGATAATCTGTCATTGTTTGGTTTATGCTTAAAATCTCGCCAAATGTCGTCGACATTGACGAGTTTCGCCGAAATATCGCCAAATTTGGCGCCAAAAATTATTTCCTATTTTGTATAACTCTAAAACTTTAACCCGTAGATTTTTTAACTTTGTATTTAGAACTATTGTAATATCTAACTGTTTTCAATATCTTTTTTGACAGCATTCGACTGAGAATTTATTTACATGGTGAGCCAAATGACTTTGAATACATTGAGGTGTATAGATGCATTCAATTTATTGAAGGTCTGTGCTCACTGACTACTTTGGCTATCCCCAAAATCTCGCTGACTATCTCAAGTTTGTCGGCTTTTGGTGAAATATCGCCAAATAAAGTGTCAGAAGGAAATCTTTCAAATTAAACTCAGCTTGGCGATATCGAAATATTTGGCTAGAAATCGCTAAACCTTACTATTATTGATATTTTTTCTCTTTCTAACAAATAAATTTAGAGGAAGTGCGTCGAAAATATTTTTGATCTAATGGACGTGCAAGGAAGTCATGTGTTGGACACATCAGATTTTTTATGTATATATACGTAAAAAGATTTAGTTTTTGTATATTATAAGTCAATTATTAAAAAATACTTCAATGAGGTGTAAAACCACTTTTCAATTTATTGTTCTGATGTCATTATATATATAAAAAAAATAGAAAAACACTTGATACTTGATAACTAAATACGTGTTGAGTGCTGGATATCCGATCGGATATCCATATCCGGTAACCAAAGGAGCTTCGGATATCCGATATCCAGCAAAATCACTGTCCATGAAATCCCTAATACTATATTTTAAAATCTTAAACATCAATTATAATACCTCATCATTTTAAAAACATGTAAACACCCCCTGTTTTTACAGCAGTTAGACCACGGATGGGCAGAAAAACCTAAATTATAAACACTTTTCAACCTTGTTGAAAGGTATTGCAAACAATTTAGAATCATTAATAATAGTTAAGAAATTACGATAATTTCCTAATGAAAAATTCAGTCAACCACAAAAAATAGGTAAAAATATTGAGTGTGTTCAGGACTTTTTGCCACCACTATATATTTTTAATGAAATTTCAGTCTTCATAATTTTATGACTACTAGTATTCGGTATATGGGAAAGTAATGTCCTTTTTTTTACATAAAATTCAAACAAATAAATTTAAACAAGAAATGAATTACAAACAAACTGAGCCTAAGACTCATATTTGTTAAATTTTAAAGCAAGAATTTTATAGCTATTTTTTTTTTTTTTTTCCTTTCAAGAAAAATGGCCACCCTCCCCCTTTACCCTTTTCAACTTATACCCTCCTCTGAGGATTATATTCAAAATGTTCTGAAATGGATTTTTAGGTGTTTGTGAGAGTTGTAATTTACAGGAAGAATTTAAAGGATATATTTTTTCTTCTTTGAGATTACGGAAGATATATTAAATGTCAAAAGAGCATTTCAGTCCCCTCTCACCTGTATATTGCAAATTTTGGATAATGCTCTCCAATCTAGCACTTACGCTAAAAAACTCACATGCCAAAACTTGTATTATTAGATTGAATAGCTTTGGCTAGGCAAAATATTAACATACGAAAAATGGACAGAACTTTCCCTTATACCTAATATTTAATTTTGTTGACAAAACAGAACTACTTTTTAGTTACCACTGCATTAAGTACTGTCACACATTATTTTTCCACAATCTTATTTATTTTATTTATTTTTTTGATAATGTGATTTTTTCCCTTCTTTTTAATACGTTCCTGAAAACACTCCCTTCGTTCCAAAATTTAAATTTGATTTTCACAATTAAAAATGTATTATACATTCAATACTTAATTTATAATAAATTTTGTTTATCCAAAGTGTTGTTACACAAATATGATGTACTGCAGACACAATCTAAACCATTTGCTTGCGTATGTTGACAAACCAGTCAACCAAACCATATAAGCTGAGATTTTTAACAATATCTTAATTAAATGCAAGTAAGAAAATATCTTCTTTTCGATCATGTCGCATCAATAATCACTGAGGTTTAAAACTTGGTTTAATGTTGAAAATACACACTCTGTCATATATACTGCAGTGGTTGTGAAGCAGGTTTTAAGAACTCTTTTTAAAAAAACTCTCAACTTTTGAAATTCATTTTAACTTCAGATTTTCATTTTTTCAAATTTATCTTCTGTCGATTTTGCAAATTTGGGAGTAGGGTAAAATTTTAAAGAAAGGGGGGGGGGGGGTTCCAAAGGGTTTTTGTGAGTGTGGGCAATTTTTTTGGGGGGGAGGGCACTGCCTCCAGAATTGTAACCCATAATTGCAAACCCCCGGCTAAGTGCCTGTAACTGCGGGACGTATAATAAACTAATTATTAATAGTAATTTACTAACTTACATATAACATGCTTACACGAATATAAAAGGGGCTGTAGCCCACCCTAGAAAATCAGGCCAGTTATGCCAATGGGGTGGGGGGATAAATTTTGTGGTTATAATTTAAATCAATAATAAAACAACAGCATTTAAGAATAATTGTAATCATATTAACCTCTTTACTTCCACAAACAAAACAACTTGTCAAACTTCTGCTCATATTTTGAGCATGAAACAGAACAGAAAAGTTTCAAATGTTTGTAGCATTAAATTACTGCAAAAACACAACTAATTTTGTTTTCTTCCTTTTGAAAGCAAGCACAAAGTAATATAAATAAATACTTTGTTTAAAAACACATGTTAAAAAAGGTAGTACATATAAGTTACTTGGTGATTACCAAGTGCTAAGTACATTTTTTACGTATGTTTTTATAGTTTTTATTTATATTATCTTTTAACACCAGTTTTTCATTAAGCACTAAGTGGTTTAATTAATATTTCAAACCTTAAAATTCATTTTTACGTTAATCACTAGACCCCTTAAAAAGAAAATTCATAATCTCCATTAGTCTAACTAAAAATACATGAAATGTCAGGAGGATCTCACTCTCACAATATTATTGTATCTATCTATCTCTCTCTATATATAAATTTCCAAATGGGAAACATTTTATTTTATCTATAAAATCAGTGTAGCAAATTAAATAACTCTGTGTAAAACACAAAATATTTCATGTGTTTTATATACCTTATTGTTATTTAACTGAATTTGTCATGCTTTGCTTGTGTGATTACTTAACTACTTTAAATGTATACACAACATTGAAATATATATTTTTAAACAACTTTTTCAAATTAGCATAATATTGCAATTCCACATCTTTCTCAAGTAAAGAATTTGATTACAAGAGATTATATAATTATTTGTTACAATACAATTTAAGTAATGTCAAACTTTAGCCACTTTAAGCAAAAAAAATATAAAAATAAAATAAAATAAAAAAAGGACTATAAGCCATAAAAATAAGTGATAAAATAAAAGACATAAATCTGCAGAATAAAGAATTAAACATACTTTTTTCAATTGCGAAGTTAATAATTAATCTACTTCTATTGCATCTCTTTAGATAATTGCGACTGCAACATTAAAAAAAAAAAAGAAATATATAATATTGAAAGAATAAAATTTGAAATAAATTAAGAGTAAATAAAGACAACGATGTAAAATTACAGAAACAAGATCTCCTAAATAACATAATTCATTTTTAAACATTACTTACAGGATCATTATACGTATCGTCCAAATATAAACAAATGAAACGGTGGTGGTGAAAATAAGAGACTTATTCATTTTAATGAACGGATTAAACTGATCAACTTGGTGGTGAATGTTTTTATTGGCTAATATCTGCAAACAAATCCGAAATATCCAATAAAATGCTGCATTGCCCTTGGCGATTGTCTTATTTTCACCACCGAGATCAACTCCATAGAATGGGAACCGTACTAAAAACATAACCCAGTTTCCGCCTGGTTGCTGTGGCAACGAAGGGGGAACTCCAGTAAAGGGGGAAAAACGGTGGTGAAAATAGTCGCTGCCGGATATTTTTCACAAACAAACATGAGCAGCCGGTCCTCAGCCAAAAAAAATTGCTTACTCCTCGCTCGGTGAGCGATCTGAAATTGCGGACTAGTTTAAGGGTCAGGAGTTCCAGATTTTGCGACGCGCGAGATCGCGCCAAGTCGGCTGGCGCCAAAATTACCCATCATGCAATTTCCAGTCCGCATTTTCTAAATACGCCACCTGCGTGGCTTTAGAAGATTGTTAAGCCAAATAATCCTGGGGCCCAGTCTAGTGACTACCCAGCAAACAAACACAGGTTCTCTGAGCGTCTATTAACGTTCAGAAAACGTCTTCTGAACGGTAATAGACGTTCAGAGAACCTGTGTGTGTTTGCTGGGTATATATAAATGTGTCAGCTAGGTATGACTGTATGTGTATAGGGAACCTCGGCCTAGGGGACCCCTACAAAGGCGTCCACAAAGTGGGGGTCAAGGTAGGTCGCTTGCCTTCCCCTCCCCTAGAGTTTTAGTGTATTGTCTAGGATGTAAACAAAACTTCACCAAAAAGCGAAATCAGAAATGAAATTGTTACAAGTGTGAAATTTGCCCCGCTCTAGAAAATTTATTTGAAGTTCCCCCCCCCCCCTAAGTTTTTTTTCCATGGGCACAGGGATTATTAAAAGAGTTTAAGTTGTAATCTGAAAAATTCTAGTGACTATGCATATATATGGGTCAGCAGGATATGATAGTGGCCCCCGAACAGTGCTTAGATCCTCCTAATGTCTTAGTCGGGACCTGTATGTAAACTGTTTTTTACATGGAAATACCTTTTTTATAATCAAAATATTGAGAAGTTACAAAAGTTTTGCACGATTCTTTTCATTCCATGGCGAAATTGTTTCCACGATACTGAAAATCAATGACCGTCGCAAACATTTTAAAGAATTGTTCAAGATAAGCAAGAATTTTCTAGAAACGCTTAACAACTTACTACAATAGAAAATTGTGTCAATACATGATTGGGGTCCTTAAATTAGCTATTGCCCTGTAGCAGCTACCACATCTAATTTTAAGGTATGTGAATAAGGTTTTGGACTGTGGACACAAGCTTTACTAGTTTATCCACAAACTGATCAAACTGAGCATCTTCTATTCGTTATGTTCGTGACACGGATCGCGAATGTGTGGATGTAGTGCACTCTTTTTTTACGAAACATCTTTTATTGACAAATAATGCTACTTTAGTAGCTTAGTAGCAAAAAAAGTTCATAAGACATCCCTAGAGACCGTGCCACAGAAATAGGGACGCATGATGGGGTGAATGTCCGGGGTCCCTAATCCTGGGGTCTCAAAATCAATATAACTACTCCCCCCCCCCCCCAGCTTTTTTTTCGGTAATACGTCTTTAAATTTGCTTCCGCAGTGGGAGGCAATTCAGAAAACGGATGATAACAAAATCGGGTAATACAGTCTGATGTTGCTGGTATGCTGTTTGTTGTTGTGTTTTTTAAGGCAAACCTGCACGCAGGGTATCTGCCTAGGATGGGGGATACCTTGGTAAGAGAACTTTCTAAGGTGTTCTAACGCGTAGTCACGTTACATCTGGAGAAAACCTACCAAAACTCCAGACCGTTAGATCGACAGCCGCGCTTTGGGATCCGAACCCGGGACCTTCACACCTCAGCTGTCTACCATTTTCAGTGGCATATCCACTGTGCCAAAGTGAGGCCGGTATGCTGTTTGATGTTGCTATACCGATTGGATGTAGATGGCAGTTATATGTCTGTCATCTACATCAAATCGGTATAGCTATTTTCCTTGTAAATTATGTTCATTTTTATTTATTTATTTTGGGGAATCACTTAGGCATGGGGACAAGAAATTGTTCGAGGTGTCCAACTTGGGAATTACTTCAGTATTTTTTCCCCAATGTTGTTATTATTGTTCTTATCAGTGTTTCTCACAAGATGATAATCCATTTAAGATGCATTGCAAAAGCAAATCGGGCAAAGAAAAAAAAAAGTTTCAATCACCATCTCAGAATTTCATGAATTTTTTTTTTTTCTTGTGTTGCCTTACCCAAGGAAAGGAAATATCTGAAATTTCTTTATTTACCTCTTTTAGTTTTGGAGGGTCAAAGGGTCAAAGTACCCCACAGGAGTGACGTAGAAATAATTTAGGGCTATTTAGGCCACATTATTGTCTTGACTGTGACTGGCTCTGAGGTGCTTCGAAGAATTTTTTCTTTTTATCTGATAATATACCGTGAATATTAACATCTCAAATTGAAAATTCATTCGAAGATAGTCAGAGCCCCCCAAATATGGGCCCCCCCAAACACCCCCAATTTCATAAAAAATACAGTTTTTAAGAATACTTTAAATGATGGCTCTGACGTGATATAGAAAAACTTTTTGCACAGTGCAGTTATATATCATCATATAAAGCGAATCCAATGTTAAAAATTTTTGAAGGCTCCCAGTGACTTGAGGTACAGGGCCCCAAGTATGGTCGTTAATGCTAATTTATACAATTTCGAAGGATTGGTAGAGCTGGCGCCGACTTCCCACATGAGAACTATTGGCATCAAATACATGAACACTATTGAACACTACCCACATTGAGAACTATTGGCCTCAAATGGGGTCGCAAAAAATAACCCTGGGGTCACAAGGTGGATTTAAACAGAATGGAAAGGTACCGAAATATTTTTTCCTCCAAAAACAGGTTTCCGTTGAATAAAAGTGTCTTCAACAGAATGAACTATACTGCTCAAAACAATTAAAGGATATTGTAAGTTTTATATAAAATAAAGATATAAGCGAAATTTTTTTTTGATGAAAATGGAAGAAGAGAATCACAAATGCAAATTTTACTGATTTTCAAACTGTGGAGTATGCTAATTTTGAGTTCGACGTCAAAAACGTCGCTTCAGCGGAAGCGAATGAAATTGGACTTTCAACTGAATAAAACACAATGAAGACAAGGATAATCGGTATTCAGTGACTGCTTTGTTTCGATGAGTACGATGTCTCAGCGAAGTCATTTAACCGATTCAGAAGCTTGGAGAGTTGTCGGTAGGTTAGAAGGGGGCCAAACTCAAGCCGAAGTAGCGCAAGCCATTGGAGTGTCACAAAGTGTGATTTCCAGGATCTGGAATCGATTTTTGGCGACTGGAAGTGCAGGCCGAAGACCAGGGCAAGGTCGTAGACGGGCAACAACGCCCAATGAAGATCGTTATTTAGTGTTAACGGCTCGGAGACACCGGAATATGAACGCTACTCTTCTCCAACAACACCTTCGCTCGGCTACTGGCACCACGATTTCAACTCAGACTGTCCGAAACCGGCTCCATGGTGTAGGTCTGTATGCTCGCCGACCGATGGTATGTGTTAGACTAACATCAAGGCATCGTCGCGACCGCAGGGAGTGAGCAACAGAGCATGTAAACAGAGGAGAAATGAATGGAGCAATGTTCTTTATTCTGACGAGTCCCGTTTTTCAGTTCATCCTGATAATAGGCGTATTTTCATCTGGAGGGACCGTGGCAGTAGGAATAATCCTGCGTTCGTGCACGAAAGTGTCAGCTTTGGCGGTGGGGGAGTGTTGGTGTATGGTGGCATCTCCATTGACGGGCGCACAGACCTCTACATCATTCGAGATGGACCTCTGACTGGTCGCCGATATAGGGATGAGATGCTCAGACATATTGTAGTTCCTTACGCTGCAGTAATCGGAGATGACTTCATTTTAAGGGACGATAACTGCAGGCCGCATCGTGCTAACCTGGTGCAGGATTTTCTTTTCGAAGAAGGAATCGTACGAATGGAATGGCCGCGTGTTCTCCAGACATGAATTCAATAGAGCACGTTTGGGACGCTCTAGGAAGACGAGTTGCTGGCCGCCAACCACCCCCACAAACTCTCCAAGAACTGGAAAGAGCTCTTCTGGAAGAGTGGGACAGAATACCCCAACTCGTGATTAATAGCCTCATTGACTCCATGCCTCAAAGGTGTTCAACGTTGCTGGCCGTCCGTGGAAACCATACCCCCTACTAAAAATGATTTCCTTTGAAGAAAACACCTTTTCTTATTCTTTTTTTCTCATATGCACAAATTGTGTTTTTTTCCTTTTCAACACAAATGCGCAATAAAATGCATTTTTTTTCTACCAAACATGTGTAATTTATTCTCATATAGCCTACTACGTCTGTCGACCATGTATCAATCAGCTAAAAAGTTTCCCAGCCACAAGATCCACCTAAAACCGCAATATTCTTTAATTGTTTTGAGCAGTGTATTTCCTTTCAAAACAAATTTAAGTTATTTAAGGTTCAGTGGTTTAGGTATGTTTTAATATGCGAAGTGTAGATAGTTTAAAGTTTTAAATGTACTGAGTTAAGTTATCAGTATTCCTATATGCTTTGGGCAAGCAGGTACCAGCAAAATAAAATTAGTTTTAGTTTCACGCAATGCAATTTACTAATTTCTACGAACCAGTCGAAGCAGACTATTTTTCGATTTTACCAAAATGTAAAATTTTTAAAAAAAGTTTAATAGATTTTTCCAGATTTTTTTTTCAGTTATGAATGTTAGCTTTTGACAGATATTTGCTATTGCTCTAGCATAATTATACTGGTTTTATTTAAATGATTAACTTGAATTAGTTACAACAAGACACATTGGATACTACATACCAAGACGGCGGCAAGTACAGTACTGATACGGACAGTGTTGCCAAAACTATAGTTAACTGCATGCCAGTTTACAGAGCAGTCGTTTACAGAGGCGCTGCCATCTATCGGCCAGTATTACAATAAATATCTAACATGCCCTTTTTTTTCAATACAAATTATAATTGACTTACCTTCATACTTCCAAATTCATTAAAACTTAAACTATATTGTACGAGGTTCCGGGTGTTTGGGTATGAGGGAGCGAGAAAAGAGGCAATTATATTACGAATCACACATCTTTATATAAACATAAATACACACGGTTTTCATTCTAGTTACATATTACGGCAGATCGCGGTTAGCTCACAAAACAGCGCGCGTTCCCAAGTGCTCTTCCTTGCCTCGCGGTTTACCGTTAAGTCCGTTAAGTCCATGGACATGGAGTTTGGGTTTTAGAGTGTAGGTGCAGACACCACATCTCCTCCCCGTTTATAGATCCAGTCTCTTGGGAGGCCTTCGTATTCTTGTAGAACGTCTAAGTACCGGACTCTGATCTGTAGGTACTGGTGGACCACTTGAATGAGTTGAAGTAGGTGGGGATGACAATGGAAATTCAGATTCGGCACATCCACCGATGAGGCTGCTGGCATAGATGGGACAGCTGGTTCACTGGCCGGGATCTCAGAACCAGGGCTTCCGGAATCGGTGGAGGTATCTTGTTTGATCCCTGTAGAAGTTGTTGGAAATCCGCGATATGCGTCGGGTGATGAGCCCCTTTCTTCCACGTTGTGTCCCACTGGGCGTATCTGATCCACGTGTCGTCGCACTATAGTACCCTTGACGTCGACTGTATAATGGAGAGCACCATCCTTATGGACGACTCTCCCAAATTTCCACTTTGAGTTGGCTGTTCTGTAGTCTCTCACAGCAACAGGGTCACCGGCATCAAATTTCCTGTCTTTAAATTCAAAGACACCCTTCCGAATTCTATCCTGAATTCTCGATTGTAGTTCAGGTAAAAGCAAATCTATTCTAGTTCGAATATCTCGCTTCAGGAACAACATAGCAGGGCTATAGTTTGTTGTGGCATTCGGTGCTTTTCTGTATTGAAGTAGGAAGGTGCTCAATTTCTGTTGGACGTTACCGTCATATTGTTGCATTGCTCTCGGTGATTGCTTCAAAATGTAGACATAGCGCTCGGCCTGACCATTGCTTGAAGGCTTAAATGGTGCGCTAGTTTTGTGCTTTATACCATTGCTTTGCATAAACATCTGGAATTCGTGTGAAGAGAATTGGGGCCCATTGTCGCTAACGAGAACCAATGGCAGTCCAAATCTTGCAAAACAGTCGCTGAGGCACTCAACTGTTTTCTTAGTTGTAGTCACTTTCATCAGGTATACTTCTAGCCACTTCTAGTGCGCATCAACAATTACTAGGATCATATATTCAAATATAGGCCCAGCAAAGTCGATGTGAATGCGTTCCCATGGTTTACTAGGATATTCCCAATAGTGGACTTTAGCTTTTGCTGGGTCGGCCATGTGCCTGGAAATATCGGTACAAGTTCTAACAGCTTCCTCGATATCTTTGTCGATATTATTCCAAAAGACAAACGATCTGGCTATTGCTTTCATTTTTACCATACCCAAGTGTCCTTGGTGAAGTTCTTTTAAAACTTTCTTTTGGTACTTCTTTGGAATGCAAACTCTGTATCCATACATGATACATCCGTCTTCGATGGTATATTGGGCTTCTCTCCCTTGCAAATTCTGGCCTCTACGCAAGGCTTCTAAAAGTGGGCCCAGTTCATCATCTTTCCATGTTTCCTGACGCAACTCCTTTGCAGTGACTGGTAGCGTTTCAATTTGGGTCATTTGAAAGATTGTTATGTCATCTTTTACGTCCAATTCTTCCGAGGTCTTTGAAAATCGGGACAAGAAGTCTGCGTTTCCATGATCATTAGTACTTCGAAATACAATATCGAATTGAAAAGACTGTAATATCAATGCGTAATGTAAAAGTCGCGTAGCTGCCAGCACTGGTAATCCCCGCTTTGATCCGAATATCGCTACTAAAGGCTTATGGTCAGTTATTAAGGTGAATCTTCTCCCTTTCAAGTACAAGTAGAATTTTTTTACTGCCCAGATTATTGAAAGAGCCTCCTTATCGATTTGTGAATATTTTTGCTCTGTTTTGGTTAAAGTTTTTGATGTGAAAGCTATTGGCCGTTCAGATCCATCTGGGTAAAGATTAGATAGCACACATCCAATACCAACTGGTGATGCATCACTTGCTAAAGTTAAATGGAGTTTTGGATCATAATGAACTAATATCTTTGGCGAGCATATTTCCTTTTTAATTTGCTCAAAGGCTACCTGACAATCCTTCGACCATTTAAATTTCACGTCTTTCTTTGTCAGGTTATTAAGAGGATGTGCGATGGTAGCTAAATCTTTACAAAATTTCCTAGAAATTCACTAGTCCCAAAAAACCTTTTACCTCCTGTACATCTTTTGGTACACGAGCATTCAAAATTGCTGAAACTTTCTCATCTGTTTTATGGAGTCCGTTCGCGTCAATTTTATGCCCTAGAAAATTTATTTCATTTTGGAAAAACTGACTTTTATTTAAATTAAGTTTCCGTCCATGTTCCTTACATTTTTTAAAAAATTCCTCTAACGCTTTAAAATGTAACATCTCATCGCTTCCAGTTATTCTAGCATCGTCCATAAACACTTCAACGCCTTCCATACCCTGGAATAATCCATCTATCTAACGCTGCCAAATTGCAGGGGCCCCGTTTAACCCATACATAAGTCTCTTACAAACATATAATCCCTTATGCGTGTATATTGTCAACAGTCTTTGACTTTCAGGGTTAACTTTCATTTGAAGGTAAGCATGTTTAAAGTCTAATTTTGAGAATTGTTTTCCCCCATTTAAAATTGAAAATATTCCCTCTAATCTTGGCAAGGGGTGCTGTGGCACAATTAAATTCGGGTTCAGGGTTACCGAATAGTCCGCACACAGCCGTATACTGCCGTCTGACGTTACTACAGGAACTACCGGCGTTGCCCATTCCGAGCTTTCGACCCGTTCTATAATACCCTCCTTTTCCAGTCTGTCAATTTCGGTCTCAACTCTACCCTTTAACGCAAATGGCGCCGACCTAACTCTGCAAAATCTGAGTTTAACGTCAGGTTTAAGCTCTAATTTGACTTCGTAGTTGTTTATTTCACCTAGAGTATTATCAAAAATTTCTTTATATTTTTCCAAAAGTTCATTTAAATTCAACTTATTTGTAGCCCTGACAGCTTTAATAGCATGCCAATCCAAATTGATTTTATAAAGCCATTCGCGAGAGAATGGTGTCCAAATTCTCTTTTACTATATATAAGTTTAAATTCAAAATCTGATTTTTATATTCAACCCTTACGGTGACATACCCCATAGGTACCAGTGAGTCACCTTTATACGTTTTAAAAACTATTTCAGTAGGTTGAATTTTCTTATTAGAAATTTTCCTAAAATTCCTTATGCTCATTACACTGACCGCTCCCCCCGTATCTAATTCCATTGAGCAATTTTTATTCTCAATTTTCAAATTAATCATAATCGGCGGTCGTTTTGGTTCTTCCTCGCTTGTTGTCCCTTCACTTGAATTCAAAGCGAATAACGGGACTGGAGTTTCGTTTTCAACAACCTCTTTAACCTTTTTTTGTTTAACCGGCTTCGCACCCGCCTTTTTTGCTGCAAAACAGGCCTTCTGGATATGGCCAATTCGAGTACAAAAATTACATTTACTTGAAATAAATCTACATCTGTCTTTAGTATGATTTGTCCCTGTGCACCGGGAACAAAATAAATCTGTCTTTTGCTTCTGTACTGAGCTGTATTTCCTGTTCATTTGCTTTTTTCCTATGTGCACAGCATTTATTCCACGGCCCATTACATCATTTGCCCCCTTAAATGCTTTTTCCATCGCTAATGCTATTTGTAAGGTTTTTTCAAGATCAATATTATCCTCCTCAAATAGCCTATCCAGAATTGTTTTATCACGTAATCCACTTACAAAAACATCACGTAACATAATATTCAACATATTAGTATTGTTGCGGAACTACTCTTCTAGTTTCCGGGGTTCGTCGTTCTAAAGTCCAGTTGGTGTAGAACGTGCTGGTAAAAAGTCCAATGGTCAGGATGGAATATAACTTTATTGCTTCTAGAACTTCGTGGAACAATCAGCTGTACAAAATTCACAAGCACAATTAAACAGTAATGTGCTTTTAACAGTTCTCTTAGATCAGAAGCTCTCACAAATGCTGTATTTCTCACACAAAATAAGTCACTTTCACAGGCAAAAATTCAGTGAAAATATTCAAGAGATATCGTACACAATCCCTTAAGACACAGCAATGAAGAATTTACACACAGCACTTTGAAAACAGCTTCGTAAAGCAAGCTAAATCACGGCTTCTATAGCACTATCAATTCACAAATCAAGTGTACTCTCACTGACAGCTCTTCACACATTGAGCGTTCAACTCGCACTGAACTTTCGGGGCAATGCGCGGTTCTATATATATCCGAGGCAGAAGCTGCGAGCAGCTTCCAGAAGTCAATTTCTCGAGGATTCTACAAAAAGCGTGAATTTTGATTATGTCATAGAAGAGAAATGTTAGGTTATTATGCGTTTTTAATGCAGGAAAAACAACTTCAAGGCCCCATTGGGAAAATCGCGCCAAATGACCAAAAAGTCGCCAAGCTTGGCGACTTTTGGCGACCTATCGCCAAATTTGGCGCCGAAAATAAGTCCCCAAATGTGAAGAGATCGAAGTCCTAGGACTAATATTTCTCGAGATTTCTAGAAGCCCCATAGAAAAACATATGGGAAAGCGAAACCTCCGTATCTCCGGTTCTAATTGGCCGATTTTGAAGCAACAAAAAGCAAAATTTATCTATTTGAAGCATAGAATACGAATTTTAAACTATTTTAAGCCTCAGAGCAGCGGGTTTCCCCGAAAATTCGTAACAGTATCGTAATCGCAATTAATTGCAAGCGATCTAAGCTCTGCGTTATATAACTACTTATACTTTCCCCTTCATTTTGTTTTCGGTTCAAAAACTTATGACGGGAAGGAATAATCAACGGTTTCGGGATCAAATGTTGTTTTAACACATCTTTTAATTTTTTTAAGCTTTGATCAGAAGGAATATCAGGAACCAGCAAATTCTTAAGTAATTGATATAACTTCGGGCTTAGAGAGGAAATAAAAACCTTAGATCTCTTATCTGCAGGTACATTTTGTACATCTAAATAACTTTCGAATCTTTCAAAGAAACAATCGAAATTTTCATATTCTTCGTTAAATTTCTCAAACTGGACAGAAACTTTCTGCGCAGAATGATTTTCTCTCTCATTCAAGGCCTGAATCAGTTCCTGATTTTGCTTTAATATTTCTTCGAATTTCTGCTCCATTTGATTACTTCTGAAATAAACGAAACTAAAACTTTTTACCTTGAGCCGTCTTCGGGCATTGCCGTATATCCAAATTGTTCTTACTTTCGTTATCGTCTTCGTCGCCAGGTGTACGAGGTTCCGGGTGTTTGGGTATGAGGGAGCGAGAAAAGAGGCAATTATATTACGAATCACACATCTTTATATAAACATAAATACACACGGTTTTCATTCTAGTTACATATTACCGCACATCGCGGTTAGCTCACAAAATTGCGCGCGTTTCCAAGGTGCTCTTCATACCTCGCGGTTTACCGTTAAGTCCGTTAAGTCCATGGACATGGAGTTTGGGTTTTAGAGTGTAGGTGCAGACACCACATCTATTATTACTTTTGGGTTCTAAGTTAGAATCCATTTAAAGATTAGAGTTCAAATTAAAGTTCATTGAAAGATAAAGATTTTCTGGCATAGTTCAACTTAATTGTCCCTGTTGAAACAATTGTTTTACTGTATTTCTTTCAATGTTTTAATTGTGATATAGATAAAGGAATACAGTTCATAAAAAAGATCTAGCCTACCTGCCCTGGTAGCTTTTCTTTTGATTTCCTGTTTCCTGCTACTATCTCAGTGAATCAAGTGAGTGTCTAAAGGACGAATACGATTTATTTCTGGGTTAAATAAACACATCTTACACTACAAAACATTTACAAAAAGCATTTAGATTTTGTTATCAGAGAGGGAAAACCCTTTTTCACGTCAGTTTACATCGAAGCCTTCGCTGCATCTGAAAGGCAAAAAAGGATTAGAGTTCAAAAGCGCCCTCTTCTGGCGCAGGGGAAAGTCATTCTGCTTCATCCTCCGGCCCCAAAGGACCTTTGGAAAAACAGTCACTAGGTCCTTTTCCATCTACATTAAGTTCAACAGGATACAAAAGTTGAATTGGTCGTTTCATTATAGTTCCATTGGGAAGTTTGATAGTGCATGCACGAGTCTTTCCATCACGTCCGGGATGAACACTGATGACTATACCCATCTTCCACATAAGTCGAGGAAGCTTTTCGTCATACACTAAGACAGTCGAATTTTTCGTCGGTTCAACATTTGATTTGGACCGCATTGACTGGTGGGCAGATCTCAGTTCTAACAAATACGATGATTGCCATTTTCTCCATATTCTTTCCAAAATGGCTCTTTTATGTTTCCACCTACCCTTTAGGTCAGACTTGGTGGAGGTTGGCGCTACCGATGAGTGTGGAGGGAGAGCAACAAGTCTTCTACCTATGAGGAAGTGTCCAGGAGTAAGTGGCTCAGGATCCTCGAACTCACTGTAGACAAATGTCAAAGGTCTGGAATTTATAATAGCCTCAACTTCTATGACTATAGTCTCTAGTTCTGGAAACGTCAAAAATGATTTTCCTAGTATTCTTCTTTGGATTAGCAATTTTTTGTGGATCTTATAAGTCTTTCCCAAAATCCTCCCCACCATGCTGCTCTCTCTACGATAAAATTCCACTCGACGTTTTTATTTGCAAAGTAGTTCTGGATTTCTTCTTCCTTCAAAAGTTTCCACAGCAAATTTATTTCGGTTTTAGCTCTTTTCAATGTACTCGCGTTGTCCGAGTATACTTTTCTGCATAGTCCTCTTCTGGATACAAATTTTCTAAACGCGAGTAAGAATGTTTTGGTTGTCAGATCTTCGGTGAGCTCAAGATGGACAGCTCTGGTGACGGCACACGTAAAATGCAGAATGTAAGCTTTTTTTGTTCCGTCTGTACTTTTTACGTAAAGGGACCATCATAATCGATACCCGTTACTTCAAATGGATGAGTCTGCTTAATACGATCTGGGGGAAGAGGAGCCTTCGTCTTGGGTAAAGGGCTTAACTCGAAATTTTTTGCAAAGATTGCAGTTGAACACAATGCTCTTGATTCGCTGTCGTCCTTTTAGGATCCAAAAATTTTCTCTAACGTCTGTTAAGGTGTCCGCAATTCCTGCATGCCCTAACCGCAAATGGCTGCGGCGAATCACGAGATTGGTAAAGTGACTTCTGTCGGGTAACAACATCGGGTACACTTCGTTATGAGTAATGTCAGCATACTGAAGTCTGCTTCGAAGGCGAATAATATTATTTTCATCTAACCCAACGGAAAAATTTTTCAATTTGGAATTTGGAGATATTTCACGCCCGCACTTTAGTGCTTCCAATTCTTCCCTGAAGTGTTCTTCTTGAGTTTTTCTAATCCAGTATTCTTCTGCTGACTGTAACTCGTCGCTACTAAGAGTTCCAGATCTTCTGTTTTCTTTATTCTTAAGGTTAAAAATAAATCTTTTTACCCAGGCAGTGATGCGTAAGAGTTTCGTTAAGTGTCCAAATTTTTCAATGTCAATAATTTTTTCGGTCTCGACATTTATAGTGCAAACGGTTGACTCATTCACTTCGTCACAATTTCCAATGTCCGCAATTTCTTGGCTTTCTTTTGGCCAATAATCTTCACTTTCTCTCAACCACTTTGGTCCTTTCCACCACAGTTCTTTATTAAGCAGATTTCGTAAAGATTCCCCTAGTAGCAAACGGTCATCGGTTCCTGAAACGCCGATGATCGGACAGGGAGGAAGCGCAGCGCGCGCCATGCAAGGTTCTTCATCGCGTCGGGGGCTGTTATCTCGGATTTTTTTCGGGCATGTTCTCTCCCGAATAGTAGGGTTGGATCATCGGCAAGGGGGGAAAATTGGGCGTAGAGCCGTTGTAAAGCCGATGCGATTGGGATTATATTCATCTCGGAAGAACAAACACCTTGCAACCTAGGATGTGAAGCCTATGACCTTTGATAAAAGTTTTAAACTGAACAATCGATAAAAATTGGGGTATATCCCAGCTAGATAAAATTTTTTAAAAGTAAAAAAAAAAAAAAAAAAAAAAAAGCAAATTCGAACTTCTTCCTCTTCTCTTTGAATTTTAATGCTGCCATCTGAACTTCATTTTTCAAGCTTCCGAGACTTGGTTTCGAACTGGAGAACTAACGCTTGGTAACCGGGCATTCTAACCACTAGACGGGGGTCTGACACGTTATTCGCGACACCAAAATTGGAAGTGATTGTTGTTTCAAGTTCGGAATTGGAACATTTAAGTTTCTATTTAAATAAAACTAGACTTTTCCTGTACACTACTCAAAATAAAAAAGATTTTGCGATTTCTATCCGTTTTAAGCATTTGGGACCTGTGTACGGCCGTAAAAAAAAAAAAAAAAAAAAAAAAAGTTTGTCTGTCTGTCGTTCTGTCTTTTCTTATTCGCACATCACGTAAAATTGACTGAAGCGAATTAAATAAAATTTGTTGACATGATAGGTGGTCACTTAACTTAAAGTATAGGCTTCGAATTTTTAAAAATATTCATTATAATGAATATTTTAAAAATCTCTCTACAGATTTTGAGATTTTTCGAAGATTGTTTCAAACTGTGTAAATTTTTATTCGCACATCACGTAAAAGTGACTAAAGCGAAAGGAATGAAATTTACTGACATGATAGGCAATCACTCACCTTAAGCTATAATCGTCGGATTAAAAAAAAATAAAAATAAAAAATTAGAGTTTCAGATTTTTTTCTGAAAATCGTTTCAAACTGCGTAAATTTTTGTCGGGGCATCACATACGACTTACGTGAATAAAGCAAAATTTAGTGACACGATAGGTGGTCGTACAATTTAAACTATGCCCCTAAAGTGTCTTAAAATTTGGATTAGATTTTGAGATTTTGCGAAAACTGTTCAAACTGCTTCCGCGTAATAGCTTAGCCAATCAGCAACCTTAAAACAAACATATGGTGTGCATATGATGCTCTTTGCACATTAATGAAGGAACTGAAATGTGATATCGAGCCGTTCAGCTACTTGTGAGAAAGACCGATATAAACCTGTTTGCTCGCTTTACCCTTCGCAATCTTGAAAGCACCTATCAGACCTCAGTTTAAAGATTCCATCATCGGGAAAAGATGAACATACGAAAAATTAAGGATGATCAGTAATGATCAGGCGATGAATAGCCGATGCACCGATCATAGACCTGGTAAAGCCCAAGCAAAGATTGCTGCTAGGGTCGCCTCGAGTCAGCACATCAGCTGGATTTTGATCTCCAGGGCAGTGCGACCAAAATGAAGCATCAGTCCTTGAACGAATCTCACACGATTTTGGACAAACGTTTTCAGTTTCTTAGAATTTCCACGAATCCAATGAAGCACAATCATCGAATCTGTCCAGAATCTAATTCGTGCATTTGTTATATTTGAAAGGCTGTTTCTTACGTACTCATATAGTCGACTTCCAACTACAGCTGATAGCAATTCAAGTCTTGGAAGAGTTAATTTTTGAAGTGGTGCAACTCTGGATTTGGAGCAAATTTACCGATGTCCGAAACTGTCCGTTATAATCTGTATACCGAATATACAGGACTGCACCGTAGGCTCGCTTGCTCGAGTCGACGAAACAATGAAATTCAAAATCTTCATTTTCGTTAGCGTCCTTGAGGTAAAATCTGGGTATTTCAAATTCCTTTAAATCTTCTAATTCATCACACCATTTGTTCCATTCTTTCATTATATCAAATGGTAGAGGATCATCCCATTTAAATTTTTGATCCCAAATATCCTGAAGAAGAATTTTTGGTCTCAGCGTAAAGGGAGTGAAAAAGCCAATGGGGTCGTATAATTTTGAGGCAATTTTCAAAAGTAATCGTTTAGTTAACGGATTAAATTTTTGATTAAATTTAAGAAATTCACATGCTAATTTTAACGTATCATCGTCTGAATTCCAGAGGTAACCTAAAACTTTCGAAGTTTCCCTTAAAGATTCGTTACAGTTTTCAGCCTGATCTAGCTTTATCTGAAGACATTCCGAATTGGTTTTCCATTTACGCATATTAAATCCACCTTCGTGTAAAATTTCTTTTATTTGTCGGTAAATTTCAAAACACTGATTTTCATTTTCTAATCCAGAAATTAAATCGTCAACGTATAATTGGGAATTTAAAATACGACATTCTAACGGATATTTATGTTCGTACTTTCTTATGTGATGTTTGAGAGTTGCAGTCAATAAAAAGGGACTTGGAGTAGCTCCATATAAAACACGAGTCATTCTAAAAATGGTAGTTTTCAAACTCGCATTCCTTTCATAATCATTCTCAAGCCATAAAAACCTAACCGCATCTCTATCATTTTCATCTAACAATATCTGTAAGAACGCTTGCTCTATATCGGCAGTAAACGCGATTGGTTTGTTTCTAAAATCTATAAGTAATTTTAGTGAGTCAGGATTCAAATTCGGTACGGAATGTAAACAATCATTTAACGATAATTTATTTTGCGAGTGTGAAGAGGCGTCAAAAACTACTCTTAGCTTCGTTGTAATTTTATCATCACGAATAACGGCCTGATGAGGCATATAATATTCTCTATCGGTATTCCTTTTCTCCTTTTCTTTAAATTCTACAGGTTCGATTATACCCTCGCAAATATGTTTCGATAATACATCCCTATACCGCTGGTAAAATTCCTTATCTCTATCAAATCCCTTAACCAGTTTTCCTAAGCGACATTTTGCGATTTCATAATTATTTTCTAATTTATCCGCATTCTCATTCCATGGTAGTTTAACCTTGTATCTGTTGTTCTGAAATTTTATATTTTTCTCAAAATCCTTTAAAACAACTTCTCCTTCATTATTGGATAAATCCCTTTTTTCGTTTTCAATGCCCATTATATCCAATTTCCAAAAATTTTGTAAAATCAGATCGGAATTTTCTTCTCGCGAAGAATCTAGAACTACCTTCATCATTTTCGCACTCCTCTCAGTGTCAATTTTATTTTCTAAATCACAAGATCCGCTCAAAACCCATCCGAAAAGACTATCCATTGCAACAGCAGAAGAATTCGGTATCCTGCGTATTTCACCGGAGACGATACTCCAATAATGTTCGGCGCCTATCAGAATTCTGACTGGGGGGAAATCAAGGAGTTGGGAATGCTCATTTCCACTTCGAAACAGCTGATCCGATGATTCATCTGCCAGTGAAAATTTGTTTATGCCACAATGTTCTTTTATTTCTCGCTCTGGCCGATAAATTACTGCACTGTTTATCTTGTCAGTAGCTAAAGCTTCTAATTGTATCTTTTTCGTGGGATCACGAACGTTTCTCAAATTTACTAGAACGCGATTTATAATTTCTTTCTGGGGTTCTTTCGAACCAAAGGGGCATATTTTTATAGTTTCTTTACCTATTATTTTTAATTTTAATTCATTAACGAGTTCCGATTCAATAAATGATCTTTGACTCCCCAAATCTAATAATAACCGTATTTCGGCTGGTTTAACCTTATTTTCTACAAATACTGTTGCAGTTTGAAGTAAAATATCTGTGTTCGAATTTCTATCTCCCGTAACGGAGGACACGATCACGATCGTTTCACTCTGGGGAACTTCTACTTTTGGTTCGAAACGTTTTTCGCAAATATTTTGATTATGTTTTTGGAAACAGAAATTACATGCGGGTTTCTTAAAACATCGATTTACAACATGGAATTTTTGTAAACAATTAAAGCACCTTCCTTGACGTAATAGACTTTGTTTTTTATCAGAAATACTTAATTTACATTCATTACTTTCATGACGATCATCGCTACAGAATATACATTTATTTTCATTACTAACTACATTAAAAGCAGCAGCACTCGGATTCTTGGCGTAGTTTGGTTTCGAAAAATTATTTTGTCCCAATCTAGTTAAATCCCTTTCATTTCTATTTTTAGAATTGTGCTGAAAGTAATCAGACTCCTTTTTCTGAAACGAAAATGTACGTTCTCTAATTTCGATTTCGGTTTTCAAATATTCTAACAATTGCGTTACATTCCAAGAGTCTGTTTCGTTTTTATATTCGCGTTTGTAGTTCAAAATTAAGCTATCAGGAATTAATTTAGTTATGATAGGGAAAAGTAAATTACCATAACTGTCTAGCTCAATACCAAACGATTCTAAACTACGTATTTGAATTTCACATGTATCGTACAATTCGCGCAGGTCTTTTATATTTGATGCATTACGAATAGGTGACAAATTTAATAAATTATTTATATGAGACCTAATCAAAATTTCCTTTTTGCCATATCGGTCTTCAAGAATTTTAACAGCAATATCATAATTTTTGTCTGACAACGATAATCCCTGTATCGCGATTTGCGCTTTTGATTTTAATAAGCTTTTTAAGTATGTAAATTTGTCTATTTTATTGAGATTTTTATTATCGTGTATCGCGTTTTTGAACTGAGACCAAAATTCTTGGAAATTCTCAGGATTGCCGTCCAACTTTTCGATGTTAATTTTGGGTAATTTAATCTTAATTGGAACATTTGAATTTAGAGATGGGTCGTTAGTAATTGTATTTGAAATATCGGCGCTAACATTTTTTGTTTCTTGATTCGTGCATTTTTTTAGAACTTTTTCAATTTTAATTTTATACATGATGATTTTATCTCTATATTCTTGAGTTGCTTCAACTTCGGCTGGGATTTGTTTACAGTCTTCGATTTCATCTATGATTAACTTATCGAGCTCAATTATTTGTTTTTCCTTTTCTGACAACTGAGCGAGAGCAATTTCTAAATATTCCTCATCTAATTTTGCCAAGGCTTCGTCGATTTTAGGAGTCAGTTTCGTGAAGCTTTTCTCAAGCCACCTCTTTGTGTTTTCAATTTATTCGTCGCTTCTGACGTCATTTTTTTTCACTTAACAATTACAAACAATCAGCAGGAAAAATCGAGGGTTAAGGCACCAAATGAAACAATTGTTTTACTGTATTTCTTTCAATGTTTTCATTGTGATATGGATAAAGAAATACAGTTCATAAAAAAGATCTAGCGTACCTGCCCTGGTAGCTTTTCTTTTGATTTCCTGTTTCCTGCTACTATCTCAGTGAATCAAGTGAGTGTCTAAAGGACGAATACGTATTTCTGGGTTAAATAAACACATCTTACACTACACAACATTAACAAAAGACATTTAGATTTTGTTATCAGAGAGGGAAAACCCTTTTTCACGTCAGTTTACATCGAAGCCTTCGCTGCATCTGAAAGGCAAAAAAGGATTAGAATTCAAAAGCGAACTCTTCTGGCGCAGGGGAAAGTCATTCTGCTTCACCTGTAACGAAGAGGTTTGTTGGTGGTTCTGTTTGATCGTCTCAGTACGGGAACAGGGTCTTGATGTAGTTGTGGAGAGTCAGATTCTGGCGGATGATGTTCACTATCATTATCCACAAGAGCAGCTTGACTCGGTGCTGCTTTATTAGACTGCATTAAATCTTCAACTGTTCTGTTCCACTCAGCAGTTCTATGCGTAGATTTTCTTAGACGTATGTGCTGTCTGTTTCTTCTGTAGACAGTTCCATCATTTGCTTTAATCTTGTAAGATCTTGGATGTGGACGTGGACCTACTTTTATGATTATCCCTTGTTTCCAAGGTTCATTAATTTTTTGCTTGAACCACACTGCACTATTTTCTAGAAGTTTGGAAGCCGGGCTGCCTGTTTATTGGCATATTTGTTTTGTGTGATTTGCCTTTTCACTAATGCTTTGCTTGCATTTCTTATCTCATATTTTGGTTGCAGTGTTTTAGGATGTGATGGCAGAAAAGATCTCAGTCTTCTTCCCATTAATAATTCAGCAGGAGATGGCCAGTCTTTTGCAGGTTGGATTCTGTAATCTAGTAAGACAGTATATAGGTCTTTTCCTTCTTCCGCAGCTTTGGTCAGAGACTTCTTGAGGGTTTGCACTGATCTTTCAATTTGCCCATTCGCCCGAGGGAAATGTGCAGAGGTGATATTGTGTATAACACCCCACTCTTTGAAAAATTTTCGCAGTTCTTCAGAGTTGTATGGTGGTCCACCATCTGTAATGAGCTCCTCAGGTATTCCATGTGTTGCAAAAATAGATTCATGATTGTTATTACTGCTTGTGCAGTTGTGCTTGCAAGTGGCTTCAGCTCGACATATTTCGAAAAATAATCTATCATTAGTGTACGGGGTTCCGAGTGTTTGGGTATGAGGGAGCGAGAAAAAAGGCAATTATATTACGAATCACACATCTTTATATAAACATAAATACACACGGTTTTCATTCTAATTACATATTACCGCAGATCGCGGTTAGCTCACAAAACAGCGCGCGTTCCCAAGTGCTCTTCCTTGCCTCGCGGTTTACCGTTAAGTCCATGGACATGGAGTTTGGGTTTTAGAGTGTAGGTGCAGACACCACATCTCCTCCCCCTTTATAGATCCAGTCTCTTGGGAGGCCTTCGTATTCTTGTAGAACGTCTAAGTACCGGACTCTGATCTGTAGGTACTAGTGGACCACTTGAATGAGTTGAAGTAGGTGGGGATGACAATGGAAATTCAGATTCGGCACATCCACCGATGAGGCTGCTGGCATAGATGGGACAGCTGGTTCACTGGCCGGGATCTCAGAACCAGGGCTTCCGGAATCGGTGGAGGTATCTTGTTTGATCCCTGTAGAAGTTGTTGGAAATCCGCGATATGCGCCGGGTGATGAGCCCCTTTCTTCCACGTTGCGTCCCACTGGGCGTATCTGATCCACGTGTCGTCGCACTATAGTACCCTTGACGTCGACTGTATAATGGAGAGCACCATCCTTATGGACGACTCTCCCAAATTTCCACTTAGAGTTGGCTGTTCTGTAGTCTCTCACAGCAACAGGGTCACCGGCATCAAATTTCCTGTCTTTAAATTCAAAGACACCCTTCCGAATTCTATCCTGAATTCTCGATTGTAGTTCAGGTAAAAGCAAATCTATTCTAGTTCGAATATCTCGCTTCAGGAACAACATAGCAGGGCTATAGTTTGTTGTGGCATTCGATGCTTTTCTGTATTGAAGTAGGAAGGTGCTCAATTTCTGTTGGATGTTACCGTCATATTGTTGCATTGCTCTCAGTGATTGCTTCAAAGTGTAGACATAGCGCTCGGCCTGACCATTGCTTGAAGTCTTAAATGGTGCGCTAGTTTTGTGCTTTATACCATTGCTTTGCATAAACATCTGGAATTCGTGTGAAGAGAATTGGGGACCGTTGTCGCTAACGAGAACCAATGGCAGTCCAAATCTTGCAAAACAGCCTCTGAGGCACTCAACTGTTTTCTTAGTTGTAGTCACTTTCATCGGGTATACTTCTAGCCACTTCGAGTGCGCATCAACAATTACTAGGAACATATATTCAAATATAGGCCCAGCAAAGTCGATGTGAATGCGTTCCCATGGTTTACTAGGATATTCCCAATAGTGGACTTTAGCTTTTGCTGGGTCGGCCTTGTGCCTGGCACAATCGGTACAATTTCTAACAGCTTCCTCGATATCTTTGTCGATATTATTCCAAAAGACAAACGATCTGGCTATTGCTTTCATTTTTACCATACCCAAGTGTCCTTGGTGAAGTTCTTCTAAAACTTTCTTTTGGTACTTCTTTGGAATGCAAACTCTGTGTCCATACATGATACATCCGTCTTCGATGGTATACTGGGCTTCTCTCCCTTGCAAATTCTGGCCCGTACGCAAGGCTTCTAAAAGTAGGCCCAGTTCATCATCTTTCCATGTTTCCTGACGCAACTCCTTTGCAGTGACTGGTAGCGTTTCAATTTGGGTCATTTGAAAGATTGTTATGTCATCTTTTACGTCCAATTCTTCCGAGGTCTTTGGAAATCGGGACAAGAAGTCTGCGTTTCCATGATCATTAGTACTTCGAAATACGATATCAAATTGAAAAGACTGTAATATCAATGCGTACTGTAAAAGTCGCGTAGCTGCCAGCACTGGTAATCCCCGTTTTGATCCGAATATCGCTACTAAAGGCTTATGGTCAGTTATTAAGGTGAATCTTCTCCCTTAAGTACAAGTAGAATTTTTTTACTGCCCAGATTATTGAAAGAGCCTCCTTATCGATTTGTGAATATTTCTGCTCTGTTTTGGTTAAAGTTTTTGATGCTAAAGCTATTGGCCGTTCAGATCCATCTGGTTAAAGATGAGATAACACACATCCAATACCAACTGGTGATGCATCACTTGATAAAGTTAAAGGGAATTTTGGATCATAATGAACTAATATCTTTGGCGAGCATATTTCCTATTTAATTTGCTCAAAGGCTACCTGACAATCCTTCGACCATTTAAATTTCACGTCTTTCTTTGTCAGGTTATTAAGAGGATGTGCGATGGTAGCTAAATCCTAAAAATCTACAAAATTTCCCATAGAAATTCACTAGTCCCAAAAAACTTTTTACTTCCTGTGCATCTTTTGGTACACGAGCATTCAAAATTGCTGAAACTTTCTCATCTGTTTTATGGAGTCCGTTCGCGTCAATTTTATGCCCTAGAAAATTTATTTCATTTTGGAAAAACTGACTTTTATTTAAATTAAGTTTCAGTCCATGCTGTAAAGAAGTTTATTTGGTTGGGCTGATTTAAATTTAAAGACTGCGTTGTGATACATGATAATCCAGGTTCGATGCACTTATGTTGCAATAAAATAAAAAGACGTTAAATACTGAAAAAACTATTTTATTAAACATATACTATTGAAATATTATTATAACGGCGGTGGTGGCTCAGCGAAAATAAAAATACGTCCTATATGGACAGTGAAATTAAGGTGGAATAATTTAAAAATTACGCCAGCACAGAATAACACATTGGCGAGAACAATAACTTGGCTGAGATTAATAGCGCCAATTCCAGAGCAACCCTAACAGTTAATCCAATAAAATTACAATGACGTAATCGCGAGCAAATAATTTTAAAGTCGTCGCAGGGGAACAACTAAATTACTTACGCCAGCAGGATGCCAAGAGGAAACTCAAAAAGGCCGTTGATTTTGCAAACGGACGCAATAAAATCTATTTTTAACACACCGGTCTGGAGAGACGAAACAATTAAGAACAAAAAGAAAAAGAATAGTGCATACGGGAAAAGCGAAAATACAGATTTAAAGCCGAAATGGCAGAAAAATGAAAACAAAAGTGATTTAGAATTCTTGAATTTGGATAGATTACATTAAAGAAAACCAAATTAAATTATTATTAAATTAGATATGTGATCTTCATCACATATATACTCCCCTCAACCAAAAAAAAAATTTTTTTGAAGAAAATTTTTTTTTATTAGTTACAATTAATGTCTTTAAAAAATTTTTAATTAAATGCTCTGTTTGGCTGGCATAAACAATTAAGAAAATCTGAAATATATTCAGACAAAATTATACAATTGCAAAATTACTGCTGACCACCACCTAATAAATGTTTAGAGAAGAAAAAAAAAATGTCATGACACAATAAAAATAATAACTGCTAGCAATACAAAAGTAAATGTCGACAAAATAAAGAGAGCATTTAGCTCACAATACAAAGGGGCATTTTAGCTCATCCTTTTTTTTTTAAATAAGGGGCATTTCAGCACACCCTTTTCTCTTTAATTGAGCATCTCAAGCTCATGTGCACATCAAAGATATACTGCTTAAACTTGCAGTGAGTACTCAAAATTATAATTATAAACCAGCGCTGTTGAATGGTTTGCATATATATATCAATAAGGCCTTCAAATGTCAGAATTATGCATCAAAAATACTTCACTCAATTGACAAAATAAAACAATACATTCAAATTATAATATGATACTGAAAAAAAATTTTTTTTGTTTGATGGTAATTTTTCACACAGTTCTGTACCATCAGATTTGTAATAATGTTTTAAATAGTACATGACATACTAGTATCTTGACATACATATCTGTATATCAGAAGAAAAATAAACACATTCAATTAAAAAAATTATACTTGCACAAAATGCCAATGAAAAAACTTTAAGGAAATTGAATATCAATCTGTACAATACAATCAACGAACATCAATCTAAGTACAATTAAAAAAGATCTCAGTAAAAGGTTTAAGTGTTATTGGACACTCACATATTTATTTCTTTTAAATTTTCAAGTTAGAGATAATACTAAATGAATCATTTTATTTTATTATAAATTATTATTTTATGTCTGTGTAATTATTTACTTTAGAAGTCATCATTTAATAAGTGTTAAGTTTTAAGAACATTATTGAAGAAATGATATATTGACAGACACAGCATGGAATTCAAATACACAAGTGAAAACTGCTGGACCAGCCAGGCAGTACACAAAAGCAATTACACCTCCAAGCTTGTGGGTACCACACAAACAGGGAAACAAGCATTCAACACATGCACACAGCAATATATCCGTGAATGTCAAATAAACATGTTATTAATTATGTGGAGGTAATAGAAAAAAATTAAGTTATAAAAGAATGAAATTAGTTAACTTGCAAGTCTTGAAAATGTAGGTTTAAACTTGGTAACAAGTACGTAAAATATTAGTTATAGCTTAAAAAGAAAATTGAAGGCAATTGTGGTCATACGGTAAAAATAACAAATTAATGATTTTTTTTTTTTTGTTGTTGTTTGTTTGTTCAAGAAAGGAATGTTGTTGTGTCACTTACTAACACACTAATATTTTCAAAAGTGACAAAATTGGGAAAGAATAGCACACAAAAGTACAAATAAAAATACACTAAAATGCAATTACGAAACTATACAATATACTGATACTCTGAAATTATATACCATCAAATTTCACTTATTAAAGTCTTGAGTTAATCTGATCACTACATATATATTTTATTATGAGCCTAACTAAACAAACAATATTTCACAAAATAATCACTAAGATAAGAATAAACATAATTCAAATAATAAATTAACTATAAGCACTCTGAAAATGTAAATCAATGTAATTTTTTTTATATAACTCAGTGAGTACTTGATAGCTTAAAGTTGTATTAATTTATAGTAAGGTACAGAAGAGATTTAAATATCTCATAGTATAGAAAAAAATTTCAAAATAAAATGTTATGTTTGTGTATGTGAACACAAAAGAGTGACAAAACATGTACAATATGTTTAAAATATTTTTGAAATGCACTACTGTACACCATAGTGAAAATGTTGGAGAAAAAATGTAACAAATATTCAAAAATTTTGTGTGTAGCAAAATGTGGAAGGACAAGCACAATGAACTCAAAATGAGCATAACATCAGTGTGAACATGTGTGTGTGAACATATAAGACATAAACACAAGTGTGATGAAAAAAAACAAAAACAAGTATGTGAAAACGTTGAGAGTCAGTAAGTGTAAGCAATGTAAATAAAAACAACAACACGAAAAAGGAGTGTAATTGTGGACAAACACAGACTTCAAAGATCAGTGACTATTCAAGTATGAATCTTATTTGAAGTACAACAAACAATGTATGATATTGTGTATTTATGGAAAAGAAAAAAAGGTAATCAAATGAATACCACTATACTCTTCCAAAGAATGCATGTATTAAACAGAGGCATTACAATGGCAGGGAAAAGAAAACAGTGTATCAAAAAAGTAAAAAATATGTGAACAGTACAACTTATGGTAAACATGTAAAATTGTATTAAAAAAGGCCAAAAATGGAGTGAAACACAAAAACATAAAGTACTCTTTAAAAAGTATTTAAAACAAAGAATGTGTAAAAAATCAGTCAACATGAGGACTGTAAATAATAGCATGTTCAAAGAAAAAAAAATGTGTAAAAATATATGACAAAGAATATGTATGTTGTGCCATGGACTTTAATATGCAAAATTGTAGTGCATAATAGTGAGTAAAAAGTGTGTGCATAGAGCATTTCGACGTGACGTATCTCTGACGTCAGCTGAGTGACAGCTTCGCGCATCGTTCTGCGCATGCTATTTCTTTACCTATGTGTATAATTTAGCAATCTCAGTAATCCGTATAAACTACGTGTAATCTGAGGAGGTTCATTGGGTTTTTAGATTACGAACGCAGCCCCACTGTGAAGAATGTAAATAAACTGAAGAATTGCAAGCAACAGGCGTTTCAGTTTAGACAGCAATCCACGACTGTGCACGAAAGAATGTAAATTATTTATTTAGAAATATGGAAGAAATTTTAAAGCTGTCCTCAAATAATTAAACTCTAATTGCAAAATTAGATATTGTTTCTAGTTTAGGATTGTGATATTTTTTCATGATTTTTAACTATATGGATAATTTGTCTCCAATGTAGTTTGAAGCTATGACTAGATAGGTTTATCCTTAGATTGACATGAATTTTAGTGCATGCTTTCTATGGATAGCACTTTCTGGTGTGGATTCTGTTATTAAATGTGCATATAAAATGCATAAGAATAAATCAATAGAAAACATGAAAGAATTGGTTTGTTAATTATTTTTTAAAAACATATTTTGATTAAAAAGTCAATTTATACATTGTTTACAGAACTAGTTTTGTACGAGTGGTCGGTTTATTAAAATAATAATAATAAATAAATAAAACAGGAAGTTTGTGATGTGTTAATGTATGATTACTTATTGTTGCTTATGCTAAAAAACTATAGAATCTACTTTTTTAAAATCACTAAACTTGGCTACCAGCACTGGCGTAGCCAGGGGAGGGCCCACCGGGCCCGTGCCCCCCCCGAAATTTTTTCAGTTGATATATATGTATATTGCAATTTGTAAAAATTGATCGTCTCAGAATCCTTGTTGTGTGATATTTTTCTAATCTTTCTGATAAACGTTTTTTAGATCCATCCACGTTGACAACGGAAAAACAAACAAACAAACAAGTCAATAAAAAGGTGCCTTTAATCACTAACCCGAGGTGACTTTCGACACGCCTACACACCAGAAAAATACACATCTGAACAATATCCCACACCCGGGATAGTAAAAATTTCCCCCTCGTTTCCGTTGTACCCTGTGAAGTATGTATCGTTTTCGTGACCACCTGTGGTATTTTTAAACTATGGTGTGTACAAAAATGTTACTTTCTACTAACGATAAAATTTCAAGGAGGGGCACAAGCTGGACCTTTCGCCACAATTCCCAGGGTCCAGACTTTCGTGTTTTTTACTAGTGTGTTGCTCTGTCGAGTTGGTAGAGATTGTGGCCTCAAGAAAGCGCCCGTTGAGTAGGAGAATTTTTTTACTAAAATTCCAAAAATTATACATAGTTTGCCTGCTAACAATGAAGACTCAAATCTACAAGAAGCGGGGAAAAAAACCATAAATCAACAGATATTTTCAGAAAGCACATCAGGAAAAGAAGCTGAAGTAAATACTCAATATTTCATTGTGTGTTTTTAAATGATAATATAAACGATGACATAATACATATGACATAATATCTTCTTAGGTATGTTGAAAAATTTGTATTATCATATTTTCATTAATATGCAATTTAAGAAATGTTTCCTTTATACCCACTCTTTCAACTGACAAGAGGGTAAATCTGTTATTTGTTTTTCTGTTCTAAAATTTTATGAAACTTTATAATACTATTTTATATACTCTGGTAAAGAATAAATGAATATTTGAAATATCTAGGGACGCATATGATATCCGGCTGATTTATCAATATTCGAAATATCATCGGATATCCGAATTACAATCAACGGATATCCGACTTCTCTTCCAGATATCCGGCTCATGACTAAATAAGGTCTACCAAGAGTCCACTAAGTCTGTACTTTTTAAACAAAAATTACTCTCATTAATGTTTTCTTCATAATATTTTTACTATTCAACAGTTAAAAATTTTTTTAAATATTCTTAAGTGCTTTCCTTTGTAATTTTAAACCGCAACCAATGAGACCAGCAGTTTTGCTTTGAAATTAATCTGAAAAATCGGATCTTAATACCTTTCTTTCCTGATTCTTTTTTTCTTTTTTAGCACTCGGGTGCTATTTCTTTCAAGTACGGGATTTTTGTCTACGCGGCGCGCCGTGGTCACTTTTCCGTTTGATTCATGTTTTCTGCAGAGTGATTTGATATTGCTAACGGAAACATGGACTATCCCTTCAGATGATTTTCAAATACCAGGATTCACTTTGGTCGAATGGATAGACAGTGGTTCCAGAAAGCCATCTGAAGTTATAATTTTTATAGACTATATAAAAATCACTTTATAAAAAGAATATGAAACACTTTTCCCTGTGCCTACACGAGCCAAATCAATGGTGTTCAAAGGATCATTGCGTATATTCAAGATAAAGTGAGATTTGCAGTTACATACGCTAGTCCTCGAATTTCTTATGAAGATAAATTAGACGCTACATTCGAAACGTTACTGAAGGAGGATGATTGTAAAACTGTTTTAGTATAGGACAGTGGCGCACACAAGGGGGGTCCAGGGGGTCCGGACCTCCCCCCCCCCGTCGGCTTTGATACTTTTTTTTCAATTGATTATTATCCTATATCTATTATAGTAAATAAAATAATTCCAAAAAAGGCAGCAATAGTTTCAGTTCTACTAAATAAAAAAAGAAATTTTTTTCTCGTTTTCCTCAACTTTTCAAAAACGAACTGAAAGCGAACATAAAACACCATCTTGTTCTCAAAACTGTACAACTATTACTTTGCTTCCTATTGTACTGTGTAGTGTATTCTTAGGGATTGGACGAGTTTTGATGAATTCCATCTAATGAAAAGGAGCTCTTTCATCACTGATTTTTGTCAATCTGGAACATCCCTAAAAGTTGGACCCCCCCAAACTGTAAAAGTTGGACCCCCTCCAGCCAAAAATCCTGTGTGTGCGCCTGGTATAGGCGATTTTAACATAGAATTAAATTCCGATCCAGGATCCGATTTCATAACTGAAGTAGATACCTTAGATTTTCCAATACGCATTCATCCAAAACATTTCACCACTAGGGGCGAAACAACAATGTTGGATGTCATTTTCAGCAACAAAATTATGCGAACAGGAGTCTATATGCGCATTTGCACTTATCATTTTCCTCTATATGGCAGAATTGATTGAATAGATTTTTTTTTAAAAACTGAAATTCTTCCAGCCGAGTGCGCAAATAAAATCTGGAAGAATTTCAGATACACATACTACATTGTACATAATATTTTAATCCTTTCATCAACCTTATACAGAAGGGCAGAGTTTTGAAAGATTTTCTTCAAGCTATATCTTTCTTAATTTAACATTGTGCCTGATTTATTTAGAATATTTTAAGTTTGTGAGCAATATTGTATTAAAAACAAGCGTCTTGAAAAGATGAGAAGATAAATAAAAATATCTAGTCCTAAGATTTTCTGAGGGAATTATGTGTTACTGAATAAAATTATACATTTTGACTTATTAATTGCAATAAGAAACCGAGTTAGTACAGCCTGTGCATTATAACTAAAGGTTTCTTTTAATTAGCGTCGGTGATGTGTGGCTGTTAATTTAAAAAATAATAATAGGTTTGTGTTGCGTGTTTTTCATTATAAAATACAGGTTAATTCAAAAATAATGTGATCAATTTCAGAGCATCATAAAATTTTATTGAATTAGTTATTTACACGAAATTTTCAATGTGGTTTCCTTTAGTATAATACACTTTACATAAACGTTTAGGCTAAGCCTAAAGAGCTTTTTCAAAAATTTTTGAGGTCATTTTCCCAACTTCTTCTTTGATTGCTTTTTTAAGCCCTTGAAGTGTTCTTATTTTACGTCTATTTAATTGTTTTTTAATTAACCAGATAAAAAATAATCTCAAGGACCACAGTCAGCGGATGATAGTAGCCATTTCTCAGGAGGAAAAAAAAATATTTTTTTTTTATCTTTCAGCCATTTTATAGTTGATTTTGCTGTAGGACTTGGTGCAGAATCTTCGTGAAAAACCAAATTCCCTTGAGATTGAAGACATTTACTTTCTTTGCTTCAAAACTTTATTCTGACAGTATTTAGCATCAATTTTAGTGTTTGGTTCTACAAAAAAATGGTTTTGTTAAGCCCTTAGAAGACATTACCATCCATACCATAACACCTGACGGCCAACTTGCCATTTGCAAAACAGCTGCGTCTTTGCGACGCTATTCGCATGAAATATATTGTATCTTCGTTTTACAAGTTGTGGATGACAGATGAAACAATGCTTCATCCGAAGCTATCCATGTTTTGTATCTACCTTTGCGTAACATTAAATACAGAGGCCAAGAACCTTTTTCTTCGTTTTTCTACAGTCTTTGCAGATATTTATTTGATGACAGACTAGCTTCTTCAACTTTTATAGCCAATTTCCTTTATCTGACGGCAAATTGTCGATTGCGATACCTGTAGTTTCTTTTCTAAAGTTCTTTGAGGCAGAGGATTTTCTACAACAATAAGTCTTTTCAGCATCTTTTCTTCTCTTTCAACAAGGACTTCCTTTCGTCCACACTTTCCCCCTGGAGCTTTTGATTGCCAGCCAAATTTTATTTCTTTTCGAAGTTTAGATAGTTATCCATTAGAAGAATGCATTTTCTGATTTTTAAATGCTTTATTTATAACAGAATTTAAGCAACCATGTCTACCTTCAACCATGTCTACGATGTTGTCCTTCAAAAGCTTTAAAATTTGTTTCGGGTTTGAGGATCTAATTTCGGAGCCATGCTTTACTTCCACTAATAAAAATAGTTCTATTGGTAACTAAGCGCTTAATTTTTAAAACAAAACTGCTGGTAAAGCTATTAAAATTTACCATAAATAATTATACGCTTTTAAAATTTATCACTCTAATTTTGAATCAACCTGTATGTATTAGTTGTATGCACCTACATATGAGCTGATTGAAAATCCGGGATAGACTGAAGTATTTCCTGTTTAGAGCAAGAAAATTTTACATAGAAATATTTTTTACTATGGCCGTTTATTGAGATTTAAAAAGCATTCATTTAGTTTTCCTTTCAGCATCTTTCTTTGGATATATTTATTGTAGAATATAATATTATTGTACTAGCAGATATGGGCCTGGATAAAAAAAAAATCTTATCTGGTTGAGATACTCGCCAGACTAAAACGGTACATAAGCATCTATATACAGAGATAATTTTTACAGAACATCTTTAAACATATATTTAAGGATATTTTTGTGAAATTGCTAATTAAATAATTTTTAGAATTAATAATTAGAATTTATTTTTAATTATAATTAATAATTAGAACATTATTTTTAATTGTAATTAATAATTATAATCTTGTTTTTAAATTTAAGATTAATTAATAATTAAATATTTTTAATTGCAATTAATAATTAGTATATTAATTAAATAATTATTCAGTTGACAAAACTCAACTGTGCCCCTCCCGAAACAAAATCCTGGCTACGCCAGTGGCTACCAGCCTTTTTATTCTTTTGCAGTATTCTAAATTAGGTATGGAGTGGAACTTAAATATCTTGAATAAATGTGTTTTTTCTATTAAACTGACACCCTCTTTCATTTCACCTTCTTATCTCAATTCTTTCTGTTGTTTCTTTGACTTCGTGAAATCAAGGTTATACTGTTGTTGTTCTCGTGTCCATGGACAGATGATTAAATGGTTAAACTGTACTTCGTTAAAATAAATCCTTATTCTTTTACCTAAAACTATTTCCACTCTGTTCTGCGTGGAGCTGATATTAGGATTAGAAATTATTATGAAGATTTTTTGATTTTTTGATACTTACGTATTATTGCAGTGGTCATTTCCAACAAAGTATTTTTTCATCAAATGTGCTGGAAACTGTTGCCAATCGTATTTGAAACCATTAATAATTTCATGTGATTGGCATTTATCTTGGCGAGAAATCGAAATCGCCTGTCTTGTTTGAGTGCCGGGATAATACACCAGTAGCAATTTTTCTATGAATACTGTTCTTACCTGCTGTTTAGATTCAAGAACCTAAATCATTTTATGCAGTCAAATATGATGTTTTTTTTTTTTTTTTCTTTCAATTTTTTTTGTAAATAACTTCTAAAGTAATTTAAATTGGCTGACTGACATCTGATTTTTTTAATATCTATCGCTTGCATGTAGTCTGGTTCCTGTGTAAATTATGTGAAAACATATTTTCAAGTAACACTGTAATTTACGATGTTGAAAAAAAAATCTCTTACATACAATCATCATGGAAGAATATAACTGTAAAACTCTATATACTACTCCTTTTATTATGATTGTTTTTTTTAATCAAATCATTGAACTAATAAATCTGATATGGACACCACATGACTTCCTTGTATCTCTATTAAACCTGAAATATTTTCGGGGCACTTCATCTAAACTTATTTCATTTGAAAGAGACAAAATACTGCAATTCTAAAGTTTACCGCCAAGCTGAGTTCAATTTTAAAGATTTGTTTCACTTAATTGGGCAATATTTTGACAAAAGCCAATAAGCTTGCGATAGCGAGATTTCAGTCACAGCTGTAACAGTTATTCATCACAGATTTTTAATGAAATGAAGGTATCTATAGACCCTTAATATATTTAAATCTTTTGGGTGACCCTGTAAATAAATTACTCAGTCCACAGCAATCAAAAGCACAGTTAGATGTTACAATAGTTCTAAATACAAAATTTCAACATTCTACGGCTAAAAGTTTTAGAGTCATGCAAAATGCATAGTTTTTTATGGTGTTAAATTAGCGATATTTTGGCAAAACTCAACACGGTGGATGACAAATAACGAGATTCTGTGCATGGACCAAACAATGAACGACTACAGACATAATATATTGAAGACAGTGGCGTAGCCAGGGGAGGGGGGGGGATAAGGGATCACAACACACACACCCTGAAATTTTTGCAATACAAAATGTATATTCTTCACTCCCTCACCACACACATGTATACATATATGTGAGTTACAATAGTAACCCCTCCCATGAAAAATTTCTGGCTACGTCACTATTTGAAGATGTCTATAGACATTAATGTATTGGAATTCTGGTAGTTGCATATTATCCTGATAGACATTCGAATTTAATCGTGCCAAAATTATTTTTTCGGAAAATGTGCTGGCAAACTGTAGCCAATTGCAGGGGCATAGCCAGAAATTTTTGATTCGGTGGGGGGGGGGGGAGTTACGACTACTAAAACTCATATATATGTATACGCGTGTGTGATAATGTAGTGAAGAATTGAATTTTGTATGGCAAAAAATTCCCCATGGGGGGTTATGACCCCCATAACCCCCCCCCCTGGCTACGCCCCTGGCCAATTGTATTCGGAACCATCATAATTTCCTGAAACCTGGATTTATCAAAGCGAAAAATCGCTCATCTTGGCAGACTGCAAGGATACATGCAAGTACCAAAATTCTTTTGGGTGGTCCTGTAAATAAACTCTCCAGTAGATTGGAATAAAAAATCTAGGTGTACAACTAGATGTTACAACGATCTTATATATAAAATCTCAGCAATCTACGACTAATAGTTTTTGAGATATGCAAATTAAATATATACATATATATACCAAAAGTTGCCACGTTTGGTGACTTTTAACGCAGTTTTTGAGGGAGGTGGCTGAACGTCACCGGACCATTATCCAACCATATGGTAAGATGTTATTCTGCTTGAAATGAATGAATGTTTCTAAAATTGCCATTGGCTGTAATTTGTTGGAATTTTTCTGAGTGCTCCTGTAGAACTGTAAATTATAAAGATACCATTTTTGATGGCAAGATTCATTTTGTAATCCTTAACAACATATATCATTTTTGATTTATTTGAAATAACTTAATATCTCTAAATTACACTTTAATGAATTTCTGCCCATAAAATATAATGTATGGATGTAGATGTTACAACAATCCTAAATATAAAATTTCAACATTGTACGACTCGTACTTTTTAAGATATGTGAGTTACCTACATACACACGTACGTACAGGCAGTGGCGGATCCAGAAATTCTCTTTTGGGAGGGGCTAAATTTTGATAAAAGCTTATTTCACCCAAAGAAAATATACAATAAAGCAAAATTTTAGTCTAAACAAATGTAAAAAGGATTTTTACATTTGTTTGGGAGGGGCTAAGTGATTAAAAAAGATCACTTTACATATTCAAAGTGCATAATGAAGCAGAATGTTACTCTCTAGCAATCTCTTTTGGGGGGGGGGGGTGAAGCCCCCAAGTCCCTCCCCTGAATCCGCTACTGCGTACAGGCACCAGGAAACACTGATCAAAATGGTCTAGCTGTCAGTCAGAATGCTTGTACATGAATTTACATGAACATACATACATGTGTACAATGAGATGTCAAGCAAAAACTCAGTAAATTTAGAGGTAGTCAAAATGTGGATACCGAATTCTTTTTGCGATCACATTATTTCTTTGTACGTCATACAAGGAAGTAAAAATATTAGTGTTTATAAATTGTATAGACACACACACACACACGTACAGTGCCCCTAGAAAGTGATAACATGCTTTAATTCTTTATCTATTAAAGATAATTAGGCAGTGTGAATTGAATAAATGTTTAAAATAAGGTTAAAAAAAAAGACTATGTTAAGAGAAAATGTCTCTTGTTAATTTTCACAGAGTTACACTTTTTAAAATTTCTTAGAACTACCTTACAAAAAAATTCCTAGAAAATAAAATGTACCCCATGCACAAATGAGGTGATGTACAAAATTTCAGCCTTTCATCATATAACGTCTTAAGGGATATCTATAAACAAAGGTGACTGGGGTCTATACTTGAATTTGAATGTAAAATATTCTTTCATAATATCTGTATGACCCTTAAAATGTGATTGTGATTTTTTTCCTTTCAAGAGCTACTGAAAATTAGTTTAACTCAGTACTTATTATCTTCATACCTTTGACACTTTTCAGGATATAATTCAGGAACACTATGATAAATAATTCAGGAACACTATGATAAATAATAACAAGCAGTACATTTATTTTTTATAAAAGAAAAAAAAAACAATCTGAATATATCGTAATAGAAATTTAAATAAACACTTTTTTAATATAAATATTAATGGAATTTGATGTTTTCTAGGGCATACAGAATATCCGATGAATTATAATTCAAAAACAAAACTTTATTATTGCATAAATCTCACAACGTAAGAAAATTTCGCATGCACCACAATGATATTTGTAAACAAACAGTAATCCGAATGACCTGCCGAATCTTAAAATAAACATTATGTTTATTCCCGTACATAATGTTGTCTTTCCGAACGCAGTACCAGCGGAAAAAGTCGCTTGAAATATCATTAAAATATTATATGTTAAGCTTTTTAAAATATTAAACGCCACCTGGGACACAAAAGTCGAAGGTCTGATTAACAAATTCCATCCATTACAATAATCCAAAAAATTAAATTTAATACTTTTTTTGAATGTTGAAAATCGGGTTTTTCCCATTGAAATACATTACGAGAACCCCAAGCTGTCACGCAAGACGGCGACCGATCGCAGAGAGGAGGGGTTCGTCGAAATGCTCTATTAGAAAGGCCTTGCCATGGACTTAATTATTGCAAGAGTGTGAAAAGGCATGTAATTGAAGACTGTCGTGATTATCACAATAAAGAGTAAATAAAAAACTAATGATGTATGTGTACTTCATAGAAACTGTACAATGAGCATAGTAATGTAAAATATAGCACGAGAAAAGTTCAAACATTATAAAGATAACTAAGAGGAATATTAAGCAAATAAAAAGATATATACACAAAACATATAAATAATAAGTAAAACTTATATTCATATTATTCATATTATAAAATATTATATTATTCATATAATAAAAATTCATTTTTTATTATATGAATAATATTCATATTATTCATATAATAAAAAAAAGTGTAAAAGCTGGTCGAGAAAAATCCGAGAAACTAGAGCACCAGCGGTAGATCCCAAGAGAACATAATTATTATAATCAATATAGATCAAGTTAGAAGTATGTAAACTACGAAAATTATGGCATAATATTTTGCAAAAATGAATAAGTAATTTTAAGTAACACCATGTACTGAAATCTCAAATAACGCTACATTTACTCTATTTAATACTTAAGAAAAATGCAGATTTTATATAAAGCACTTAACTTTCATAATTTAATTTTTAATGTATACATAATAGCAATAAAGGAAATAATCATTGTTAGAAAACCCCAAAGTTATGTAGAAATATTCTATACAGTATACTTAAATACACCAGTGAAACACTCTTTCTTTTTTTTTACACATATAAAAAATTATCGTCACTAAAATATCGCTATGCTAAAAATATTGGTAAAATTAAACTATTCAGTGTTGCTCTTCAATTTTGTGACGGCTCAATAAAAAACTACTTTTACCTTTAAATAAAATGCTGATCTCTATTTAAAAAGGAAAACAAAGCTACATACTTTTTTAAAATGATTATCCATTATGTTAAATCAACGCAAACACTTCAATTTTTATGTCACATTTTATGTAGCTGACCAATGTCCAATCAAGATGTCATTCATGCGCACTGAGAAACGTTGAATATTCGCCGAAATAACAGGACAGTAGCACAGCACATGCTGCGACGAGCTAATAGTTTCATACGCACAGAGTTCAGCTTCCGTCCAAAAATCAGCCTCATACCGAATGGCGGGTAGTAAAATATCCAGTGGCATACGTTTTATACACATCTTTAGGAGACGAAACTTGATAAAGTATCGAAAAAAAAAATCCGCACAATTCACTAAAGCGATGTACTGTCGGGATTGGGGATCATTCAGGATATGAGTTATACGAAAATCCATGGTCGGCAGAAACACTCCATACCTGCAAGCGAAGATGAAGCAAAACGAATCGAGCATCAGATTACCAAAATGTTATCCAGCAGTATATCCACGAAAACGGAAGTCATGCCATGCTGCAGGAGTTGAATCGGTAGATAACGGTGGCGAGAGACGCGGGCATTTTCTAATCCACCCGAGAATGCTGTGGCAGATGTCTTTTCGCCTGAGCTTTAACTTCCGACTGTTCGAAATGATTCCATCCGAGCGCCGTTTGCTAAGCCACCACCGAAAAATGCAACACAAGTGCCTGGATAGGCACCAATTTATGTAAAGAAGGTTTTTTGGTTGGGCTGATTTAAATTTAAAGACTGCGTTGTGATACATGATAATCCAGGTTCGATGCACTTATGTTGCAATAAAATAAAAAGACGTTAAATACTGAAAAAACTATTTTATTAAACATATACTATTGAAATATTATTATAACGGCGGTGGTGGCTCAGCGAAAATAAAAATACGTCCTATATATGGACAGTGAAATTAAGGTGGAATAATTTAAAAATTACGCCAGCACAGAATAACACATTGGCGAGAACAATAACTTGGCTGAGATTAATAGAGCCAATTCCAGAGCAACCCTAACAGTTAATCCAATAAAATTAGAATGACGTAATCGCGAGCAAATAATTTTAAAGTCGTCGCAGGGGAACAACTAAATAACTTACGCCAGCAGGATTCCAAGAGGAAACTCAAAAAGGCCGTTGATTTTGCAAACGGACGCAATAAAATCTATTTTTAACACACCGGTCTGGAGAGACGAAACAATTAAGAACAAAAAGAAAAAGAATAGTGCATACGGGAAAAGCGAAAATACAGATTTAAAGCCGAAATGGCAGAAAAATGAAAACAAAAGTGATTTAGAATTCTTGAATTTGGATAGATTACATTAAAGAAAACCAAATTAAATGATTATTAAATTAGATATGTGATCTTCATCACACATGCCCAGACAGCACATAAGCTTAAATCAAGTTTGACATTTCTTTGAATTTGACGCACTAATGCAAGCTTGACAGTTCAACTCATTCTAAGCTGTCAGCAAGCTTGCAGGAGTCAAGTTGAATTGTCAAGCTTAAATACAGTTGATTTAAGCTTGAAAATTGATACTCGCGTGATTTTTCCTTTTTAAAGGAGAGCGTTGATGGCGCCATCTGTGAAAGAGAATGGACATTAATTGTCTAGCGTCCTTTAAATTTGCTGAAAGTTCGTAAAAGATGTGTTTTATTTTTATTACCAGTGCCATACATATTACCGGCAAGGCAAACGGGGCAACTGCCCAGGGCCTACAGATTTTAGGGCCCAAAAATCTTACATCTTACACTTTTGTAGTTTTAAAATAAAATTACAAAAGATTAAAAAAAAAAAAATCAGAAGTTAAATAATTTTTTTAATTATAAAGTATGAACAATGAAAATAATTCAAATTTACATTTGTATAAATTAATTTAAACTTATACCAATATGTAGGAAAATAACTATCAACATTTGTAAAGAGAATTTTTAGCGTTAAAAAATAGCAAAATTTTTCAATTATTTGTTATTTTAAGAAATATTTACAAAAATGACTAAAGTGTTTGTATTCCATACATGTTAGCAACTGTGATATAGCATTTCGAAGTAACGTTTAACTATCTGTTTCTTTCATTTCAGATTACTTAACACAAAATTTGGGTTAAGTAAACCCATTCTATATTTCCAAATATGGAAATTCTTCAAAATAATATACAATTATACTACGAAATTGATTTCAAAATCAGTCGTTTGTCTCGATTTTGGCCAGCAGTATTGCTTCATGAGTGTTGCGGTACTGAAAGTTTTAAAACGTGTTTTTTATTTTAATTTTAATTTAATTTATTTTGATGCATTATTTTAATTTTGATGCATCCCATGGAAAAATAAAAGAAACAAATAACACATCGCCCACTTATCAATTTGGTGAGAAAACAGCGTGGTAAGTCACTTCAAACTTTAGTCATAGTTGCACAAGGCTGCGGTGACAGAATGGATAGCGTGCTTGGCTGCTAAGCCAAAGGGACCGGGTTCTAACCCAGCGACGAACACTCGATGGAAACAGATTAAATTAAATATGAAATTTCAGCGTAGAGGGGGAAAATGCGCGGAAAAATAAATTATGTGGGGCGCGTTAGCCAGCGGGCGCCCCGTGTATTTAAAAAAAAAAAATCTTGGAAAAAATTTTAAGCTTGAAATGTCAAGCTTAATGCAAGCTGGGCAAGTGTAAACTAGAACACTTGATTCAAGCTTGCATCAAGCTTACACGACTGGAATTTTCAAGCTTAATTCAAACTTATTGACTTGATAAATCAAGCTTGCTGCAAGTTTGATGCAAGTTTGCTGTGCTGTCTGGGTGTTCCTTACATTTTTAAAAAAATTCCTCTAACGCTTTAAAATTTAACATCTCATCGCTTCCAGTTATTCTAGCATCGTCCATAAACACTTTAACGCCTTCCATACCCTGGAATAATCCATCTATGTAACGCTGCCAAATTGCAGGGGCCTCGTTTATCCCATACACAAGTCTCTTACAAACATATAATCCCTTATGCATGTTTATTGTCAACAGTCTTTGACTTTCAGGGTTAACTTTCATTTGAAGGTAAGCATGTTTAAAGTCTAATTTTGAGAATTGTTTTCCCCCATTTAAACTTGAAAATATTTCCTCTAATCTTGGCAAGGGGTGCTGTGGCACAATTAAATTCGGGTTCAGGGTTACCGAATAGTCCGCACACAGCCGTATACTGCCGTCTGACGTCTGACTTTACTACAGGAACTACCGGCGTTGCCCATTCCGAGCTTTCGACCCGTTCTATAATACCCTCCTTTTCCAGTCTGTCAATTTCGGTTTCAACTCTACCCTTTAACGCAAATGGCACCGACCTAACCCTGCAAAATACGGGTTTAACGTCAGGTTTAAGCTCTAATTTGACTTCGTAGTTATTTATTTCACCTAGAGTATTATCAAAAAATTCTTTATATTTTTCCAAAAGTTCATTTAAATTCAACTTATTTGTAGCCCTGACAGCTTTAATAGCATGCCAATCCAAATTGATTTTATAAAGCCATTCGCGACCGAGAATGGTGTCCAAATTCTCTTTTACTATATAAAATCTGATTTTTATATTCAACCCTTACGGTGACATACCCCATAGGTACCAGTGAGTCACCTTTATACGTTTTAAAAACTATTTCAGTAGGTTGAATTTTCTTATTAGAAATTTTCCTAAAATTCCTTATGCTCATTACACTGACCGCTCCCCCCGTATCTAATTCCATTGAGCAATTTTTATTCTCAATTTTCAAATTAATCATAATCGGCGGTCGTTTTGGTTCTTCCTCGCTTGTTGTCCCTTCACTTGAATTCAAAGCGAATAACGGGACTGGAGTTTCGTTTTCAACAACCTCTTTAACCTTTTTTTGTTTAACCGGCTTCGCACCCGCCTTTTTTGCTGCAAAACAGGCCTACTGGATATGGCCAATTCGAGAACAAAAATTGCATTTACTTGAAATAAATCTACATCTGTCTTTAGTATGATTTGTCCCTGTGCACCGGGAACAAAATAAATCTGTCTTTTGCTTCTGTACTGAGCTGTATTTCCTGTTCATTTGCTTTTTTCCTATATGCACAGCATTTATTCCACGGCCCATTACATCATTTGCCCCCTTAAATGCTTTTTCCATCGCTAATGCTATTTGTAAGGTTTTTTCAAGATCAATATTATCCTCCTCAAATAGCCTATCCAGAATTGTTTTATCGCGTAATCCACTTACAAAAACATCATGTAACATAATATTCAACATATTAGTATCGTAATCGCAATTAATTGCAAGCGATCTAAGCTCTGCGATATAACTACTTATACTTTCCCCCTCATTTTCAGTGGCGGCCCGTGGTCAAAACTGTTAGTGCAGCCGGAAGCATGTGAGCCCTCCCCCCCCCCCCCCCCCCTCCGGACAGTAATGGAAAATCTTTGTTATTGAATTCGAAAGCTGGCGGATTAAGCCCTCACCGAGGAAAAAAAAAGAAATTACATATCAAATGTAAGAGATCCTGTTTTACTTTTCCATAAAATGGACATAAATTTCAACCAGCCGCTCTTAGCCTCAAAATTGCATTAATCCGTGTCTGATTCGAAGTTTCCTTAGAATTTTCTTTTGTTACGATAACTTGAGAAGAAAAGAAAACGTACTTATTTTTATAAGTCAAATCAATCCTCCTTTCTTTTAAACTTGCGAATCGGTCAGTGATGCCCTCATAAAAAGGCGTTATTTTAATTCAGATATCAATAATTTTAAAAGCTCTTTAAAATTTCCTATGTTTAAAGAATTTTTTCGCTCGCCATGTCCTCTAAATGCCAGTTCTTGCTTACTTAAAAACAATACTGCTTTGATGGGTAATTGTCCATTCATAAGCGTCTATTCAGGCTTACCTTCTTGATAAATTCAGCAATATAAAGTCGAGAGTTTGCCGAACATATATTCTCCTTACCCCCTCCCTCACTTCTCGAGCCAATCAATGAGTCGAATTCACAAGTGCTGCCGACCTTTCAAAATCTTGAATGAGCTGAGTCTTAGCTGCGTACCCCCATTATAGCCTATGTCGGAGGAAATGCTTACGTAACCGTTGTCATGGCAACGGTGCTGCCAATTTTCTTATCAGCGCTTTGGGCTGAACCAAAGATTTTCCCAATTGAATTGCGGGAAGATTAAAGTGCTTTTTTTCTGAATGAGCGATCTGGCCACAACACGGTTTTTTTTTTTTTTTTTTTTTTGAGATTTTTTTCATTTAACATAGGAATTCCATAATTCTAATCTGAATTTAGGAAAATTAGTAGAATAAATTATTTTAAAGTATGTGCTGATAATTTCAAGTGCAGCCTGGCTGTACTTGCTGTATCCCACGAGCCGCCACTGCTCATTTTGTTTTCGGTTCAAAAACTTATGACGGGAAGGAATAATCAACGGTTTCGGGGTCAAATGTTGTTTTAACACATCTTTTAATTTTTTTAAGCTTTGATCAGAAGGAATGTCAGGAGCCAGCAAATTCTTAAGTAATTGATATAACTTCGGGCTTAGAGAGGAAATAAAAACATTAGATCTCTTATCTATAGGTACATTTTGAACATCTAAATAATTTTCGAATCTTTCGAAGAAACAATCAAAATTTTCATATTCTTCGTTAAATTTCTCAAACTGGACAGAAACTTTCTTCGCAGAATGATTTTCTCTCTCTTTCAAGGCCTGAATCAGTTCCTGATTCTGCTTTAATATTTCTTCGAATTTCTGCTCCATTTGATTACTTCTGATATAAACGAAACTAAAACTTTTTACCTTGAGCCATCTTCGGGCATTGCCCTATATCCAAATTGTTCTTACTTTCGTTATCGTTTCCGTCGCCAGGTGTACGAGGTTCCGAGTGTTTGGGTATGAGGGAGCGAGAAAAGAGGCAATTATATTACGAATCACACATCTTTATATAAACATAAATACACACGGTTTTCATTCTAGTTTACATATTACCGCAGATCGCGGTTAGCTCACAAAACAGCGCGCGTTCCCAAGTGCTCTTCCTTGCCTCGCGGTTTACCTTTAAGTCCGTTAAGTCCATGGACATGGAGTTTGGGTTTTAGAGTGTAGGTGCAGACACCACAATTAGTAGATTTTGTCGTCCTTTTAGGTAAAAGAAGTCACAGGCAACTTTTTGCCAAGGTCTCTCCGGTATCTCACAGTCAAAAAGAACTTCTTTCTGATTTGCTCGTTGATGTTTTTGAATCTCACATTTGGAAACATATTCTTCCACATCTTTGTTGATATTGGGCCAATAAAAATATTCTCTAGCTTTGACTTTACTAGAAACAATACCTTTATGAGAGACGTGTAGTTTCTTCATGATGTCTTCTCTAGACGATGCTGGCACAACTAGTCGTTGTTCTCGACATATTACTCCTTCCTTAGTTGTATAGAGCTCTTCCTTGCAATGCCAGTAAGATTGTGCTGCTGGCCTTGTTTTTCTTCGTTCTGGCCATCCATTTTTTATGTGAAAAAGCACATCTTGTAATTCAGGATCATTTTTTGTTAGTTCTTCAATTTCCTGACATTTAGTTGTGGTAGCTCTTGTTAAGACTTACGTTAACAGTGGATTCTTCGCAGGAGATGTCATCAAAAGTGTCAACAGTTGATTGTGCTCTGGAAAGGGCATCAGCTATCAGCAATTCTTTTCCTGGACATATTCCAACTTCACATCATATCTGTTGAGTCTGAGCAGCATACGCTGAAGACGAGGCGAAATTGTGTCATAAGGTTTTTTACTAAGGCCTAATAATGGTTTGTGATCAGTCTGCACTGTTACTTTTCTTCCATATGTGTAGTAATTGAAATGTTCTAGTCCATACACAACTGCTAATAGTTCTTTTTCAATCTGTGCGTACCTTTGCTGCGTTTCTGTCAATGATGCTGATCCAAAAGCCACAGGTCGACTATTTTGTAAGAGAACTGCTCCAATTCCATATTTACTGGCGTCCACCGACACAGTTACAGGTAATTTCTCATCAAAATACTGTATACAGGGAGCTTGCTTGATGATTTGTTTTAGATGCTCATAGTCTCTTTGAATGTTTTTATCCCATGACCATTCATTATCTTTTCTCAGCTGCCTTAACGAGTGAGTTAGACTTGAAAATTTAGGTGTAAATTTTGCTAAGTATGTCACCATCCCTAGAAATCTTTGTAAGTCTTCTCGGCATTTTGGTTCCGCAAATCTCTCAATTGCTTTGATCTTCTTCGGGTCGGGTGTGATACCTTTATCAGACAGTACATGTCCTAAATAAGTCACTAAAGTCTGAGACAGCTGCGTCTTGTCAATGTTGAATTTCAGATTAGCTTTTCTTGCTATCATAAGTGTTTTGCGCAACAACTTGCAGTGTTCCTCGACAGAAGATGATCCTAGGGCTAAAATCATCGAAGTATGGATTTATATCATTCTCCCCACTAAAAATCTCATCCATAGCCCTTTGAAATTCCACAGGTGCATTGTTCAAGCCAAAAGGAAGAACTAAAAATCTGGATCTTCCCCAGGGAGTTGTAAATGTTGTCAGGTATGATGATTCGGGGCCTTCGCTATTAGTAACGGGCCTGCGCGTGTATTTCGATGAGTCATCCAAAGAGGCCTGCGGATGCTCACGTCTTCCCGTATACATCAAGCAATTTTTAAGCTTTCCGATGCTTTGAAACGTTATTAAATGTAGTTTTAAGTAGTGATTGTGTTACTAATTCAAGTACGAACTCATTAACAGTTTCTTTACTATGATACACGCGGATATTAAAGTAAATAGATGCATGTAATTTGAAGGAAAAACAAAGTAGTGCTCACTCTCATGATTCATTATTTTAGCTTGAATTTTAATATACATGAAAAAATTAAGCTGACTTTTAGTATACATTAAAGTAAACGAATACACAAATGATACAGACATTTTTATTCATTTCTTTATACTGAATGTTTAAGTTTCACATTTTCAAAGCAGTTACAACCATTATTACTTTTAAAATAAGTTTAACTAGTAGTTATTAAATTTTCATTTATTAAATATTGTTCGGTTAATATATTAACAAAATATATGACGAGGAGCTGAAATAGAATTTAAAATATTTTATATTTACAATTCACGTATACAAAATTTAAGTACTGCTATACTATTTAATTTTTAATCTTTTGTAAGGCGTAGGTATCAGAAGAATGTTTGCTATAATTATAAGTACAACCTGTGCACTGCAAGTCCTTGGTATTTACATGAAAAATAATGTAAATTAATTTAACGAGAAACATTTAGAATGAATTACAAAATAAAGGGTGTCCCATAAATAGTAGTACGAACTTAAAGGGGAGATAAAATATATCAAAAGGATTAAGAATAACGTAACAGTGTATGATAAAACACGTTTGTTAACTGTTTTTATTTTGGTTAGTTCAAATGAGTTTATTTATCGAAAATTTTACCATTCGAAATGAAAATGATTTATAATTTTCAGTGTTAGTTCCATATACTTTTTCTTCTCCAAAGAAAAATTATAAATTTTAGAAAACCATACTAGGATATACCACTAGTATTCCAACACCTTTTTTTTGAGTTATTATTAACTGGCGATTGAAAACAAATGTTTTCGTCCCTGCATTGCTGTATATTAGGGTTATAGCTTTAAAAAAAAAAAAAAAAAAAAAAAAAAAACACCTGCTCCACGGACTTTGAATACAAATTAAGATAAACTAACAGCTCTAGGACTTGAAAAATTTCAAGATCCCTTTTCACAAGTTGCGCTAAACAATGTAGTAAACTAAAAACAAACGAAAGAGTGAATTAATTACTTTTTATTATAGCCATTATCTAAATGGAACTTTGAATTTGAGTATGATGAACGCTTATACAAAATATTAACTTCAATTTAAGTTTCTACATAAACATGTGCAAAAATTAATAACATATTTTACAGTACTTCTGCACTGAAACCAATATCACACATTTAATTGCATTTATAATAAATGATAAATGACATTTTCAACTGAAAGATTTAAACAGATAAGAATGTCTAACTAGTATTACAACGCGCGCTTATTTACTAGAATAATAAACTACCCAAGTTAAACGATTTCAGATTAAAATGATTTATAAATAACACATGAATATTAATTCACAAAACATGCTTTATATCCTATAAATTTGTAGAATTTCTAAATACAAGTGTACACTTACCTTTACATTCAGAACTTAAAGTTCGAATTCTATGATTGAATTCGTTGATTTATTTCCATAAAAAAAGCGCAATCTTCAAAAAATTATTACCTACATCTAAAACACCTTGTCATTAAATCATTATGACAAAACTATAACAAAATTGTTTTTTAATTATAAAATAAATTAACGTTTATAATCCCAAATCGCATACAATCGAACAGCGCAAATGTAAATATTAGGCCTCAATGTTTCACTCATTTCTTCCGGTGGCAACGAAGAAGCAGGCCCGGTTGCTAATAACGATGGCCCCGGATGATTCCTCATCGAGTGGCAATTGCCCAAATCCATTCTTGGTATCAAGAATTGTAAAAATTTTGCATCCCTGGAGCTTTGTCATAAGGGCTTTTGCTGTAGGTATTGGATAATGAGGTCTCTGTATAGCCTCATTAAGAGGTCTGGGATCTAGGCAAATTCTCCTTTTTTCGGTGTGTTAATGACGACCATATTGCTCACCCATTCTGTTGGCTTATCGACTTTGACTATGATGCCAGTTTCAACTATTCGGTTAAGCCATAGGTTCCCAACGTGGGCGATAACGCCCCCTTGTGGGCGTTTGAGGCTTTCAGGAGGGCGGTAAAAGACCCAGAGAAAATTAGGAGGCGTTGATATGGCACGGAGGGGCGTAGGAAGATTAACCAAATATAGTCTAAAAAAGACATAAAAATCACTCTGATAATTCATTTCTATCACGTGTGCGAAAATTCACATATTTTGATAAGAGACTTCGCTGTCGAGAGAAAGAGATACCTCTCTAAAACTTTTATTCCTCTTTTTTAAACGAAGAAGAAATTCAGTAGAGTTTCAATTCCAACAATATTCTATCTATTAGTAATTGTTTTTATTTAATTCTTGTTTTCACCATGCATTATGTACGCTTTTATTTCTCTGGTGTAGGAGGGGGGGAAGCACCCACAGGGGGGGAGCGACCGCCGAAGGTGGTTTACGCCAACCAATACCCCCCCCCCCTGGGAAAACTTGGATAACCACCCCGGACCAGGGGCATACCCCCGGCGCCGAGCCCACGAACTTTATTTGAATCCAAAAATTTCCATTAAGTTACAGAACTCCCACTAGAGATTAAGACATTAAAAGAACAAAGAAAAACATGAAGGACATAAAAATAAACACTAATATACATACAAATAAAATACAATAATAAAAGTACAAAGAGCAAAATAAAGAGTCACCAGAGGCGCAAATCCAAAGAAAAACCAGTTCTAGAGTTAAAACACTTCCGGAGACAATACTTCGCGCCGAAACGACTTAGAGGTGCACGATAAATAAAATGATATATTGCTAGACCAAAAGATAATATAATATAACAAATATTCGACAAACAATGGGTTAAAAGGTGACAATAGCGGACCGGCCGACCATGACCAACTCACCAGATTAATTCCTTTTTTTTTTTTTTTTTTTTTTCCTTCCCTTCTATTAAACGCCAGGGTTCCCAATTACACTGTATAACAAGGTCCTTGACACAAAGTGCCGAAATTGTAGTATCAAAACAGTAAAAACAATACCTACTTTAGATACAGAGTTAGGTATACCGAACCACCAATTAAAAATTACAAGTTTCAAAATCCAAAAAGAAAAACCAAGCCAGGTTTATTAGTCAGTAGCCCGTCCGCTTTACAAAGTTGTGACAAAAGTTTCGTGATTAAAGCCATAATCAGTTCAACTATTAGATTAAAAACTATATTTACAATTTAAAAAGATAACATCAATATAAATATCACAGTAGGCCCGACCAGAAGTTAAAATAAGCCAATCTTGGTAAATTTAAAAGTTAAAACATACAAGAGTCTAAAATAGTTTAGTTAGACAAATTTGATTAGTAACAACCTTTTACTTAAAATTCACTTATTCATAAAACTTATATGTTATAAAAATACAATAGCCTTAATTAAGAACATTCTTATTAAAAAACCCATTTAAAAGCAGTAGTTATAGTGAGACACCGATATAGATATCACAACAGGCCCACCGCCCGACAATAGCAGGGAGACACTGGTTCCTGATAGATTTAGTGATAAGAGCCCGCAGTGGCTCGGAAAAACTGACTCAGTGATATTATCTATATTTTTAAAATTCAACTATTCATAAAATTCATTAAAATAATTTTTATAAAAATACATAAGTTTTGATTAAAACATACCATTTCATATTTAAAAGATGACTGTAATTAAAATCATTTGTAAAAAAAAAAAAAAAAAATTGGCCTTATATTAATTTGCGCGAAGATTGCCCTGGTATTTTGATCTCAATGTCTGATAGATATTTTTGAGGCTCCCAATAGGTCGAGATTTACTGAGTATATTGAGTAGGCGAGCCTCCACGTTCGCGGGACATCTGACATTAAGAACATTATAACCATGATCACAGGGTCCAAAGATGTAGTGGTTTGATGTTCCCTCAGAGCCACAATCACACATGCCGTCATTGTGTTTGCCCAGACGGAAGAGATAAGCAGGGGAAAAACCCTTTCCTGTGACAAATGGCAGCATTGCGTTATCTTTAATAACATTATCCAGACCCACTTTCTTTTTATATTTAAAAGTAGGAGGGGGGGCCGGTATCACTAGAAAAGAGGGCACCAGTTCAAAAAAGGTTGGGAACCTACGGGTTAAGCTCTTCTTTTACTTTACTGTGTAAAGCAAGCGGCACTTTACGTGGCGCAGCAACATGAGGTGTCGAATTCTCTTTTATTTTTATTTTTACTGTGCGATTCAGCTTCCCCACACCAGTGAACACATCTTCAAATTATTTCATCCCTTGCTCTGGTGTCTTACTGTTTTGTTTATGGCCTTGATTAACTTGATATACCCTTTCAATAAGCTCCAATTCTTGGCAAGCCTGGAGGCCCAAAATAGGAGATGATTGCAAAGAAGTAACAATTTCAGAGTTTTTTAGTTTTCAAGTAAGGTGGCACTCACCTAAGATTGGAACCTGGTTATTACTGTAATCCAGCACTGGTTGTTTATTTCTCCTAATTACCGGTTTCTCTTTCCACTTCAGTAATTCACTCTTGGGTATAATGTTTACTTGAGCTCCTGTATCCAACTTGAAGCTTACTTCACTTTCATTTACCATAATGTTTTGGTACCAGACCGATGTTTCTTCCGATTCCACTGCGCTCACTGTTTTGACTTCACCCAAGTAAATAAACTCGGAGTCGCTCTCTTCCGCATTCTCAACGGCATGCACTCTCTGTTTTGGTTTAGCGCGGCATTTTTTCGCCCAGTGATTTCTCCCACCGTACTTCCGGCAGACCGCTCCGTAAGCCATGCCTCCGTAAACCAGTTTTTCCTATGGGATTTTGCGTACGAGTAAATTTTCGCTTTGTTTGTTTGTTTGTGTTGGTTGAGGTATGCGCTGCAGCAAGACCAGCCGTCATAACCTCTAATGATTTAGGAAGACAAATCAGGATTTTCGAGGAAACAGAAAAAAAAACTAGCACATCTAAAAAGAGAGAAAAAGACCCATTATTTTCTTTTTTCGTAATTTTCCTTTTCTTTTAACATCCTGGCATGAGTATCAAACAAAAAATTGACCGACGTTTTGTAGAGGATGTATATTCTCAAGGTACCCAAAATAACCATATCTAATTTCTTCGCCGATTTGTCGCTTTTACCCAACTGTATCACTGTTGCCAAATCTGCCGGAGAAAATGTACCTAAAATCAAAGTTAAAAGTATCCACAAATGGCTAACAATATTTTCAAGCTGAGAAAAAAAAAATTTTTTTTCGGCGTTTACGTGCTTATGCTGCTGAAATATGCTTATCTGCTAATGCTCTTTGAGACATTTGGACATTCATTTCTGATTTACAAAATACTTCGGCATTGCCAGTTTACCAAGATCTTTTTCTCTTGCGTAAAAGATCTTTTTCATTGGTCATTGGCGTGGTCATTGGCTTCAAAAACGGGGAACATGGGCGCCTCCATAAGTTAAACCTCCTTATGCCCACGGCATCGTGGGCGGATATTATGTGCCGAACTTTGCATAAATTAGGAGTCGATGTATCGATTTTATTAATTATTTATATTTCGAAATTGAAAAAATATAATAATGCTTTTAAAAATAAATAATCAAAGTTATGTATGCATATTTAAATAATTTTTGTGGTAATCCTCAAGGTTTTTGTAGCTATTTAAACTGCATTTTTAAAATTAATAAATATGTTTTTTTTTTCTTTTAGTGCTTCATTGCACCTCACCACCAACTTTTTTGTGACACTAGGAGAAGTTGATAGTTTTATTCAATTATTTTTATGATTTCACTATTCCTGTTATATTATTTAAAGAAGAGGTTATAAAAAATGAGAAGTTTTGTTTTCTCATATTTCATGATAATAGCACAAGTAACAAAAATATAATGCTGTTAATTTGTTTGCGGCATGAGTACTTTGAGAATACTTTTTCCTATATTACCTAGTGTCACAAGAAATTTGGTGGTGAGGTGTAAAGAAGCACCAAAAGAAAAAAAAATATTTATTAATCTTAAAAATGCAGTTTAAATAGCTACAAAAACCTTGAGGATTACCACAAAAACTATTTAAATATGCATACATAAGTTTAATTATTTATTTTTAAAAGCGTTATTATATTTTATCAATTTCGAAATGTAAATAAATAATTAATAAAATTGATACATTGCCTCCTAATTTATGGAAAAAGTTTTTTTTGACGACTATTGCCGGTAGATGGCAGCAACAGGTAATTTCCTAATCAATCCATCCCATGCCCATCCTCAAGGTCCGTTTTCAGGGAAGGAATCCCATTGCCGATGTAGCACCTTTCCAATCTAAGTCTATGGCCCGAGATAACGTACTTCCCGACGAAACAGGTTGCGGGAGTAATTTCGTAAGTGGGTGTCCGCTATTTTTGGCGACTTTTTTTTATCGCCAACACCGGCTATTTGGCGCTGTCTTTGGTCGCCAAACTTTTCACGTGTGAAACACCATTTTAGAAAACGATAAAATCATACAAGATGGTGAGCACTGTCAGCAAAGCATTTGAACACATTAAAATTGCACAGATATTCCAGTAAAAAAATCAATAAAACAAAATACACCGTCCATATTTAATCTAAAAAACGTCAGCAGTTTCAGTAACAGGCAATTCAAAATGAGCAAACAGTGGAAAATTTTTAACTAAAAAAACTTCAGTGGATTAAGCTATCTAGTTGTGCAGCTACATAAACTAGGCAACCATTGGACCGTTTTTAACTAAAAAAAACTACAGTGGATTAAGCAACCTAGTTTTACATCTACGTAAACAGGGTAAACACTCGGACGTTTTCAACTCAAAAAACATCGGTGGATTATATAATTTAGTTATACACCTCATATAAAGTCAGTATAGCACTTATAAAAACATAACAAGATCAAATATAAACTTAAAATTCACATTGAAAACATTCGACAAAAAAAACACTTATTTTAATTAACCACTCAGAAATATCCGTAACACACACCGCTAACAACGTAACACCAACATCCTTCCTTTTATTTAGTTTTATATTCACACCCCATTTCTAACAAACACACACTGTCTTTTAATACAATAATATAATATTCACCACATCTTTAAGCAACGGACTTTTCATAAGAAAAATACACCTCATAATCTCCGGAAGAACTAACCACGCACCACACACCAATAACACAAAACAAAAACTGACGCAACAAATTCAAATTCTGCTTCCTATAAAACTTCGGTTTACCGATTACAGTTAAACTGCCTAAACCAATCACAAAATTCCTCATCCTGCTACCATTTAATCAATCCATCGAGCGTTTTTTCATCAAACTACAGCACCAGTTAACAACTCAACCCCAAACACAGGTTGCAACAGATATCTGAAACTATCGCTATCGTAAAAAAACTGTCCAACGAACTTCAAATTTGGCGACACATCGGCACTTGGCGACGACACCTGCTTACGAAATTTCCCCCAGGTTGCACTTGGATGGACTCAGTTTCAAGTTCGCCTCCTGTATCTTCTGCAGCACCTTTCGGATGTTCTCGATATGCTCTTCAAAAGTCTTTCCGACGACGATGATATCGTCCAAATACACGAGACATGCTTCGTAGGATAGTCCTCTATGCACTGTCTCCATTAGACGCTCGAATTTAGCCGGTGCGTTGCAGAGTCCAAAAGGCATAACTTTGAACTGCCACAATCCTTGTCCCGTGGTGAACGCAGTCTTTTCGCGGTCATCGGGATGAATTTCTACTTGCCAGTAGCCACTCTTAAGAGTGGAAAACCATTCATTTCCCGATAAAGTTTCCACACTCCTGGGAAGAGGGTAGCTGTCTTTCTTGCTAATATCATTCAGACGTCTATAGTCAACGCAGAACCGGGTTGAACCATCTTTCTTTCGGGCCAAAACAATCGGCGAGGCACAGGGACTAGTGGATGGCTCGATGACGTCATCCACGCTGCATCTCCTCTAAAAGTCTACTCACCTCTTCTTGCTAAGCAAACGGCAGCCGCCTGGGATGTTGCTTGATGGGAGAATGGCTGCCTGTATCTATCCTGTGTTGCGTTAAGTTCGTACGGCCAAAGTCACCTGAAGTACGAGAGAAGAGGTCTTCAAATTCAGCTATTACTTTCTCCGCAGCGCTTCTCTGTTCTGCCGTTAACTCCACGTCTTTTAATAATTCCTTCGTCAGGCACTCAGAAGATTTAGCTGTCGTTTGGCTGATGTTCTTATTAATGCAGGTAACAGGAGTGCATGTCGCCAACACTTCATTTTTCTTTATCATCTTCGACTTGTCCGTCACATTTACTACTCTAACTGGAATTTCTGTTCTCGACAAGTCCACAGGTGTTGCTCCCACTAGTACTCCTCTGACAGAAACACTACTGTTGGGTGTTCGATTAATCCAAAACGGAATTTATTGCTTTCTTTTACTGTTCCAGAAATTATTGAATCAGTTCTGAGGGGGAGAGTGATATCAGTCTGGGCTATTATTTGCTGTACAGGTAAAACAGCTTCATTTTTTATATCGAACGCAGCTATTTCTTCCGAGTCTGAACGAAGCTCAGTATTCTTAAAATCCAAGTTAAATTTATGTGATTTTAGAATGTCCAGTCCGAGAATAAACGAGTCCGTAATATTGGCGAAATATACCACATGGTCATATCTGGTATTTCCAAAGGTAATTTCCACTCTAGCTTTTCCGCCCACTTCGATCTTGTCACCTGTCACAGTCTGGAGGGTCAGCCAGGGCGGAGTCCAGATAGTCTTCGAATTTAATTTCTCGGCCAGATCTGTCCTTATGATGGTTACATTCGCTCCAGTTTCAATCACCATGTGGCATGGAGAACCATTAACGTACCTGAGTACAAATAATCCATTACTGCCGCCATTCACTGATGAAATCTGTAAGACTTTTAGGTGGGGCTTTTGAATATCTGGCAACCTCCGCCCCGTGAGATAGCCACCTCCTAGTTTCCCTCCTTGCTGGTCATGAGACTTTCGACCACAGTGCTTTTGTACATGGCCTTCGACGCCACACTTCCAGCATTTTACTTTCCTTAGGCCATGTCTCGTTCTATCGGATCTTAATTTTCTTTCTATGAGATCTTCAATTCTCTTCAATCTGTTCTCGACACACTCTGTGTCTTTGTCAGCTCGCTCTTGGACCGTTACCGCTCTAACAGAGTGACGATCTTTCCTCGCGGCCCGCTGAGCTGCCGCTAGCTTCATTGCGAACACTAGAGCAGACTTCAAATCCTAATAATCCTCCAACATGAGTGCTTTTTGGGTTACCGAATCACGGATGCCTTCAATAAAATGACGCACCGCCATTTCGTCTCGGACATTATCAAGGTGGTCCATATAGGCTAGATGACACAGCCTATCTATGTCCGAGGCCAACTCTTGAAGGGTCTCGCCAGGTTTTTGCATCCTTGACTTTAGTTGTATTCTACTATATTCTTTCTGGCACTTCTCACCGAATTTCATCTCCAAGGCACTTGCAAGGGCGTCAAATTCTCCTGTCTTCGTCACTCCGATGGTTTGTAGTACGTTAATTGCGTCTCCGCTGAGAGAAGCGGCCAGTTGGTTTGCTTTCTCGGAGTCATCCCAGCCATTCGCTTTGGGGACAATTAAAAATTGCGTCTTGTATGCTTCCCAAAAAGTCTTTCCGTCATAAAGCGTGTTAGTTTCACTGCTGGGCGGTGTAACGACAAGTCCGAAAGTCCTCTCGGCGGTCGCTAGCAGTTTCCGAGGGGTGCAATTTTCAGAAGTACCCCCACATTCTGATGAGGTTCCAAATTGTGGCGGGAAATTCCGAGAAGGACGTATATGTAGCTCTAAGCGACACATTCAGTGACGCGAGCTGTCCTCTCCTGGAAAATAAACAAACCTTATGTTTTCAGGTAATTTTCCCAGTTTGACGAGAGAGTCCGGTCTTCACTTCTTCGTGTGCGGCTTTTAACTCTTCCAATCCGGTTTTCATCTCGTCTTGAGCGGCTTTGATCTCGTCTAATCCGGTTTCTATTTTCAGCTCCAGTCCGGATTTCATCTGGTCGTGTGCGGTTTTCATTTCTTCTTTTCCGCCTTCAATTTTCTTCTCCAAATCGGCTTGCCCGGACTTTATCTCGTCTTGTCCGGCTTTTATCTCCTTCATCATCTCCATGAACTTTTCTTGGAATTATTTTTTCATTTTTCTGGTCCACACCATGCACTGGAGAATTAAAGTCTTTCTTTAGAATCCCGATTCTGACACCAAATGTTGCAGAATTACTCTACTTGTTTCCAGGGTTCGTCGTTCTAAAGTCCAGTTGGTGTAGAAAGTTCCAGTAAAAAGTCCACTGGTCAGGATGGACCGCAACTTTATTGCTTCTAGAACAAACAGCTGTTCAAAAATCACAAGCACAATTAAGCAGTAATGTGCTTTTAACAGCCCGTTGAGATCAGAAGCTCTAACAAATGCTGTATTTCTAAGGCGACCATATTTCCAAACAGTATTTTGGGGACAAATCAAGCATTGTCCTCGAATCCAAGGAAAACTTGTGGACACTAGAAAATATTTTTGGGGACTTATTCGAGGACACAACATATTACCAAGACCAAGTACAGAGCATTTCGACGGACCCCTCCTCTCTGCGATCGGTCGCCGTCTTCTCAAAAATCAAAAAATCAAAAAATCTTCAGAATAATTTCTAATCCTAATACCAGCTTCACGCAGAACAGAGTGGAAATAGTTTTAGGTAAAAGAATAAGAATTTATTTTAACGAAGTACAGTTTAACCATTTAATCATCTGTCCATGGACACGAGAACAACAACAGTATAACCTTGATTTCACAAAGTCAAAGAAACAACAGAAAGAATTGAGATAAGAAGGTGAAATAAAAGAGAGTGGCAGTTTAATAGAAAAAACACATTTATTCAAGATATTTAAGTTCCACTCCATACCTAATTTAGAATACTGCAAAAGAATAAAAAGGCTGGTAGCCAAGTTTAGTGATTTTGAAAATGTAGATTCTACAGTGGTTTTTTTTTTTTTTTTTTTTTTTTGTTTAAGCATAAGCAACAATAAGTAATCATACATTAACACATCACATGCCAGTTTCAACATAAGAAACTTCCTGTTTTATTTATTTATTATTATTTTTTTTAATAAACCAACCACTGGTACAAAACTAGTTCTGTAAACAATGTATAAATTGACTTTTATATTTTTAATTAGACAAAAAGTGACTTTTATATTAGACAAAATATATTTTTAAAAAATAATTAACAAACCAATTCTTTCATTTTTTTATTGATTTACTCTAATGCATTTTATATGCACATTTAATAACAGAAACCACACCAGAAAGTGTTATCCACAGAAAGCATGCACTAAAATTCATGTCAATCTAAGGATAAACCTATCTAGTCATAGTCATAGCTTCAAATTACATTGGAGACAAATTATCCATATATTTAAAAAACCATGAAAAAATATCACAATCCTAAACTAGAAACAATATCTAATTTTGCAATTAGAGTTTAATTAGTTGCTGACAGCTTTAAAATTTCTTCCATATTTCTAAATAAATAATGTACATTCTTTCGTGCACAGTCGTGGATTGCTGTCTAAACTGAAACGCCTGTTGCTTGCTATTCTGCAGTTTGTTTACATTCTTCACAGTGGGGCTGCGTTCGTAATCCGAAAACCCAATGAACCTCCTCAGATTACACGTAGTTTATACGGATTACTGAGATTGCTAAATAATACATTTAGGTAAAGAAATAGCATGCGCAGAACGATGCGCGAAGCTGTCACTCAGCTGACGTTAGAGATACGTCACGTCGAAATGCTCTATACCCATACTTTAAATCTTGACTGACTTTGATACTTAAAAATGAACTCTAATAGGTCTTTATATCAATTGTGTATTCTTATTTCTAATAAATTAATGGAAGTATTTCATTCATTTATAAATATTTATTTAAACCAGAAGTATGAAAGGAACATCATGTTGAAATATTGCAATTTATTCAAAATTTAACTCTTGGAATAGTATTTGTATTTTTTAGAAGACATTGCTTTTTACATTGGATCATTTTGTGATAATTTTTCATGAAACTTTGTACACCCTCTAAAAAAAGTATTTGAGTGCAAGAAAAAATTCGCACGTCTATTTCATATTTAGAGCATGATTCTTCATAAAAAGTGATTAATCATAGGGAACAAAACTAAAATGGGAAATTTGGCTCACAGCCGGATACTTTATTGAATGTCTGTACACGCTACACACACACAATGACAACAAACGTTTTCAGAGATCGAATTTCATTGTTTCTCTGAGTAGATGGCGCTTTTAGTTGGTTTATTTTTCTTATTTCTTCAGTTTTCTTTGAAAGAAAAAACTAAACGGAAACTTTCTGGGAAAAAATGTACAAATCTTTAAATTTGGAGACAAAATGAAAAAAAGATCTATATTTGGGGACTGTCCTCGAATTTCGAGGACGTATGGTCACCTTATGTATTTCTCACACAAAATAAAACACTTTCAGAGGTAAAAATTCAGTGAAAATATTCAAGGGATATTGCACACAATCCCTTAAGATACAGCAAAGAAGAATTTACACACAGCACTTTAAAAACAGCTTCAAAAAGCAAGCTAAAACACAGCTGCTACAGCACTATCAATTCACAAAGCAAGCGTACTCACTCAGAGAGCTTTCACAATACGGGTGCTCACTCACACTGAACTGGGCTCCTAAGACACTTCTATTTTTTGCCGACGCAGAAGGTGAAAGAAGCCTCCAAAAAAGTCTATTTCTCGAGGATTCCACATAAAGCCGGAATTTTGATTGCGTCTAGAAGAGAAATGTTAGGTTATTATGTGATTTTAATGCAGCAAAAGCAGCATTACAGGCCGGATAGAGAAAAACGCGCAAAATGACCAAAATGCCACTAAGCGTGGTGACTTTTGGCGAAATATCGCCAAATTTGGCACCAAATATAAGTTCCCTAAAGGTGCGTTGAGACGGCCACTTTCGGGTAAATCTAGAGTAAAACACGAACTGCTCAAGTTTTACTCGGGGAGATTGACATCGTGAACGGTTTTGGGTATTTAATAGGAAAAAGAAGTATGACACGTATTTACTGACCAGTGGAGCCAATGGGAGCAAACAATAACAATAAACAAAGGTCACGTGATCTATCTCCCCAACTTCCCAAGGAAAATCCTTGGGGAGTTGGGAAAAACTCGAGCTACTCAGCTTGGCAGCATGAACGCTTTGTTTATCTCCTCGAAAAGCTCAAATGGGGCATCGTGAACGGCACTCGGGTTACTCAAAAGTGGCAGTCTGAACGTGCCCTAAAGTGAAGAGATATAAGCCCTAGAACCAATATTTCCCGAGATTTCTAGAAACTCATAGAAAAACAAGGGGAAAACCGAAACCTCCGTATCTCCGGTTCTAATTGGCCGATTTTAATGCAACAAAAAGCAAAATTTAACTAATTTGAAGCGTAGAATACAAATTTTGAACTATTTTAAGCCCCAGAACAGCGGGTTGCCCCTAAAATTCGTAACATTATGTATTCCATGAATTAATTTTTCATAAGTTAGAGCCAGAGCCCACACCAACTAATGAAAAGTATATGGCAAATGTGCGTGACAAACCAAATCTGAGTTTTGTGATTTTGTTTGTTTGTGATAGAGAGTATTTCTTGAAGTTTTTGATTCCTATCTCGAGGATGGTCTTATTCCCCTGAATATCCGCTTGAAATTACTTATTTCCATATAACATTTATTTAAAAAGAACACAACAGAATTGCGTACTCAGAAGAAAAGGAAAGTGGCAACCATAGGTTAAAGGGATTCGAACCCAAAACCTAACCGCTCGCAGGCGGGTGGCAGAGACGGATGAGCAAAAAATACATAAAAACTACGTGAAAAAAACACACATAAAAACATATTTAAGTTGTTGTGACAGTCGTTATGAAATCTAAATCTGCACACTGTTATTTTCAAGAATATTAGTTTTTTTTTAATCTCTTTGTAGAGGAATACTTACAAATGAATCTGTTTGTGAGGGATTTTGCAACTTTATGATCTACAGATTAACATTTTGTGCTAAAAATGCAATCAAAATTTTAAGGCAGTTATTTTTATTTTAGCAAATTCACTCCCCTCATCAACAGTACGTTTCCTCAGTACGTTTTTCAAATTGTACCCAAAATGTAAAACAGGAATTGGGGATAATTTTTATTTATTGCATTGTTTTTTAATTAAATGACTGTTAATTATTTCATTAATTATAAATGTCTCAAGTTTTTTCAAAATTGAGAACATGTCCCCGATTCTATTCAAAAATCTGGTCATATATTTGATACGCTATGTGCGCGATCTTGTGGTCATGATTAGTTTCGATTTCAGCTTGTTTGGACTTAAGGGATTATTTAAAACTTTTTTCTAGAAATATAAGTGTTGCAAAAGAAGCTAGAATATTAGTCATTAACAAATAACAGCTTTTATAAATTAATTTTATCTTCATTGTCAAATTTCATTTAAAATATTAATAATAATTAAATACTAAAAACAATGAAAAAGATCGCACTTTTAAAAGGTGTGAGAGTTTTTTAATGAATATTTGTACTACGGATGATGTAAATACCGCCAGCAGACGAATTATAGCCTCGAAATCAGAAACCATAAAAAATGTAATCTGTGCACTAGAGGACTCTAGAGGAAAAATCTTCTGGCAACGCTGGCGGCATCATTATACCTGTGCATTATACAACACAAAGACAAAGCCACTGAACTGATTTTGTTTTGTTTCTCGTTGATATCCTATCCCAGATTTTTAAAAAAAGAAAAAAATCCTTAGAATAAAAGTAAGTGGACAGGTTATTGTTTGTAATTTGCCTTTACGTTTCTTTCTGTGAAACATATCTTCTTTATCGTATCCTATTTGATCCTATGATTATTGGTCATAGTTGGTCCGTATGATTTTTGAGCTACATAACAAGGCTTCCTATTTACATTCACGATTAATATTGAAAATTTGTGCTTAAAATTAATAGTAATACATTTTTCGCTCAATTTTAGTGAAAGTTTGCTTCTAAAACAACCCAAAGTTATCAACAATTTGTTCATGTTGCGAAGAACAATTAATGCACGTCTTTAATTTTTAAAGATTTCCCTGTCCTACTCTCTTGTGATTCGTAGAACCCGCCATCGTATATGTTCGATGTTCGTTTTGGATTAAATGCAGAAGTGGTGTCCAGTTTGGCGAGATTCCTAATAGATGCTGAATTGGCGAGTTTACGCAGAGCCTTTCCTTACGTTTACTCGAAGAACCTCTAGCAGACGATGGCTAGACCGGATGCAATAAATTCTGCTTTCGAATTTCGTCAAAACAAAGATGCGCAACACGCGGATTGTACTATTAGAGAATAATTTCGTAAGCGGGGGCAGATTTAGTTGGCCACCTTCTTTGTTGCCAACGTCTAACCCATTAAGATCGCCGTAAAACAGTTCTTCATATATTCTAAGCACGATCCTTGCAGATTGGCGTATTAGCAACGTGAAAAAGATTTGGCGACATCTGGCTCTCGAAAATATGCTACCGCTGGCCCTTTGCGAAACCCAAAAAATACAGGTCCCCGCAATCGTTGTTGAGACCCCTTGAAAATATGCTATCCCCAGTGCTTTGCCGAACTAAGAAAACTCTGTGTTATCGTTAATTGCAAATATTTTATCTACATACCTTAAAATATGGCATTGAATGCTTTCATTTCAAACCAGTGGCGGCCCGTGGTCAAAAATGGTAGTGCAGCCGGAAACATATGACACCCCCCCCCCCCCCCCCCCCAGGAATGGAAAATCTTTGTTACGGAATTCGAAAGTGGCAGATTAAGCCTTCACCTAGGATTTAAAAAAAAAAAAAAAAAAAAAAAAAAACGAAATTACATAAAAATGTAAGAGATACTATTTTACTTCCATAAAATGGACATAAATTTCAACCAGCTGTTCCTATCCTCAAAATTGCATTAATCCGTATCTGATTCGAAGTTTACTGAGAATTTTCTTTTGTAACGATAACTTCAGAAGAAAAGAAAACTTACTTATTTTTTATAAGTCAAATCAATCCTCTTTTCTTTTAAACTTGCGAATCAGTCAGTGATGTCCTCATAAAAAGGCGTTGTGTTGTTTTAATTCAGATATCATTAATTTTAAAAGCTCTTTAAAATTCCCCTTGTTTAAAGAATTTTCTCGCTCGCCATGTCTTATTAATGCCAGTTCTTGCTTACTTAAAAAGAATACTTCTTTGATGGGTAATTGCATGAAGCGTCTATTCAGGCCTACCTTCTTGATAAATTCAGCAATATAAAGTCGAGAGTTTTCCTTTAATGCGTCAGCAATTTAGCTCCCACTTCTTTTCAACTCCTTAAATTTTAAATAATTTTTTAAATGCTCGATTGAGCTTTCTTGTGTTTTACGTGCTCGTGTGATGGTGGTTCATCCATCCTATCCAGTACCATTCCAAACGGTCTTTTTTATCTCAACAATTGCACGGCCAACAAAACATTTTTTTTGTAAATAAAAACTGCCCCATAGCCATTAGAATAGTGCATATCATGAGAAATGGAAGCTACGACCATGCTGAGACGAACCTGCTTTTTTTTTTTTTATGAATGGACAATTTGGTGTCGGTCTGTTTTCTTTTAGTGGTTGTCGTTTATTATCTTCTTTCCATGTGTTAAACGGAGTTTCAAGCAAGACGCAAACTGGATAATAACGGGGCTCCATGTTTCAAAACGGTTAAATCATAGATTCCAACTATTGTCACCGTTAGAATGGGCTAGAACAGTGGTTCTCAACCTTTTAATGTCGTGCACCCCCCAACAAAGGCTAACTAACAGTGGCGCTCCCCCCCCCCCAGCACATTTTTCAGCATACATTGAGTTTTTTAATCTTCAATAATGAACATTTTAAGCAAAAATGGATATATTTTTGAGTAAAAATGAGAATAAATAAGATATTTTTTAAAAAACATCAATCACTACTTGCTCTGTAATTTTTCTCTCCCCTCCCCTCAGGGGCGTAGCCAGAAATTTTTCAAGGGGGGGGGGGTTACGACTACTGCAACTCATATATATGTATACATATGTGTGATAATGTAGTGAAGAATATACATTTTGTATGGCAAAAAATTTCTCATGGGGGGGGGGGTTATGACCCCCTAACCCCCCCTTGGCTACCCCCCTGCCTCCCCTGTAAACGTTCTGCGGGGGGTGCTGCACCCCCCTCAGGTTGAGAAACGCTGGGATAGAACATATATTTTGTGTATTTATTCTCTCCCTCACTTCTCGTCCGAGCCAAACAGTTCGTCGAATTCACAACAGCTGCAAGAGACAGAAAACCTTTCTTCGGCTGTGTCTTAGCTAAAACGCCCTATGCTATCCTAAGCCGGAGAAACTGCTTACGTACTCGTTACCATGGCAACGGTGCTGCCAATTCCTTAATCAGCGCTGAGGGCTGTACCGAAGCCTCCGAGAGAGAAGAAAGAATCTTTCTCCTGTCTCGGAGGCCTCGGCTGTACCAGCGACTTTCGCAGTTGAATTCCGGGAAGATTAAATGGGTTTTTTTCTGAATGAGCAATTCGGCTGTTACTACAATACTTTTTTTTTTTTTTTTTGAGATTTTTTTTAAAATTTATCATAGGAATTCCATAATTCTAATCTGAATTTAAGAAAGTTAGTAGAATAAATTATTTTAAAGTATGTGCTGATAATTTCAAGTGCAGCCCGGCTGTACTTGCAGGGCTCCCACTTGGTCCCTTTTTTCCCTAAAAGTCCGTTTTTTGGTGCCAGTTCCGTATTGGTCCGTTTTTTTTTTTTTTAAATTTTAATGAAGAATTGTGTATCGTCGGCGTCGGCCAAGAGATCTGAAATCGGCAGAATGACCGTTTTTTCATGGTTGATTTAACCATTATCCTTAGTTCATCTTCACTTTGAAGCGGCGCACGGCCAGAGCTTACCGGGTTGCTACGATGTGACGTAGGTCGACCGACTTACGTCACATCGTAGCAACCAGTCCGGCAACACTTTTTTCCAGAACCATCCAGAACACACTAACGTTCATCTGAGGACTGTGATTGGTGGAATATTTGGCTTTGTCCCGGTACCAATATCGGATCCGTGCACGCTACATCTAGCCTTCCTTGAATTAACATAGTACTACCTTGCGTTTGTCAAAAGTATTTCTTTGTAGTGCCCCCCTACTACGACTCTTTAAAAAGCACGGTGCCCGACAACCTTTCAGCAATTGGCATCCCTTTTTACCCCCTTTGCCCTGGTATGTCCAAGTTTTCACTCGAAAACTTGCCATTCCCCCTGCCCCTTCCGTTACATGGATCATCGCAGTCAAGATTATCGATCGTTTTACGGGCCCCTTTACGAAACACTTTCTATTAAAATGATACCGTAACAAAAATATGATCGATTGAAACGACCCTTAACTAAACACGATGTATAACTGTTCCTTCACAAAATTCCAAGCAATGCAATCAAACATTTATCGTAAATGAAACCCGATAAAATTTCCTTTTAAAAATAAGTTACTTTTTTCCTAATTGAATGCTTATCAGAATCAGAGAGTGACAGTCATCGCTTATTCATTTCATCTGTTTTCTTTCGTTCGCGTAACTCAAAAAGAAGCACCTCTGGGGTGTTTATTTTCACCTAATGTAGCAACAAAAAACTAACATAACTTTCACTTGGGGGTAAGAAAGGGATTCAAAATAACTTCACCGCCTATCCTACAATGTGGGTGTTATATTTCATAATTATTTCACAATCATAATTCTACTAGACTTCAGCTTTTTGGTGAAAACTATCAGTATAAATAATGGCAGCTTCTGTAGTTTATAACTGGCTGTTTTACGCACTTGCAAGTTTTTGTTTTTAATGATTGCTTAGTATAATCATTATCTGGCCTTCCTAATTCAAATTCATTTAGAAATGAAAAGTGCCTTTTTGCGAGTTAAATTGCACGACTTCACGACGTCCATTGATCTGAATGTATGTGTCTGACTATAAGAAATGAACGCTTAGGTATAAACTTTAACAATTTTCAGATTGCACCAAACCAGTTCTGAATATTTTCTATATGGTACACAAAATTGCCTTTTTGCGAGAACGAAGTATCCCTATTTTTTAATCCCCCGCGGCTGCATTTGCATACTCCATTGGTCTTTGTTCATGACGAACATTGTTAATTTTCCACGACGGACAGCTGTCATCAACTTTATGCTGGCCATAAGCCTTATTATGCCGGAATAAATCTTGAAATATTTATTTTATTTTTTGGTATTAATAGATCACAAGAGAAGAATTTATAAATGAATGCTCGCCACTCTTCGGATTTTTGTTCTCAGAAAGAGAGCCCTTGCAAAAACAAACAAGTGCAGGTGTCTGCTTCAAACCGCAATCTTACGCATTGTCGTAATCCCCGTTTGAAAATTTCCTTAACAGATGATTACTTTTGATAATTGGTCAAGTGGTACTAATACCCATTATCAATGATCCAGCTCCCCCCCCCCCATGGCGACATCGAACTTGGAGTTTAGTTGACTCCTGTCAACAACATCTGTTTTAATGCCCCGTTTCTGTTTTACTTTCAATTAATATAAACTTTGTGTAAAAAAAGGAAAGAGAGTGGGGAAATAAACTGTGGCGACTGGTACATAAATTTGCAGTCTCCACTTTCAAAAATACAGTCCGCGAGTGGCGACCGTTATTTTTGAGCTTTAATAATAAGGCCTGTGCAAAGCAGAAGTTTTTTTTTTTTTTTTTTTGAGGGGAGGGGTCGCCGATCAGTGGATTTCAGTTTTTTATTTTTATTTTAATTTTACTTATTTTTTTTTTATTCTGCATATTCAGCAAATTGTGTTTGAGTTTTGTATGAGTCTACAAGAATGTAGTTTAAGCTATGTTTAGTTATTATAAGAGCCAGGATTTCACCTAATTATGTGTGTTAGTAATCATTTCCAGAAGAATGTTACACATTTGATTGATGAAATCTTTCAATTTTATTTCTTTGTGAACAATAAGTGTGTATTAGAGAACTGTATAAATTATGCAGTGGAACTCTCAATTTTGTATCTTTCAAAATATTCAATTCAAAAATAATGTATGAAAACTTAAAAGTAGTTTAGTGAAGTTTTATATTATTCATGTGAGAATATTTTCATTGTGTTAACTTCAGTGTAAAGGATATAAGAAGTAGGAGATGTAAAATTGAGGTTGTATTTCAGAGGAAATTTTTTATTCCTTTAAAAATGACCGTTTATTAAATAGTTCCTTTTGTGGTCCCTTTTTCTTACTGATGGTCCCTTTTTGGTCCCTTTTTCTTAAAGGGATGGTCCCTGTCCCCCCTTTTTTTGATAGAAAATTTGGTGGGAGCCCTGTACTTGCTGTATCCAACGAGCTGCTACTGTTTCAAACCTTATCAAAAACTGGAATTCAACGTTATCCGTATAGAGAAATTATCTGTAACTACTAGAATTCTACTTCGCCATGCAGCTGCCTTCACAAATTGCATCCTTCAACAGCTCTGACATTTCTCGCCAATAGCAATAAGAGTTGCCAAAAATTAGGGATCCACCGAATATTCCGATCCACTGATCGGCCGAATACTTCAATATTTGGCAACTGAATAGTAAACAAATTTTAATTTTCAACAATTGGTAAACAAACACATTTTTTTTATATACCATGAATAAAAGTTATAGTATATAGTACAAAATTAATTCAAATTGTACCTACTAATATCACCTTGAAAGTAATTTTAATGTAAGGGAAAACACTCAGATATTAAATTTAAATACTGTTACGAATTTTTTGGGCTACCCGCTGCTCTGGTGCTTAAAATAATTTAAAATTGGTATTCTAGGCTTCAAATAGTTAAATTTTGATTTTTGTTGCATCAAAATTAGTCAACTAGAACCGGATATACGGAGGTTTAGTTTTCCCCATTGTTTTTTTTATGGGTTTATAGAAATCTCGAGAAATATTGGTTCTAGGGCTTCGATCTCTTCACTCTTTGAAACTTACTTTTGGTGCCAAACTTGGCAATATTTTGCCAAAAGTCACCAAGCTTGGCGACATTTTGGCCATTTGGCACAATTTTCCCAATGGGGCCTGAAAGTTGTTTTTTCTGCATTAAAAACACATAATAAACTAACATTTCTCTTCTATGATGTAATCGAAATTCCCGCTTTTTGTAGAATCTTCGAGAAATATACTTTTCTGGAAGCTGCCCACAGCTTCTGCCTCCTCTATAAATACCGGCATGTTTCATCGGTCCCAGTTCAGTGCAGGGTTTCGGACCCGCCCAAAAAACCTCGGGTGGGTTTTATTAATAAAACCCACACAGAAGTGGGTTTTATTATAAATTATCAAAAATTTTCCTTTCTTTCATTTAAATCATTTGTTATTTGACACTAAATACATATAATATTACCTACATAACTTAGTGCATTATATTAGATAAATATAAATATGCCAGTTTAATTTTTTATAATTATTTTTCCAATTTTTTATAATTATTTTTCCAACTTCAACAAGGTATTATTTTAAAAAGAATAATAACCTTTTTAAAAATAATACCTTGAGCCAATTCTATCTGCAATATTTGTTTTGAAATGAACAGGTGTAGAATGCAGGAAGGGATAACTTAGTAATTTATCTCTTTAATGAATAAGTTTTTAAATATGAATAAAATATGTAATTATCAGTATAGTGACCAAAAAAAAAATCCTTTCCCAGATAAGAGAAAAATGGGACATGTCTCTCTCTTACAGCTTACAAGCATGCATCTCAAGAATGAATTCAGGTTCAGGAAACCATCCTGTATTCTATTAGTTGCTGCATTACTTTAGTACTGAGAAATATAAATCTGATTCATTACACATTGTTTATGTGGGATTTAATATCAGACATATTAATTCTAGATTTTTTAAAGTAAAAAGGAATTCAAAGCAAAAAGGAATAACTATAAAGAAAATTATTAAATAAATAGTAGTTCTGCAGTAAGTTGGCCTGCGAAGGCTTTACTGACATATTCTAACTAGAAAATATAACTATGACTTAAAAAACATAAAGGTAAAAACATTTAAAAAGTTAAATTTAAAAGTAATAGAAAACAGCCAATCAAAAACAACATATTTTTCTATGTGAACAATCAGGGGCGTAGCCAGAAATTTTTCATGGGGGGGGTTATGACTACTGAAACTCACATATATGCATACATGTGTGTGATAAGGGAGTGAAGAATATACATTTTGTATGGCAAAAATTCCTCATGGGGGGGGGGTTATGACCCCCCTAACCCCCCCCTTGGCTACGCCCCTGTGAACAATAATATACTTTTATCTATGGTCATAAAACAAACTAGGAGCCCTTTATAAACATCAGCAGAAAAAGATAGTACTGCATTAAAGTTGAAGTTATTTTTACATTTTAATTAATTATTATTTTGTAATGAAAGTTTTCTTTTACACTAAAACTGTTGTTTTGAAATAAAGCCATAAAATTTAAATCTAGAAAGTGTTATACTATAAAAAAATCTTAATAAAACCCAAAAATACCCAATAAAACCCACCCGGGTTGGGTTTTTAAAAACCCTGGTTCAGTGTGAGTTAGCTCCCGTCGAGAGTGTGGGAATGGAGCTCTCTCAGTGAGTATGCCTGCTTTGCTCTGTGATAGAAGCGGTGTTTCGCACTTGTTTATGAAGCTGTTTTTAAGTGCTGTGTGTAAATTCTCGATTGCTGAGTCTTGAGGGACTGTTACAGGGTTCGTACGCGCTCAGGGAAACCTGGAAAACAGGGAAAACTCAGGGAATTGTAAATTAGCTCTTAAAACTTCGGGAAATCTCATGGAAAAATGTAATTTTGCTTTAAAAACCTGGAAAATCCAGCTTCAATCCTGGAATTTTAAGAAAATTTACCCCCCCCTCTTTAATTTTTATGGTTTTCACCCTACTCAATGGTGAACTACTTCGCTAATGAAGCACTCATGCATTTGGAAATGGATTATACAAGATTAATCAACTATCACTTAAGACAGCTTACGACGAATAGCACAGATGCTTCTCATTTTGTCTCATGCAGTTCTGAGCATTTGTGATTGCCCCCATTTCTCATTTGAGTTGGAGGGTGCTAGGTTGGAGCCGCGGATTGTATAGTGGTAGTGGAAAAATTTTATCAAGATAACGTTCTTAAAACATTTTCTCTAACTGTAATGAAAATTACGAAAATGAAAATACATTAAACATAGCAAACCATAACATTATTCTGTTACTCTGGATTATTTATTATATTACTTCAAGGTTCATTGCCATTACATCTTTGCATATTAAGTATTAAAGATAAAATCAAGGTAACAAATGCATACTCTAATGAAAATTTAAAAGTTATATTTATGTGATAAAAATGTAATGAAGCTTCAAACATTTATACTCTAAAAATATAAAATAAAATGATTATACAGTCATAGACGTACAGATGCCTTGTTACAACTTCTCGAGAGCAACTACATACCTCGTCCTTGAATCTCTTACACACACATCGACGACAATTTTAGACGCAGAAGGAATTTTGCAGCACAATTTTAATCACAAATCAATGACAGTTCTGAACACACGAACAACATAAGCACAAATTTAATCACACATCGATGACACTTTGAAGGCACACAGAATTTTACTGCGAAGACGGATGCATACCAGCCTCGGGGAATTTCTTAGTCGTCAAGAGCAGCGATATGGAGACGGCGTCATCACGCATACCGATTCATTACTGATTGCGCGGCAAGTTGCATGTAAAAATGCACTGTAAACTCGATTACTTGAAAACAAAACAAATTAACACATTTTTCAATCACCTTTTCAATAAATTATTTGTCTATTCACACAAACGTACACCTCCACAAGATCGAAAATCAGGGTAAGTGCAATTCGATCACGTGCAAGTTGGGAACGCAGAACGATGAGTAAGCTTCATCTTATCGAATCCCTTTGGATCGTAAAGTTGATTCCTTTTGTCACATGAAATTTGTATCCAGTTTATTCTTGATACGATGTTCTTTACCTCTTTTAGTTGATTTTACATCTTTACAGATAAAAAGATTCCTTTTTCTTTTCTATAGCAGGACCGGCGGACGCGAAGTCCTGTTCCACCTCACGCCCGCCGGGATCCACACACGCTCAAAAAAAAAAAAATTACACTCGCATCGCACATCACTTCATTCTCCCCCACCATCGGCATCCAAACCTGACACTGCGCAGCCGGATTGCGAGGGAGAAAAGGGACGAAGGAAGGCAAGCATCGGTGACACAGTATAACAATTGCAAGACAGCCGGCCTTTCGTCGGAAGCAGCTGTAAAGTTGTTTACAAACAATTGAGAGAGGGGATGTTTTGATTTCAACACAACAGAGGGGCTATTCTTTGTGTTGTGTACTGTGCACAAAGTTAGATTGTATATAGTACATGATAATAATATTACAAAAACTCTGCTGATATTTGCTACAATACAATGTAGAATGTGTGTTCCTATAATGTTGAATATTTCATTGTTTATGTATAGGATTGGTGGATTTTACTTAGTTCTAAAGAATATGGAAATTTTTACCAATAGCCTTGTGTACTGGCAATAGTATAAAAAACATATCTTGAAACTATCAATCGGTGAAGTGGTCCCAAAAATTCTTTTTTACTTCTGTAAAGCTGTTGCATAATTTCTAGGGATCGACCGATACCACATTTTCGCCGATGACCGATACCGATACTTTACCTATAAATTTATTTTCATAAATAGCCGATACCGATACTTTTAAGTTATGGTATCGGCCGATACTTTACCGATACTTTATATAATTTAATGTCATTTAAACCTACATCTGTATTCTGGGCAGTTTTTGTAACGAGAGTGTAGTTCTCGTTAAATTGAATAACAGCATGATGAAATGTGATCCCAGTAGAAAGCATTGAAAAGAAAAAGCAGTGGACACATTGAAGTGTGAATTTACAGTAGTTCTAGTCTTTCTTTTCTATTCAATCATGCCGAGGAATGGCCGAATTAAAAAAAAGCTGTGCACTGGGAAACGTCTTAGTGTGCAGGTTCGGAATTCTTTCTCCTCGCTCTGTCAATCGATCTAGTGGTCTGTTTTGGGCGATTTTCTCCAGATGTTACGTGAATATGCGTTAGACTCCCTTAAAAAGTCCTCCGCCCAAGCCCCCCCCCCATAGGTAGATGACCCTCATTTAGGCTTGACAGATCACAAACACTGTGGGATATATTAATAAGAGAATCCATTTCCAGTGCCGACTGGTGCAAATATTTAAATCAATTTTTCTCAACCTCTATTTTGTCGCCTAATTGTTGCTATGAGCCAGATAAAAGGTTTCCATATTAGACCCAAAACAGATTCCTGCTTGCTCTTACTATATGTGTCTTAGTTTTTCGTTCATGCCTCGATTTTGTGCTTACAAAAGTAAACACATGAAATTTATTCAACTTGCAAGTTTTATTTAGATTTTCTTTAATTATAAATCTTTCACATATGAAAATATTTTTTAGATTACTGAAACTGCATTAAATTGTGATAATGTATAAACTGTACACTATTATGTAAGTACATATGTATTTAGATATTGTTCATCAAATACGTATGTAAATTCTTCCCTTAAAATGCATAATAAGTTCACATTAATTAATGGTTCTATTTATCTGCTCCAATTATTTAACCACTAAGTGAATTATTAAATGTTTTAGCAAGATTTCTTTTTAATATGAACTCATATCATCATTTTAAGTTCTTTTTTAAAATCCGAATATTTTGATTCTCCGGACAGGGTTAAGTCACAATTAATCCGGATGATCCCTGTATTTGATCACTTACGAAGAACAGGTACACTCCGATTATTCCTGTGTTTTCCTTATATATAAACCAAATACTATTCACAAGAAATATGTTTTTTTACCCCAAAATTTGAAATAAACTAAATAATAATTAGTATTACTAATTATACTAATACAGCTTCAACTTTTTAAATGAACAATATAAATAATTATTAGATATTGATAACTATTACACTTCTCAAAACAGAATGATACACAAATCCTACGTTCTCTCATTAATCTGATAAATAATAAAATCATTAAATGTTTGATAATTCGTACTTTTGATAGTGTGTAATGTTTTAAATATGAATCATTTAACTTCTGGACCAACATAAATTAAAGTTCACGGGAGTCACCAGTTTTCAAGTCACTGCCAAAAAGTTAACTTCTTTGCGACACAAAAAAGGAATAAATTTTTTTACAAATAGGTTTTGTTTATAATTTTAGTATAATTAATTTTGTCATTGAAACAGCTACAATATGAAGAAAAATATTTTTGCTCGTTTTCAAGCTACGCCTTGGAGGGTCTAAATAAAAGATGCTTAAAAATAACGAGATTAAATGAAGGTTAAAGAAAAATCCAAAAATGATAAACTAAATTCAATTTTCAAGTCTTAAAAAAAGTTGCTACTTAAAGTATTCATATTTAATGAAATTGATCTTCAGTGTTTTTGTTTTTATGATCATTGTTAACATGTTTTTCTGTGATTGATATGAAAGAATTTTATCTGTTTTAGTTCTAAGCTCTGAGCAGGGGCGGCGTGGCACGGTAAGCAAGGTCTGGGGGCCATTTTGAACTAAAACTGAGAAAATCTTGATCTAGAGCAGTGGTTCTCAAACTTTTTTGTCCTTCTCTTCAAAAAATCTTCAAGTAGATTTTTTTTTCGTGACCCACTACTTCATAATGGTAACCAATATAGGCTATATAAAATAGGATAGTTTACTATCAGGGGCGTAGACAAGGGGGGGGTTAGGGGGGTCATAACCCTCCCCCCATGAGAATTTTTTGCCATACAAAATGTATAGTCTTCACTACATTATCCCACACGCGTATACATATAAATGAGTTGAAGTAGTCGTAACCCCCCCCCCCCCCCATGAAAAATTTCTGGCTACGCCTCTGTTTACTATGTATATAAAATACTAAAGTTTAATTTTTCCCACCCTCTTCGACCCACCGAAATTGCTCCCGTGACCCAACGATGGGTTGCGGCCCATAGTTTGAGAACCACTGATCTAGAGCACAAAAGGGGCGCCTTTTTTTACGTTTGCAGAGGGGCACCATGGGGGTGGGGGTATATCCGACAAACGTCATTCGGTTCAAACCTTATACCCGTTTGCATGCTCAGAAATAAGATTCTCTTCCGATAGCAGAATGCTACTTTCGGTTTCAAATATTCCCGGCTGTATAATATTAAAATGTCTGTATCTGAAGTTCTAGAAGCTAAATAGAAATAAATTCCTCAAACGTATTTCGAAGGCTGAAATATTACACTTTAACACACATCTGGGCAACCTCCGGCCCTCGGGCCGGATGTGGCCCGCAGAACATTTAAAAACTCCGTATAACCATTCAATATCCCATATAAAACTCAATTATACAGCCCGCCACTTCCCTAAAATCCGCAAGTTTGGCCCGCGACTTCGCGAACATCCTGAAGTTTGGCCCACAACTTTTCAAAGGTTGCCCATACCTGCTTTAACACTTTAAAGGTCGTCATCCCCTGAAATATCAAACGACGTCAAGGACCGTCTCCCCCATTAATTTTGATATCTATACCATACCCAAGCCGAATCTGATGTCCTTGCGCCAATCTTTTTAAATAAAAATTTAAAGCATGTCTCTTAAGCGTGAAATCTATATCAAGAGCTAGACTTTCCCCAACGGTATCAAAAACCTATATATACAATAGAATATCCCTATAATGAAGTCTCCTTATCACGAATTTCTCCCTATAACGAAGAGCTTATCTTCCCATAGCGAATACTTCAGATTTAACTTTGATTTTTTTTTTTTTTTGATAGCTTTGAAGAAAATTTTATTTTTTGAACAGACCACTTAGTGGAGGAGTAAGAGATGATAAAAATGGAGGCCAGGAATGTGAAACTGACTCCGATAATGAAGACTTCACCAGCCTCCGATTACGACCAACAGGGGCACCGGGCATTGATAGATTTGGGGGTCCCAATCTATGAAATTTGTTATATTTTTCATAAAATTTTGATATAAAAAAGAATATTTCAGAAAAACCATTTAAAATTTGGGTTCCTGCTCAAAGTCCCGATTTGTCCATATAATAATAAGGCCCTGCGTTTCACGACCAAAACCACATCAAACTTTAATGCTTCAACCTTTCAAAACCATTAAAAAGAGGTTTCCAAATGGAAGAGAATGTGTCTCACTCTATTTTCAGCGGATTTTTAAAATGTGAATATTTTTATGAAAATTTAAAATCACAGAATGCAAAAACAATGTAAAATAACGGAATTTTAAAGTAAAATAAACGTAAGTGCATTACATATTTTATTCTCTAAATTCGTGGATTGTCTTTACTTTTGAATCTTTCATTTATACAATGAAAAGTAAGAAACCGTAAGTTTAACAAATTTATAATAAATACCAATTTTTTTTAACAATCAGCAATCATAATTCAATACTTTTAAACATCGAATTAACTAAAAAGTTTGTAATATTTGTTGAAATAACTGCAAAAATCTCTAATCTTTGTACAACGAAATTTTCTCTGTAGCAAATTTTTTAACTGGAACCGAGCGAGTTCGTTATAGGGAGATTCAATTGTGTGTATATAATATAGATATGAATGAACTCTTTTTCGAGTCCACACAGTGAGAAAATAAACGTTTATAAAACTGAAGTAAAATTATAGCCTACCACTGGACATTTGTTTTTTGCAATCCTTGCAGAGAGCGTATAGTGTTGGGCACAAATTCAGAATAATTTAGAAGAATAGACGATTGTCCTGTTAAACTGTCATCTAACGATTCTTCGTCCACAATTTCGACCACACTTGGTGATACGACATCCATTTAGTGATGGTTAGAATTTAAAAAAAAACACAGTTCGAAAGGACTCGTGCAAACAAATGTGCCAATGAAACGACGCCTCTCATCTCATTACCAAAATAAAGATTCTCGAATGGTTTTGCGCCTGCGTGGTTTTCTTCTGAAAAGCGAAGTATCGGTGAAAATGGATGAAAGCAACAGAAACCGATACTTTTAGAATCGAAAGAACCGATACAGATACCTAAAAAAATTGGAGGTATCGGCGCCGATACTATCGGTTGCCGATACTATCGGTCGATCCCTAATAATTTCTAATATTTTATAGGTGAAATTGAATTTAAAACCATGTTTGATATAAATGTAATCCATTGATTTTGCGATAATTGAGGAGGAGTAAAAAAGAATTAATTTAAAGAATTAATTTTAAAATTATAATTTTGATAACCATAGTGCTATCAAATTTCATTACCTTAGAATGGGGCATATTAAAGCTTGAGATTAAAAAAATTCCTCAGTGGCCAGTGACCCTACAAAGTTCAGTGGCCACTTTGATATAGTTAGTGGCCAAAAATTTCCGTACTTACGTAATTTTTGTTTTCGACACCCTTGCTCCCCCCCTTTCAGATATGAGACTAACAGGGGCGTAGCCAAGGGGGGTGGGTTAGGAGGGGTCATAACCCCTCCATGAGAAATTTTTTGCCATACAAAATGTATATTCTTCACTACATTATCACACATATGTATACATATATATGAGTTGCAGTAGTCGTAACCCCCCCCCCCCCCCAAATGAAAAATTTCTGGCTACGCCCCTGGAGACTAATATGAGATTTTTTATTTTGTACATTTAATGATTCAATGCTTTTTTAGTAATAATGCATGGCATGTTCCATATATTACATTCAGAAATAACTAGCTGTATTTAAAGAAATCGAAGTACTATGAATTTAAAATTTATTAATTCCTTCTGATTGGCTGCAGCTCCTTGTTAGAATCATCACATCACTGTCTGTGTCTATACAATATATAGGTACACACATGGAGGAGGCTATAGGAGCTTAACCCCCCCTCCCCCCAACCCAAATTAAAAGTGAAAATCTCTTAAAAATAGAGTATTGTAATGAAATTAATGATTTAAAATATTTTACTTTAAAATTTCTCTTCAGATTAAATCAAACGTATCTTTTACGAAAAATAGTTGGTTATTAAATAAATACAGTGGACTCCCAAAAAATCCACCAACCTGAAATCTGTATGGCTAAGTGATATACAGTAGAAGACCCAAAATCCGCCGACCCGAAATCTGCAAGGCTCTAAAATCCGCACTCTCTGTTCAATGTAAACAATGAAATCTGCCTTGCCAGCCGCAAGTTCAGAAAGCTACACTATAGCCACAAAATAAAATTAAATAAGCTATTCCCACTTGAAAAAAATATTTTAAGAGTTTGTGAGCTCTGATGGTAACATTGATATCCTTGAAATGACTGACGGTGACATAATTAATACTCAATTATGGTCACATGACACAGACTCTAACACAGTAACAAGTGAGGATGATCAAAAAGTTGATAAAATAACATTTAATCAAGGTTAGGCTCTGAGAAAAAAATATCTGATTTGTAGAGCAGCAAAGCTGTGTTACAGAACTGGAAATAATAATTAAAAAAAAAAATTAATTAGAACATCCCAAAATTCTAAACTACTATTGAATATACATGTTTTAAATAAGTTGTACTATAATCTCATAATTTTGTATATTGTATTATCCCTCTATATTTTTATATCACGATTCTGATAATAAGTAACATGATTTGTTTCTCTTGATCTTTATTGCTTTTTTTTTTTCTGGGTGGGGTGGAGGGAAATAGAATAAATTTCTTGTTATGACCCAAAATTTGCACAAGGTCTGGAACCAAGCTGTGCGGATTTTGGGTCTTCTACTGTAGAATATTTTGACATTATTAGAAAGTTGTCACTATTACCAAGTACTTAAACATGAAGCCTAAGTCAAAAAAAAAAAAAAAAAGTTTTTTTTTTTCTGTTTTACAGAATAAAAATAATTACCATAAAATTTTGAAAGCATTTTTCTTAAAAAAAAACAAAACAAAAACAACTAAAAACTGGAGGTAAGATAATATATATAGTATTGCAAACCATTTTCTCAACTTATAATGTACACATAATAAAGTACTATTTACTTAATTTATCTCTCCTTTCATTCATGGAATTTATAGGGGGGGGGGAAGGAATTGGGACTTAATAAAAGAAAGAGGATCAAGGACCCCAATTAATTTCGATAGTACGCTTCCTCCTAATTTACTAATTTTGAACTTGCAAGAAGCTAACAAACGGTTATTTTACTTAAGGTAGTAGCTCCCCAACCTCCTATTAAAAAAAAAAAAAAACATTAAGCATCTTATCAAATTTTAAGAAAAATCAGATGCATTTTAAGATGGGGAGAATCGTAAGCATGTGCTACTCAAGCAGCCCATTTTCAAGGTTTCCACTTTCAAATAATCAAGAGTCTGATTATGTAAAACATTTTTTAACGAACGTTACACATACTAAGGGTTCAATTTACAAAGGTGAATCATATAAAAGAAATAACTTAAAACAAGGAGAAATTTTTTACAGAAAAGGGGGGGGGGCATGGGCGCTGGCAGAATATTTCCCAGGGGGGGGGGGGCAAAGACTACTTCAACGTATAGTTACCATGTTGGAAAGAGCAAAAAAGCAACTAAAAACACTGCATACAAAAATCCAGGGGGGAGCCTGCTGCCGGCGCCCATGGGGGGGGGGATACGTTTTTGCTTCGGCCAATCAAAAATGCCCCTTCTATTCGTATAATCTACAGAGAAACTTCCTGTCATTAAAACGGAACTGGAAAAAAAAAAAAAAAAGCTTGAAGTGTGAACAGGGGGGGGGGGGGAGAGAGAGAGAGAGAGAGAGAGAGAGAGAGAGAAACACTTCTCTCTTCTCGGACAGCTGTAACACTGATTAATGGAATTCTGAAGGCATGGAGATCTGTTTATTTAAGATTTGAAGAGCCAGCACTTTTACCGGTGATTACAAAATAAAACAAAATCAACAAAATCAAAAGTGTTTTGTCTGTTTCTCTTCCCCCTCCCTCTCGCGCTATTGTAGAGATACCAGAACTCTTGCAAAAGGAAAAACGTGCAGCTGAAATTAGATTTATTTAAAACTGAAAACGGTATGTTTAGACATTAGTTTTTATTTGTGTATTCGAATGTACAAAATAACGTTTTTAATAAGCATCTTGCGTGGTAGTTTTCGATCTCCTGTAGCGTAAATCAGGATGCAAAGAATGCCAACCTCTTCATCGACCTTTCAAAAGCAGAGGGTTTATTTATTGTTTTCAAGTTAATAATAATAAAAAAAAAATTAAAAAACGCACGTGCTTCCCGTCTAAAATTTTAGAAGGGTCAAAGTAAAGATCACATGAAATTTTTTAAAATATATAATCGATTACTCTTACTGGACCCTGACTAAGTCGAACGACGGAAAATATATAAAGGGGAGTACTATAATTTAGAAAAACATTAGCTTCGTTCCTTCAGTACAATGTCTTATGAGATACTTAATGCATCTTTCACATACATCACAAATTATAACTAGAATAATACTTTTGTTCAGATTTTTGCGACCACATGTAATTTCCCACGGATATGCCTCTCTGCATACTGGAATGTCGATGTGGAAATGTAATAAAATAATGAGATGGCGCGAAGGGTCAAGGCCAACCAATGGGTCAGCTCACTGAGAAAGGGACCCTGAGTATTCTGTTCCGGTGCGTTCCTACCCCCCCCCACCCCCCCAATGGTACATGTTATCAGTTATGATGAGCTCCTCCCCTTTCTTCCCCTCCCATAGACGTCTGCAACCCTTTGCTCCCCTGCTTGTCCATATAGCGCTGACATTCAGCTTTTGCTACGAGGCAGAGGGCGGACTGGGCTACGTAAATTTTGCGCATTATCAATTTTAGACGTTTTTTCAACTGCTTTGCTTGGACATACAGCGCCGACTTTTGTTACGGGGACGGAAACGAGTGGGGGGGGGTGTTTGCTGAGTAAATTTTGCAGGTCGCCAATTTTGGCGACTGACAGACTGTTTTGCAGTCGCCAGGAATAATTCCACAGTCACCACTGGCGATCTGGCGACCGCTAATCTCAAGCTTTAGGGCATATAAATAAAAAATATTTAGTCTTTAAAATATGTTTATTTTTTTTGCGATAACCTGGAAATTCTTGAAAAAACACCGGAAAACTCAGGGAATTTCATTTTGAAAAATGAGTATGAACCCTGTGTTAGTGTTATCCCTGGAATATTTCCAATGAAGTTTTACCTGTGGATGTGTTTTATTTTATGTGAGAATTACAGCGTTTGTGAAAACTTTTAAGATTGTGCTTGTGAATTTTGTATGGCTGATTGTTCTACAAAGTTCTAGAAGAAATAAAGTTTCTGTTCCATCCTTACAAGTGGACTTTTTACTAGAACTTTCTACATCAACTGGACTTTAGAACGACGAACCCAGAAACAAGCGGAGAATTCTACAGTGCGTGGTGTGGACAAAAAAAAATGGAAGAGCTTAAAAAACTGATAGAAGAGATGAAAAGTGATATAATGAAGGAGATGAAAGCCGGACAAAACAAGCTACAAGCCGCACAAGGCGAGATGAAAACAAGACAAGAAGAGTTGAAAGCTGATTTAGAGAAGAAAATTGAATGCGGACAAGCGGATTTAGAGAAGAGATGAAAACTGGGTTAGAGAAAATAGAGAAAAATCAAGAAAAGTTGGAGCAGAAGATAGAGAAAACCCCAAAAAATTTAGAAGAAATTAAGCAGGGCCAAGAAGAAATGGAGAAAAGAGTTTCTCTCCTAGAAGAAACTCAGACGAAATATGAACAAAGAATTGAAGGGAATGTTAAGGAATTACAACAGGATATTTCCAGAATGCGTGAAGAATTTGAGAACAAAATTGAAGAAAAACTAGGAAAAATACCTGAAAACATGAAGATGTAGTCATGCCGCCCAGCAGTGAAACTAACTCCTTATGACGGAGAGACTTCCTGGGAAGCATACAAGACCCAATTTTTAATCATCACCAAAGCCAATGGTTGGAGCAAGTCCGAGAAAGTGAACCAACTGGCCGCTTCCCTTAGCGGAGATGCAATTAACGTATTGCAAACTATTGGAGCAACGAAGATAGAAGATTTTGATGCCCTTGCCAGTGACTTGGAGATGAAATTCGGAGAGAAGTGCCAGAAAGACTATAGTAGAATACAACTAAGGTCAAGGATGCAAAGACCTGGCGAGACCCTTCAAGAGCTGGCTTCCAACATAGATAGGCTGTGTCATCTAGCAGGGATCACTCTAGAAATTAAAAAGGGCAGGGCGCACATTACAGAAAAAGGGAAGTGTTTGGGAAAAGGGCATATCATATCACACAAAAAGGGCAAGGTTTGTAATTTTTGTCTACAAACACATAAGGGTAGCTTTTATAAACATACTTTTATGTCCAAAAATGTGTTTTCTTAATAGCAATTTTTTAAGCAAATGATTAAACAAATTTTGAAACCAAATTTTTTCACTTAATGACCTTTGCACTATCTTGCAGCACTTCTTTCGCTTATTGACTTTTATAAAAATTGTGTAAGGTGGCCATTACATACCCTCCAACTGCTACGGATTATCCGTAGTTTATACGGATAAGTAGCATGAACTACGGAGCTACGGATGGTACGAAAACACTACGGAATTGAGCAAATGTTTACTTTTTTTAGGGCATTATGCCTGCACGGAGGTGCGGTTTGCAACCCTAGCTGCTTTGTTGTGAGTCAACACTCCTGTGTGTCGGCGCCGATCGTGAAAGAAGGGAATTCAACATTCTCCCTCGGCGCCGGCAGCCGTGAGCGAACTTGTGTCGGCAAAAGTGTGGTGTGCGTGGGAGGGGGGGGGGATGCCGTTAGCTGCTCCTTCTCTTGTTACGTCACGTCTCTTCTCTCATTTCCCGCCACCCTATCTTGCTCCGTGCTGTGTTTGGATGTAAGCTTAGCTCTTTTGTGGAAGGAAAGTGCAGTGCACGTTGTTTTCTTTGTTCACATGGATCGTTTTTTAAAACGTGATAGTACTACTGATATTGAAAAAAACCTCTAATAATGATGTTGCAGGTGCAGGGTGTCTACCACTCTTGAAAGTCTGGTAAAAGCCGGGAAATTGGAAAATGGGTCCGGAAAGTCTGGAAAAAACGGGAAATTGGATAATGGGTCCGGAAAATTCACCAAAAGAATCAATTTTTTTTCCGTGTCTTTGTTTTTTCTACACTTTCTCTCTAATTGTCAGACTGGAAACCGAAAGCAGCTGCGACGCATTTTTCGGACCGCGAAAGCATCAAGCGATGTGTTTGTATAAGGAGGGGAAAATGGGGGACTCATCAATCGTGACGTGAGGGTAAAAGACAAATTAGCTTACTTGGTAACTTATATCTTAGGACTGTGTTTCCAAGAACAGTTAGTTAATTCTATCAGAAAGTGCAACTACTTCTGTTTCTCAATGGATGAAAGCTTAATCCTGTATACTTTAGTCAAAATTGATTTAAAGAAGTTGTACAAAATATGCAAATATAAAGACAAGCATTGTGCAATTTCCCTAAGTAAATGCATTGGTCAGGAATTTTTTTCCCGGGACCTCCCAAAAGTCAGGAAATTGACTTTCAGAAATTTGGTAGATACCCTGTGTTGAGAAAATCTAAAAATCGGGAGGTTACGACTACTTCAACTCATATATATGTATAGGTGTTTGTGATAAGGGAGTGATGAATATACATTTTGTATGGCAAAAAATTCCTCATAGGGGGTTATGACTCCCCTAACCCCCCCCCCCCCCTGCGATATCGCTTAAGTGCTACTGATGAGGTGAAGGCCAATGTTGGAGGGTATGCCATTATGCTTTATTTCAACAACAACAACAGAACAAAAGAAGCATAAAAAAAATTAAATTTTGCAATCGTAAAATAACGGGAATCCGGTTTTGCCGACATATTTTTCATAATCACGCCAATTTTCGGACCCGAAAATGACCGAAAACATCCCGTTTTAGATTTAAATTTTATCGTATTCAGCGTCACTGCAACTTTTCTCTCTGTATATATGCTTGTCTGCAACTAGTGGAGGGGAAACGGGACACTTGCCCCAGGCATAGTGCTTTTACGTCAAAATGGAAATGGAAAGAAGGGAGCGCCAAAACAAAGGTTTGTCCCGGGCAACTTGACCTCTAGTTGCAGCACTATATGCATAACATTTGGAAATATTCTGTAATAAGAACGGCAGTTTAGCTAAGACGTGTCCGAAGAAAAAATAAATTGCAAGTGCGCGACATAATAAAAAAAGAGGAGGGGTGTGAAACGATAGTATTTCATATCGTGGGCGGCGGCAAAGGATTTTCTAAACAGGCAAGAAGCCTTAATAATTATTGTTGTGTAATATTCGTAATTACATAATTATAAAATAACTCCCGCCCCTTCAGGGATCGGAAAGAATTTGACCCGCTTGCACAAATTTTTAATTTCCTAGTCGATGAATTCAAAATAGTCTCAATGGCTCTCCCCACTGCGCATTTTCGCACTGTCCATTAGGCTTTTGCTGAGCGCGTAGTACAGTAAAAACGAACATCCCAGGGGCGCGTGCCTGTGCAGTCAAGGAGATTTGCATTCTCGCAATCATCGACCATTTCATTTTTTTTGAGCGGCTGCAAAATAGACACAAATTTTGTATTGACAGTTCGCACCCCTATCTCCGCCTAAAATAGCCCTATAGCAGAGCTGTCATCCATTTGGCTTCGATGCTGACCGGAAATTCGATATTTTCAAGTAGTATTTCCTGACTGCTCCACACCCTGTCAATGAATCAATTTTTTCCTATTCTTTTTAGTACGGGAAGAGAAGGGGGGGGGGTTACCCCACACTTCCGGAATTGCCCTTGTCTTGAATTTTCCGTGCAGCCAGCCTTAAGTTTGGATGAAAGTGTTTTGAAAATCTGAAAAAATAAACAATAACAAAGTGGCATTTATTAATTACTTGCAGCATTTATAAAAACCGCAAAGCGCCATTTACAGTAGGAAATAATTTATTGTTATGACTACTCTTCTGGATGACAGATTGTTCCTCTAATGAGATATTTTATGACCTGAAGCTAAAGCGAAGGTTTTAACCCTCTCCTCAGGTCGGGAGGGAGAAGAGCGGCGACTGAGCAGATGCCTCCCCGTCCTCCTCACACATCATTGATAAGAGAATAAACAAATCAACTTCCTTGTTGTTGTTATTGGAGAGAGGCTTTTTTGGGGTCTAGCCGGGACCACGGGGGCCCCGGTCTAGCCGAAGCGCCAGCAATTGTAACGCGAATCAAAGAAAGAGAAAACAAGGTGGGGTGGCAAAAAGGAGAGCGGCATTTTGATTGAAGAAAAAGGGCAAGGAGGGCGGCATTTTACCGGTTAAAAGGGCCCCAGGGCGGGCCGCCCCCCTGAAACGCTCTAGAGTGATCCCTGCATCTAGCCTATGGCGGTTATCCTGAAAGCGTTAGAGAAGAAGTTGCAGTGTAACATTTTATTGAAGGCCTCTTGGACTCTGAAATTCAAAAAGCATTGATCTTGGCAGATTATAAAGATCTCAGGTCTGCCCTCGTATTCGCCATGAAGCTAGAGGCAGCTCAGCTGGCCGTAAGAAAAGAGAGGCATACTGTGAGAGCTGTGTTGTTCCAGGAGACTACGAATGGAGAAATTGAGAGATTAGTGAATAAATTAAAGACCCTCGAAAATCTGGTGGAGCGACAAGTTCAGTCAGAGCCAAGGCAAACTAAATGTTGGAGGTGCGGCTGCAAGGGACGTTTACGAAAATACTGTGACATACAAAAGAACTGTCGTCGTCGTGAAGATCGCAGACACCAGTATACCAGGGAAGCCCCTGAAGGAAGACCAGATAGAGACAACCTTCTGGAATGAAGTCTTCAGGATATTCAAAAGCCTCGTTTGAAAGTCTTACAGATTTCATCAGTGAATGGCGGCAGGGTCATTCCATGTCAAATCAACACAATTTTGGGAGATTTTCAGAATTGATTGTCTGAGATTTTCATGATTTTTGGTATGCAGCAATATATCACAAACTTATGAAAAAATACTAAATTTCAGTTATGTAGCACAATTATTTTTGAAGTTATTAATTTTTAAAGATTTAAATTTTTATGAAAAAAATTCATATTTTGGCACCTTTAGATGCTTATAGGCTGGCAACCAGTGATGGTATAAAGCTGAGAGTGGTCTCATTCTAAAGCTGTTTGAATGGGGCTTTAATATGATATGCCACAAGATAAGGGTTACAATTTTAAAAATTAAAATAGTTTGTGATGTCTAAATACACATAGCAATGGGATCAGGAGATACAGGGCTAATAGAAATACACATTTGTAAAAAAAAAAAAAAGAGGAAGTGCATTGAATGAAGCAAGCAGTGGCTATTACTTTTGCATGATTTTTACTTTCCGAACATGTACCATGTAAGGAAAGTATTGTAATCATGAAAAAATTCGACTTCGAGATTTTGGTGTTTTTACACGTTTTGAGGGCTTCTGAATCCATTTATGCTATTTTTACGAGATGTATGTATGTATGTGTGTATGTGTGTGTGTGTGTGTTGTGTGTTTGTGTGTATGTGAGTGAACACGATAGCTCCTGAACGGAGCATTCGATTGAGCTCAAATTGGATATATATGTCATAAACCACCGTCGCAAGACCGGTATTGATTTTGGTGTGTATAGGACTTATAGTTTTTCTACAGGGCTACGACAAAGATTTCTTTTACATTATGGCCTATGGGGGGAATTTCTTGAAAGTGCGCTAGCGTTTAAACGGTACATTCGATTGAGCTCAAATTGGGTATATATGTTATAAACCACCGTCGCAAGACCGGTATTGATTTTGGTGTGTATAGGACTTATAGTTTTTCTACAGGGCTACGACAAAGATTTCTTTTACATTATGGCCTATGGGGGGAAATTCTTGAAAGTGCGCTAGCGTTTAAACGGTACATTCGATTGAGCTCAAATTGGGTATATATGTTATAAATCACCATCTTAAGACCGGTATTGATTTTGGTGTGTATAGGACTTATAGTTTTTCTACAGGGCTACGACAAAAATTTCTTTTATATTATGGCATAATGGCATATGGGGAGAAATTCTTGAAAGTGCGCAAGCGTTTAAACGGTGCATTCGATTGAGTTTCAATTTGGTATATATCTTTGAATTATTCATCGATTAAAATTTATTTAAGTGCTTGGTAATGATCTTAATCGTAAGTGTTCGGAAAGTCGAGTGGAGTCACTCCAGATTTTTTGAATGGAGAAGGTTTCATAAGCACTTACCGTTATTGAAAATCCAATCTAATATGTAAAACTAAAGTGTAATAAATCAGTACCTTTAATTATGTTTGTTTTGTCTTCTATTGTTGGAAGAAATCCATACATTTGTTCACTTCAACATAGAGCCTCTTTCTTTTTTTGAAGTTAGTTAAAAAGATTGATTTCCCTACCAGTGGCTGAGTGTTTAGCGGAGATGAAGGGCGCCTGGTTTAAATCCAGGTTGCATCCGCCGACCTAGACGTTCGGTGTATCCCGTGGTTTTCTCCGAAACTTTGCGTACATAGAAGTCAGGACAACTTAGAAAGACCCCATGGAGAGCACTCCTTTCGGACTAGATCCCTCAAGTGTGTAATCGACCGTAATCTAAAAAAAAAAAGTATGAAAAAACGCATGGTTCTTTTATGTCTATTAAATTATATAAATTTTTGATACGCTCCATTTAAACTTATTTAATTTGAAATTAGGATACTTGAATGCACGTCTATACAAATTTTCTAAAATGAAAAAAAAAGGAATTTTTTAATGTAAGGACTATAATGAAAAATGCTTATTTTTAAACGTAATTACAAAATTCCTAATCCCTTAGAAACTACTGGGAAATATTTTTTAAACCCTACGCCCTCCCAATAAAATCATTCGAGCCCCCCCCCAATATTTTTAACAAGTCGGCACCAGTCTGAATATGAAGGCTAGAATGAAACAGTTTGGATGTATTTTTTATTATTTCTTTTGTGTTTATAGGACAAACTATCACGAAGTACTCTCTTGGGAAAGGATATAATTTTGCCCTTCCCCCCAGACTCCTTGTGTACAGGGGTAGGAGCCGGTCACTAAAAGTAACTTTTTTTCAGCAAAGTCACTAAGGTCCATATTTTTATGAAAAAGTCACTAATTTGTCACTATTTTGAGTAAAAAGTCACTTTTTCAAGAAAAAAGTTCGATAGTCGCGTATTATTCTGACGCGCATTTTCGCCGATCTGGAAAACGTTTAGGAAAAAGGAACTGTAAAGTATGCTTGAAACGAAACAAAGAGCTGGAAACGGTTGGCTTCTAAGCAAGTTGCCCTATTTCATTGGTTGTGCTGTGGCCAATCGTGAATGAAACACTATGACATTTATACATTCAAAGAAGTCTATCCTCCTCCTGGAATGCACGTTGAAGAAAGACCTAAGTTTACTTTTTTTTTTTTCCCCCTACATTTTATATGTACTATTTTAAAAATATTGAACAGGGATGAGAATCTTTCGCGGAATTGCATGTTTTAGTTATTTTCTCACATTTTATTTATTATTTAAGAATAATATGTGATGTGGACTCTCGTAATTGCAGCTGCCAATTTCAGTTCGGAAAAAAAAAGCACAGTGTTAAAGATATTTTTGAAGGCTCTTTCCCTGCCTTAGCGTTTGCAATAACGAGATTTTTTGTTTTATTTTAGCATTAAAAATGTTTCACAATCTAATATGGGTCCCCCATAAAAATAATTTTAAGGGCAAATGCACTGAAAGACCCGTTCTTGGAAGCAATACTGTTCATAGAACAGGAGTTTTTTTTTCCGTTGCTTCTTTTCAGTGATGAATCTCCGGTATCCAATGATTGCACAAAGCTAGTTCCCAGCGGAGCATTCGAATACTCGCCAGGGAAACACCACTGATCACAGGAGTAGTCTTCTTCGTTGCATCTTTTCAAGCGAACAGGGCCCGACCAGTGGCATAGCGCTTTGAACTGGGAGACGGAAGGTGCCTGGTTCAAAACCAGGTCGCGTCTGCCCACCTAACCGTTCGGAGTTTTCCGTGGTTTCCTCCGAATCTTAGCATAAGTACGGGTTAGACCCCTTTAAAAGACCCCCACGGAGGGCACCCCATCCGTAGGCCTAGATCCCTCGTGCAGATAATTGGCCTTAATCCCACAACAACATCAAGCGAACTGGTTAAGCAGTGTGCTAAACTTCCTTGACAATTCGCAGACTTTTAGATTTAAGTGTACTCTGAAAAGGGTGACCGCACCTTTCACCTTTGAATGAGCAATGACATGTGTGCTCACCCTAAATAACATTTAATTGATGTTGAGGTGCCTTTGTGTTCCGGGGGCATTTGTTGACTTGCGAGTGGGTCAAGAAGGAAGATCGGATAACGTCTTTTCCAAAGTAATTTGGCTTTCACGTTTGCATAATAGCACAACACAGAATGTATTTAACAGCATTTCATTATATAAGCTAACCATTGATTGGAATTTTATCATTATTATGCAATTACTTGCAAAGGCGTCGATAGGTTTATTCAGTGCCCGGGGACAACTAAAAATTTTGCGCCCCCTCCTACTTACCGAAATACAACTGGGAAAAGTTTTATAAGCAATTTGGCACTCCTTGTGTGCTGCGCCGAGGGACACAGTCTAAGTTTTACATTAAGTCTGCCTTTGATTTTATGAAATTGCTTAAAATGCTCTTTTTGAATAATGATAGCCTATTTTTCCTTACTGAATTTTCTCTATCTAAAGTTAATTACTAAATATTTACTTATAAATGAAATAATTTGTTTTGTGGGTAAAATTTAATTGTAAAAATTATCTGGTACAACAAGGATCGATGCAGAACGAAAATTGCTTCCGTTTTGCGACCCTTCACAAAATTACAATTGATTAAAACGGCCCCTTCACAAAAATATAATCGATTAAAACGGCCCTTCATTCGTATTTTACCCTATATTTTAATTTTTTATCAATTATTTTAACAAAAAAGTGACTTTTATTATAAATTGGCAGGAAAATTTACGAAAATAAGTGTTGTCTTCTAAAATTGAGCATTGAAATCACAAAATAAGCAATTTTCACAAAATGGGACCGTGAAAAAAATTCCTTAATCGACCCTTGCACACGCAGAAATCTTTTGATGGCTAAATTTGAGCTCACGCACTTGTACTCCTTTTTCATCTTGTGCTTTCTCATCCCTGGTTAAATATTGTATCTAATTAATGCTATGGTTAAAATTAAAGTTCTGAGATTCATTAGAAAGGCATTATTTTTCAATGTGTTAAAATAATAGCAGTGGCGCAACAACCACGGCAAATGAAATGCCTTGATACATATTGATGCGAAAAGCATACTTTTCAAACATTCTGCGCCCAAATCTGTGCTCCCCCCCCCCCCCCCAAAAAAAAAAAAAAGATGCACAAGTTATCACAGTAAAATTAAAACAAAAATGCTTAATGGCTTTAGAATTTTCTCACTTCCCCACCTCTTTCTTCGAACTACTTCATTTCATAGATTCGTGTAAATCAAACATTGAATATAATGAAAACCACTCCAAAATTAAAAACCACTCTGGTAACTCAAAGTATCCCACTATTGAAAAGTTTGTGAAAATGTGTTTAACTATATATCATGGTAGTGCAGATGTTGAGAGAGGATTTTCTCTTTCATCAAGAATCCTAACAGGGGAGAGAGCTGCCATGAATGAACGAACTTTAAATGCAAGATTAAATGTTATAGATGGTTTAAAATTGTTTG
>JAWZYV010015174.1:0-69388 GCA_038373885.1 Cheiracanthium punctorium
GACTGGTTTCTGGATGGGGGCCCCCATCCAGATGTCCTTATATTATTTTAAGGTACTTTTTAACCTTTATACAGCATGCTTTTATCGTTTTTAGACCTCATGGTTTTTAATTTTACTTGTTTTAAGCAACACCTTTATACCTGTAAACACTCTTTTTACACTTATACACATAGTCTGGCGCAGTATGTCCTTTCTGGACCTTGTGCCATTAAGCACCAACTAACCAACCAACCAACCCCCCATCGAAATTTGTTTGCATTTCTTAGACATACCAAAATCTTTTATTCAATGTGAAGTGTCCAATTTTGTCTGACTGGTATCTGGATGGAAGGCCTCATCCAGATGCCTTTGTTTCAACTTTTATCCTCCATTAACACTTTTTATCTACCCTCAACACTATCGACTTTTTACTTTGTTTCACTTTTCACCATTTAGTCTTTACATTTTAGCTTTTACTAAGTTTCGTGACACCTTTTACCTGAATACATCATTTATGGTTTTAACTCATTGTCTGGCGCAGTATGTCCTTTTTGGACCTTGTGCCATTAAACACAAACCAACCAAACAACCATCGTATTCTCTCTCATCCCTCACATCCATTAAAGAGCTCCTTCATAGATACTCATCTTGACCGATTTTATGCGAATCGTCCCATATATACTCCTCCTTTCGGACTCAGGATTCGTAGGAGCCTTGTTGGTACGCAACTGGAGGATGTTAACGTTTCCACCTGCTCTTTTCATGACATACCCCCTTGGGGTATGTTGCAGATATCATACCTACAACCTTTCAAAGGCTTTTCAAAACCAGACACTGACCCCATAATATATCAGAAATTGTTTTTAGACCACAGGAACAAATACCCAAACTACGGAGAGCTATATACAGATGGCTCTAAAACTGGAAATCACGTCGGCTTTGCCCTTGTAGGTAGAAATTTCACATGCAGCTACTCCCTCCCTCAGTTTTGCTCTGTCTTTACAGCTGAATTACTGGCCATTTACGAAAGCCTTCTGTACATATCCAGAAAAGATGCAAAGAACTTTATCATATACACAGACTCCCTCAGTGTACTGGAAAACCTAAAATCGGGCTCTCAAACACATAGCTACATCACGAAAGTCTTACATAAATATGAACAACTCGTAAACTGGGGATACAGGATCCTCCTCTGTTGGGTCATCGCAGACTAGATGTCATTTTGACACGTCTCCGCATCGGTCATACGCGGCTTACTCATAAGCATCTGCTATTTGGTGAACCTGCTCCAGAGTGCCCCCACTGTCATACTTGCCTCACCATTCACCATCTTTTAACCTCATGCCCTGCTTTTAATCGTTTTTACCAAGCACTTTTTAACTGCTCTCATCCCAAACTTGATGAAATACTGGGTGAAACCCCGCACTTTAATCTGTTCGCCTTTCTTCGGCGTATCAACATTCTTTACTCATTGTGAAGTATATACTTTTCTCTGTCTGGTATCTGGATGGGAGCCCCCATGCAGATGCTCTTGTCCTTTTAATCTACCTTTTTCCTTCTCTACAGTTTGCTTTTACTGTCTTTAGACCTCATGGTTTTTAGCTTTACATGTTTTATACAACACTTTTTTACCTGAACACTTTCTTTTACTATTTACACACCTTGTCTGGCGCAGTATGTCCTTTCTGGACCTTGTGCCATTAAACCTCAAATAATCAATCAATCATTAAAACCCAAGAGTCTTCATGATGGATAGAGATACTGTATGCGAATCGGGACTAATGGTTTGCATTCACTATATCCGATGGTTCACTATATCCGGGTTCCGGGTTCACTATAACCGGAGTTGACACTTATAAAAAAAATAGTGGCACTGGCGCCTAGAACGTGCGTGAAGCTGTTTGGATATTTCAGAACGGTGGCTTATATTGATTAGTTATGAGATCCGACATCATTTGATAAACATGGATATATAAAGAATTAGAAAGTGTATTGAGAGTTTGCAACTAGATTTGTCCTTAATTTGCACAAACTACTCTATCAATGAAATAATTGGATTTTTTAAATCTTTAACTGAAATTTCGGGCTCGGGCGGGCTCGGGCTCCGACTTAAATAATATTCCTCGGGCTCGGGCAGGCTCGGATTAAAAGATCTCGGGCTCGGGCGGGCTCGTGCTTCAAAAAATGAGCCCGAACTCATCTCTAGTGTCGCACCATTTTAGGATGCGGTTGATGGCAGTTTGAAGCTGCCGTTCAACGAGACGCATATCTTTCCCCTGGCAGGAGATTTGAAGGTCGACTGCATATAGGCTACCGTGGACGGTTGGGGGCAATTGATTAAGAATATTATTGATTTTTATAGAGAAGAGGGTGACGCTAAGGACGGAGCCCTGGGGAACACCCTCTTCTTGTGTGAAATTATCAGACAGAGTGCCGTTGACCCGGACACGGAAGTTTCTGAGCGATAGGAAATTTTTTATAAAAATTGGAAGATTTCCTCGAAAGCCTATATTATAGAGATCTTGAAGGATTCCATATCTCCACTTTCGGTCGTATGCTTTTTCTATACAGAAGAACACTGACACTAAATGATTCTTCCTGAGGAAAGCATTACGGATTTGTGTCTCTAAATTTAAAATGTTGTCTATAGTGGATCTGCCTTTGCGGAAACCGCTCTGAAAGGGATGTATATGGTCCCCAGTTTCTAAAATGTAAACAAGGCGGGCATTAACTATTTTTTCCATTAACTTACAAAGACAACTAGTAAGGGCTATGGGACTGTAGTTACTAGGATTAGAAGTATCTTTTCCAGGTTTTGGGAAGGGAACGACTATTGCATTGCTCCAGGCAGAGGGAAAAGTTTGTTCGTTCCAGATTCTATTGTAAAGTTTTAAGAGGTTTAGTAAAGAGTCATAGGATAGGTGTTTCAGCATTTCATAAGTAATGCCATCAGGACCAGTATTGGAGGATTGCCGTAGAAGTATTGGAGGATTGCCGTAGGTATTTGGTGAGTTCGTTGATAGTAAAATCATTATTGTATGGAAAGTGGGAGGAGGTTTTAAATTTTATTTTTGTTCGTTCACATTGTTGTTTGTAGGAGAAAAAAAGGGTTTGAGAAGGAATTACTGCAGGATATAGAAGCAAGAGTTTGACCAATGTTATTTGCTATTTCTTTTGTATCAGATATTATATTATTATTAATGGACAGACAGGTTATGGAAGGGTTTTTATAGATTCCCATGGCTCTTTTTGTTTTCAACCATAGCTCCTTACTAGTAGTGGTGGGTGTTATGCTAGAGACGTATTTCACCCAAGATTGCTTTTGAGATTGCCGCCTTATTCTCCCGGCATAAGCTTTTGCTTTTTTAAAAAGGACGAGGTTTTCGGTGGTAGGGTACCGCCGAAAAACACTCCATGTTTTCTGCTGCTGTTTTTTTGCTAGTGTACAGGTTTCATTCCACCACGGTTTTTTATTGCGCCGAAGTGTCATGCCCGATTTTGGAATATTGGCATCAGCTGCTTTAATAATGACTGAAGTGACTTTAGCCACGACCTCTTCAATAGTGCCTTCAAGGATGTTTGAGGTGATTTTAGATAGTGCTGTAAAGGTAGGCCAATCTGCCTTATCATAAATGTACCTAGGGGTGGTAAAGGTGCCTTTCGGATTGTAGTAAAGTGGTGAAAGAAAAATCGGAAAGTGATGACTGTTATGTAAGTCACTGGACACTGAAAAGTTATAAAGTGGGAGGATAGATGGAGAACAAATAGCTAGGTCTATGGCATGGAAGGATTTAGTAGGGTAGTGGAAGTAGGTATTATCCCCGTTATTCATAACGCAAAGAGAAAAGTCTGTTAGCAGCTGTTCAATAAGTTGGCCTCTATTGTTTATGTCTGCGCTGCCCCATACGGGGCATGACCGTTCATGTCCCTCAGGAGGATAAAAGGGGGATGAAGTTGTTGGATAAGACTATTGAGAGAGGTTTGGCAGATGGTTTCATTTGGGGGAAGATAAATACTGCAGGTAGTAGTAAGATGTTTGAGATGGATCCGAGCGTCAACAGCCTGTAAAGTTGTATTGAGATTGAGAATATAATACGGATATTGATTATTTTTTAAAAGGGCAACTCCACCGGAGGCCCTTTCCCCGAGCTCATAGGCTTTTCTAAGGATGGTATAATTAAGAATTTGTGTTTGTTTATTGGTTTTCAGATAAGTTTCCTGAAGGGCAAGACAGGCAGGGTTATAGTCATAAATTAGGGTTTTGAGGTCATCAATTTTATTGTGAAAACCGTGGCAGTTCCAAGAAAGCAGCAGAGCCATGATCAAGTGATGTTAGGGATGATTGAGTGCTTGCTTTTATTCCCCGTAGGTGTAAGTGGGGTACTAGGGATGTCATCATCATCCATGATATTGTCGGAAATGTCAGAATCGGTAGGATCTAAATGCAGTATTCAGTCATCAATGGGCTTTTGTGGAAGGATCTTTTTAAGTCTGGACTTACTGTATTTTGCCTTATAGGCTGCAGTTTTTTTTATTAGAGGTCTATTTTGAGTGTTGTTGCTGCTTTCAGACTTCTTCTTTGATGTGCTTTTTTGTAGAGCTATGGAAGAGATATTTTGGGTAGAGGTTGAGTGTTTAGTTCTAGTAGTGGAAGTAGGTATAGAGACGGGCACAGATTTTGGTGGCTCAGTTTGTATGGCAACTGATATAACAGATTTGACTACTGCAGCATAAGACTGACCGGGTTTGGGTGTACGGGAGTTCATTACTTTACGGGCTTCTGGATATGACAGTCCTTGTGTGGCACGCAAGGACTGGATTTCTTTTTCATACGACCATTTCGGGCATGAGCGGAAATATGAAGGATGATCTTGTTTGCAGTTCACACATTTGGGTGGATTAGAGCAGGTGTCACTGTCGTGGCCGGAGACCCCACAACGAGCACAGGTTGGAGAACCACGACAGGATGGTTTGGTATGGCCGAACTTTTGACATTGAAAGCACCGCGTAGGATTAGGTATGTATGGCCTAACGGCACATGAGAGGTATCCTGCTTTGATATGGGAAGGAAGTTTAGGTGATTGGAAAGTCAGAATTATATGTTTGGTGTCCAGTGTTTGGTTATTGCGTCGGATAGAGATTCTGCGAACTGCACAAACATTTTGGGATTTCAGATTTTCAAGGATTTCAGCCTCGGAGCAGTGTAATAGGTCAGGTTCGGATATGACGCCTCTTGATGAATTAAGTGTCCTATGGGGTAATACAGTGACCTATTTTATCCCGATAGTTTTTAATTGCATAATATTGTTTGCCTGTTTGTTATTTGTTACTTCTATTAAGATGTCGCCAGAGCGTATTTTTTTAATTTTTGCAACTTCTCCAACATTAGAAAGTATGGTTTTATGGATTAGAAATGGGGATGTTTGGTTAAAGTTTCCGTCCTGACATTTTATGAGAAAGAATTTTGCGGTAATAGCTCCCTCAGTAGGAGAGTTCGGAACTTTGACGTTAGATAAAGAAAGTGTCGAATCCATATTGGGGATTGGAAATTCGAACCCGACCGCACCACCCACCACGGAGCCCAGCAAGGGATTGCACATTCGTGCACCAGTGCTAGTCGGGTCTATACGCGCACAGTACATCCCTTAGGTAGCGTCCACCCTTAACGACGTGCCCAGTAGATGTCCGTTTGCTTGATCCCTAGCAGTTGACCGAAATCAGTACCACCAGCCGGTTGATACACAGGGGAACGCTGTGCACCTCCCGTTTACCCGAAGCCGAGGCCAAAGCAATGTGTTGGAGAAAACCCCTCAATTACCAGGATCCCCATTTCCGGGGACACGGGTCTCCACGCACGGCAAACACGTGGGTAGTTTTCCGCCAATAGAAGCTGGCAGCACAAAGCGATCGCAGCTTCTAAAGGGGGGCCCTCACCTCCAAAGAGGAAACTACAATGAGTGGGAAAGTGAAGGATAAAGCTAAGGAGAGGGGAGTGTAGAAGAAAGAAAAGAGAGATCGCTGGGGCCCCGGGATTGCGACACCCGTAAAAACCTAAATAAGGTCTTTCCCCTGAGGGGGATAAATAAATGGAACAGCAAAATCAACAATAAACTTCATACTATCCCAGGCAGCAAGAGAGCTCGGTAAAAAGTCGGCCGTCTATCTATTTTATCGGCTTGAAGTAGTCTGTTTTTTTCTAACTTCGGTAGAAAGTGCGCTGGAACTCACCTCCCAACGTCTGATTCATCCATCACATTCAAACGTCGAGAGATGACCCATACGACCTCCCATAATAAGTTCTTGGTCTGTCGTCCATTCCGCACGTCGTACCAAGGTCCGTGGAAAACTATTGCAGGACTATTTTCAGATGGTGGTGACAGTTTCCCCGTCAGTTCTATTGTTTTGCTTTTCCCCTAAACTGCTTCGCGATTCTGTGACGTAGTCGAGTCCCCGTTCGTATTTTTTCTTTCGTTGGCGCATCTGAATGGGGGTCTCCCATCCATATCTCCTTAATACTTTTTTATCTACTTTTTACCTTTCTACAACTCGCTTTTAACAGTTTTAGGTTTCATGGATTTTAGCTTCACTTGTTTTATACAATACCTTTTTACCTGAAACAACCTTGTTTTTAACATTTTTTTACACCTGGTCTAATGCATTATGTCCTTTTTGGACCTTGTGCCATTAAACATCAACCAACCAACCATCTTTTGTTGGCGCGTCAAGCTTTTCAAAGTTAATCCTGATAAGTAAGTATTTTTAAATTTATGTACCTTGTTGTATTAGTTTTCATATTATAGGTTACGGATTAAACTTAATCCCTAAATAGTGTATTAAGTATTTAACTTTAATCAGTTCTATAAAAGTTATCGAAAGTTACGTTATGTTCTTGTGCTGTTGCACTTGCACTTGCCTCCATTGCTGTGTTTCTTATTTTGGATTACTGTGTTTCCTTCGGATTACTTTCCTTCGGAAATAGGTAGAATCGCGTTATGCGAACCAATTGTCGGGAAATCGTCCGGAGACTCGCAGAATCGCTCCGGAGGGCCAGGGACCGTTTCCCAACCGGACATCCCCAACCTAAAACGGAGGTCAGGCGGGTGAAATAGGTATCGCATACCCTCTGAGCGTCTTAGAACTGGGCAAATAATGTAAAGTTGTTTTCACGGTAAAATTTTCTAGAGCCTTTAAAATTATTGAAAAAAATTATTTTGTTAGGGAGATTTGTAATTATTAAAAAATCAACTTCAAAATATGTACCATATTAAGATTAATTTTTTTTTAATACGTGAGAGTTATAAACAATTTAAATTGTAGATGCTTTGCAGTGAAAACTGGAATGCAGTTGACGGGATTTTACGTCTCAGCCGCTTGGAGGGTTAAGACAATTGACCGATATGCGGCCGGAGATTTCTTGCTGCTTGGATATGACCATCTATCACACATCTTAGCTATGCTGCAAGTTTGATGTCCTTTTCACACGTCTACGTTGAGGTCATGCGAGACTAACCCATAAAGGTGCATTTACACCAAAGTTGACAAAGCATTGTTTGTAGAAAACTAAAAGTTGTCAACTAAAAGTTGCTCTTCTCAAATTAGAGATACAAGTGGAAGATTTTTTATAGAAAACTAAAAGTTGCTCTTCTCAAATTCAGAGCAACAAGTGGAAAACTTGTTGCCAAAGAATTGGCGCGAAAGACGGTAGTGTCAAGAATCAGGCAGTAGTGTCAAGGATGTCGCACGAAGACGCAATTATTGCTGCGGCTGCCTGTGCCATCATAGCCAGCTACTGTACAAGAGGTCCCCGAAGATATTGGGTGAGACCCTCGATGAAGGCTAGGGATAGGCACAGTGGAAGTGACATGATAGCTGATCTCCGAGAAGATGGCGTCGACCCGTTGAGTAGTGAGCTGAGGTGCGACGGGAGTGTCAAGAACTTTCTGAGAATGGCCAGTAGTGACTTTGAATATTTGATTTCAATGATCGGACATAAAATCAAGAAACCTGACAAAAACTACAGGAAATCAGTACCTGTCCAAGAATATATTTTTGGAAAGGTGTGCCACACGATATGTTTTGTTATCTTTAACAATCGGACTCAAAATTTTATTAATTGAAACAATAGTAAACGATAAATGCATCCTTTCCGCTAATCCCGGCCTCTGTGATCGTTCTTGGTGTCGTTTTATCCTTGAGAAAAAGTAGAGACTCAAACGCCCACCATTTGACTGATTGGGAAGCACCGGCACCACTCTTATCTTTCTTTGCCTCTCTTTGGAAACAGGTAGAAGTTTTAAAATAGCAAATGTCTTTTGAAGAAAACCTTCCAAAACTCATGGCACGAACAAAGACAAAATATTCTCACATACAGGGCATATAATGAAATGTAGTATAAATGTTATTGTAAAGAAGGAAATATTATTCAAAGAAAACCTTCTAAAGCTCAAGAGGAGGGCTAATATAGAATTTAAACACAGTTTTAAAATAGCAAATATCTTTGGAAGAAAACCTTCCAAAGTAGCTCAAGCTAAAATAGCTAGTAGTAAGCTCAAGAGGAGGGCTAATGGGGCTCCGCTCGCCCTCTCCCCCCCACACACACACACAAGATGAAGTTCTTCATCTTGTTCTGAACTTCTACGTTTGAAAATTTATAAACTTGCAGCTGGGCTGCAATTTCCCCCAGGCGTAGTTTTTTAAGTTTTTGTCTCTAAATGTACGGTCTTGTGGGTTACAGAGAACCTCTCTGCTCCGGTAAAGTTCAATTAGTTCACTGTTTTTGGTCCTGGTCCATTCGTTCTCAATACAGCCTTCCATCGTGACAGAAACACAACAAAAACACACACGAAATCACCGAAAACACCTCAAGGGCGGATTAAAGAGGGGACGGAGGGGGGGACCCCCCCGAGACAAAAGAAATTAATGTAAAAGAACCTATTTTACTTCCATAAAATGGACGTATATGCCAATCTTCAAACTAACCGCTCCCCCAACAAACTTGCATTAATCCGCCACTGAAACACCTGCAGCTCAACTGCACACGTGCACTGACGGTCGTGGATTGAGTAAGGCGGTAGGATGCTAGCTCCCGTCGTCACGTCCGGGGAACAGTTCTCCACTCGTTTCCTACAAGTTGCTAGTGCAAAGCGTGCAGCAACAAATCTTCCACTTTTAGTTGTCAAATTTCTTTGATCTTTACCGACACTCCGCGGGAAACCAAAATTTAGTAGAAGATTTGTCTCTCCACAAGTGGAAGACAGAAAAAATTGCTGTATTTTGTAGAAAAAGCAACAAATTGCCGCAACTTGTGGAAAACTTAGTGGAAGACTTTGGTGTAAACGCGCCTTAAGCATCTGCTTTTTGATGAACCTGCATCACACTGTTCTCATTCCAATACTCATCTCACCATGTGTCCTACTTTTACCAATTGTAAAGCTTTTAAATCTTTTTACGACTTATTTTAACTATTTTTATCCCAGACATGACGAATTTTTAGGTGAAACCCCTCCAAAGGACTTGTTTTGCTTTCTTCGGCATATTGGCCTCCTTTCATTGATTTGAAGTGCGACGTGGTTTGATTGTCTACAGTGTTAAAAAGTGGACTTTTTAACACTGTTGACATAATTTTATTCCTTCCAGCTCCCTTTTATATGGAAAAAATACCAAAACGGGGTTGCTAAATTTCTAACTCATCCCACACAAAAATTTTGCAATAATAAATCTAAAAACAGTAGAAAATAAAGAAAAAAAAATTGCGAGACGAGCAACAGTCTCATTTTCCCAAATAAAAGCAAAGCGTGAGCGAGCGCCATGGAGTTAGTAGGATGTTTTTTAAACTAAAAGTATGGCGTTCCTATGACATTATTTAAGGTTGTTACATCCTCCCCCTCTGGTTTTGACGACGTCCCGACAAAGAACCAGGAGGTTTTTTAGGTGGTCTAACTCGTTTTCTTATCGGAGCCACTGGTGTAGAGTCTGAGTTATGACACAATTTTAATGCTGATGAATGATATGTTGCAAGATGTTCATGCGGATTATCCAGGCTTGCAATTTCAAATCTAGTAGGAGATCTTTGAGTCAACATCACATATGGTCCATCACGCTTAGGCATGAACTTTGCAGTTTTGTGATTTAAGGCTTCACTCACAGGGTGTAAGTTTATCTAGACAATCTCTAGATATAAAGTTAGGTCCTTGTTGCCTTTTATGATCAGCATATTTCTTTGGCCTTGTTTTATTTCCACGAACGAGCGATTGAGTATGCTAGTAGATTATTGAATTCTACAGAACGTAACTATTCAACTACTGAGCGTGAGGCACTTGCTGTAATTTGGGCTCTTAACAAGTTCCGAGGGAACATTGATGAAAGTGAAGGTACTGTGGCATCAGACCACCAGCCTTTAAGATGGCTCATGAGTCTTAAGTCTCCATCTAGACGACTTTCCAAATGAGCTTTGCAATTGCAGGAATCCAATCTGAAGATAGAATACATTCCTGGAAAGGCGAATGTTATAGCTATATACTGTCCCGCCCTAGTTGTGCACATCCTTTTAAAGATTGTTGCGAGCTCTGTTCGGTCTTTGTGGATATACCAGCAAGTAAACGTAGTGATTTACATTTTGAACAAGTGAAAGATGAAGAATTGAAAAAGATCATTAACAGCTTCGAAAATGACGAGAAAAGTGTTAACTATCATAACTGGGCAGAACGTGGTTTCGTTATGAACCAATATGTTTTGTACAGATATTCCCTCAGTTCAGATTCGGAAGAGGCACAGCTCGTTGTACCATCGAACGAGAAAGAAAGATTATGAAAGTGTACCATGATTTGCCTACAGCTGGTCATTACGGTGCTGAAGGAACTTTGGATAGAATTTCTAAAAGATACTATTGGACCGGAATACGTTAATATATTGCAAACTATGTAAAGAGCTGTGTTGAATGCAATAGGTACAAGCCTCAAATCACAAAACTGCAATGTTCATGCCTAAGCGTGATGGACCATATGTGATATTGACTCAAAGATCTCCTACTACATTTGAAATTGAGAGCCTGGATAATCCGCATGAACCTCTTGCAACATATCATTCATCAGCATTAAAATTGTGTCATAACTCGGACTCTACACCAGTGGCTCCGATAAGAAAACGAGGTAGACCACCAAAAAATCCTACTGGTTCTCTGTCGGGACGTCGTCAGAACCAGAGGGGGAGGATGTAACAACCGTAAATGACGTCATAGAAACGTCATACTTTTAGTTTTAAAAAACATCCTTCTAACTCCTTGGCGCTCGCTCGCGCTCTGCTTTTTGGAAAAAAATGAGACTGTTGCTCTTCTCGCGTGTTTTGGCGTTCTAATGTTTTTAGATTATTAATTTCAGAAAATTTTATGTAAGATGAGTTAACTAATTTGTTCATTCTTTCAGCTGGTTTCACTTTGCAAAGCGGTAGAAGACTGCACATTCGGCACTGTATCGCATCCTTTTGTTAGTTCTCCTGAAAGAAAGCCCAATACTTTATATTCCAAATATTTCGTAACGACATGCATAAGAAATGCGATTGGGAGTTTACTACGCCATCTACTCGCTATGACAAGCAAAAGGGAATGAACATTTAGAAAGAGACTTTAGTGTCTTGCCCTAGAGTAAATATAGGGAATAACCGCTATAGCAACCCAAATTTGAGGCACAAGTTTAATCGCATTGCTTGTGGCAAGATCTCATGCGCATAATTCTAGCGCATCCACCTCTCCTTAGTTTTCAATGAAACATTTGCTGCCAGTGCGCTCATTTCTGTTTTCATCGTTAAATTTTAAAGAAAAAATGGTACATAGCTGCTCTGCATGCGGATGCAATTTATGATTCGTGAAAGTTTCTGGAATAACATTTCTCAGTGTAATAAAATAACATTGCTTCAGCGGTGAAATCTTGTTGGTTACAAGCATACAGCATGTGGATTTTACCTTAAACAGTTGGGAAAATATTACAGGTAAATTTTTACTTTCACTTTTAAGATACATACTCTAATAGCGTATTTTAGTGTATAAAAGTACTTTCCTCCATAAAATTTGAGTCATGTATTACACAAATGATATAGATTTAGAAATTTCTTTTTACAATAGCTAACAATTAGAATATATTTGAGCTAAACAAAATGTACAATAAAGCAAAATGTTACCCTAAAGTTATGTGTGTAACCATAGTACAACTGTATTTATTACTTCCTGTAAGATTTTGATTAATATATTCTCACACACATCAACCATAAAGTTTTATAGCTCATTTATAAAATAGCTTGAATCATGAGATATTGAAATTAAACTTTTACAAATGATTTTATGTAGGTTTTGAAATGTGTTACTGCCTGTCTCATAAAAAATATCTTTTGCGACTGAAAACTTGTAAGGAAATTGCAGTGTAAGAAAACTGCAAAGAATTCACTAATGATGGGCGAACATAATTTGCGAACGATGGACTAACGGATTTTGCTGTTTTTTTTTAATTTTCATTCGTGTTTTTTATCTTTTAAAATATTATCCTTAAGCAATATCTTTTTTTTTTGGGGGGGGGGTGTGGTGGTGGTGCTGGAGGGTTGATGGGTAAGCCCCCTAACCCCTACCCCTTGTTCTCCACTGGCTCTTATTTTAATTATGACAGCATTATTGTAAATAGGCACTGAGCCGGCACCGTGCCATTATATTGCAGCCAATGTTAAGATATCAGGACAGTGCCTTTATTTTCAATAATAGCTCGCACTCTGCCATTTCTTTTTAGGCATTGTAAACTTAAAGGGCCAGTGCCTTTATTATAAATGATGGCCGGTACGTGCGATAGTGCCAGCACAGTACCGTTGCCTTCCCGGGCTACTGGCAAGGTACTTCTCAGGTGACCACTTTTGGTACGATGCAGTTACTTTTTGCAGTGCCGTGACGGTGCGGCACGTAATGGCAAACTGCACTGGTATGGTACTCTGCCAGTAGGTGTGTGTTTGCTAGGTTAATGATTCGTGAGAGCAAATTTAATAAAATAAACAATTGTTGGGATATATATATATATATACAAGTTTACCAGTGTTAAAAATAAGTTACAAATTAAGCTAGTCTTCTGCTTACAATTTTGTGAGTTTGCATTAATAGTTTGAGTTCTGTGAACTTTTAATGAATCTGCCAATAATCGAAGATACAACTGCTGAGTGAATAGAATTTTAACATTATAGCAATGAATCTTTTACGTCGTTGAAGCAAATTTAACACCCATATAATATTCTTTTTCCATTATACTGTGTTACATCGAACTTTCAATAATGGTTTTTTAGCCTTAATTTAACACTAAACAGTAGACTACTTAAACTTATACACCACGCGTGTAAACAACCAGAGAATTTGGCTCTTTTCCAGCATTTGTTACTCATGTGACTGCATTATAATCTACACTTCAGTCATTTTTGACAAGTTTTTGCAGAATAAAGTAAAGTAAACGATAAAAGTTTATTTGAGTTTCTAAAATCAATTTTATTTATTACAGAAAGTGCTTCAACTAACTTATTGTTGAGAAAATCTAGGAAATCTGACAGATGAGAGTATGTCTAAAACTTATTGCATTTCTCCTTTCTATTGATTTCTAGTCTCATCAAAATTCTCCAAAAGAATGCTCCAGTATTAATCTGGTGTATGTCATAAAATGATAAATGTAGTTCTACTTTTTTTTTTCCGGGAGACTTAATGTTCATACAAATATGTTCGCGTTAGCATACAATTCCCTGTTGATTATTATTTTTTTTAATCGCAGAATTTATCTCATTGTTTATGATAAGAACTGATTGCGTTTTACTCTGAAATTGTAAAAAAAATGAATTATCAGTGTATGTTATCAATAACAGTAAGTACAATCATTTACGGTCCCGCAGTGGGCTGGGCGCTAAACTCCGTTCCCATTAGAATACGGCAAGTGAAGCAGAATCCGGCTTGGCCAGTGCTTGGGAGGGTCAAGTTCCTCTCGGATCAACTACTGTGGGACTGTGTACCGCTAATGGGAGCTGGTGCACGTAAAATCTGTCGTGGCTCCAATGTCCTCCAAGTTGTTTAACGATACCTCTGGGGGTGCCGATTTCAGGGGATTGGTCCCTACTTTGGAAGTGGTTCAAAGGTTCAAAAGTAGGGGACCACGGGCTAAATCGTACTTCCTACCACTGGGGCCCTCAAAATGGAAGGCGCACCCCCTCTGCCCATCGCCTCCCATTGAGGGGATCTGGCACCGCCACTTGCGGTTGTCAGGGGGCACCAGAAACAACAAAACAATCATTGACGCGAGGCGCAATCATTGACTGCCTCCTCTCGTCCCGTAAACACTTTGTGTCGCTCGCGTCTCGCAGAGAAATCACCTGTCTCGTCTCACGAGTCTCGCAAAATTAAGGACTGCGATTTTGTTAGCATATTTTTAGCAACATTAATACTATTTTATTGAAAATTAATAATAACAATTAGTTACAGATTACCATATCAGTAGATATATTAGTTACCATATTAACTCATATGTGCATTTGTAATGATAAAAATTCAGATTTAATCCGCATATATATTGTGATATGACACCGAAAAAATATTTGTTTTAATTTATTTCCGGAACTGCGTAAATAGAATATGTATGGTTGATGGGAGTTTAATTTGCTTTTGAAATTATTTAAATCTTTGAATTTTGTTAGAAATGATGATGAACTCAGGACACACACATGTTGCGTAAATAAAATTTTAATCTAGTAAACGGCCTCAATGTGCGGAATAGTGAATTCATAAGTTTCATTTGGGGACGGGATAATTATAGTGAAGCCTTTTTATCCCCCCTCTCGTTTTAGTGCATGCGATACGGGTTTCCTCTTTAATCGGGAACCCGGGTTTAACCTGTTCACTCACACCATCAAAAAGAATAAACAACAGAGAAGACTTGTCACCAGGGTTGCTCCTCAACATGGATCTTTGAAGACTCCGCTGAGAACCAGCGTTATATTGGCGAAATCGCTCCAGTACATCATTCATTTACGTTCAGATTGCTTGGCTTATAGTGAAAGAAGCATTTTCAATAACTGATGAAACATTTTATTTATAAATATTTATTTAAGAGAAAAATATGAAATATCCATAAGATTTAATTACATACATATTCATCCATTTTGATGAAATGTAGCCAATATTATAAGTAAACAAAATATCACAATTATTAAGTACACAATTACAGCATAAAATATCAAAGTATGCATACTTGCATCATCTATTTAAAAACATGTAATAATTATAGCCAGACATTCTAAATAAGAAATTTTTTCCATGAAAAAATGATAGTATAGGAATAATTTATTTATAATTCTGGATTATGCGTAAATATGAATTGGACATTAAAACTCAACTTGCAATTCAAACCTCTTTCTTTTCGCTAAGTTTAAAATTTAGGTGTATACACTGTAAAAAATGCCTTTTAGCCAACATTGGCGAACTTCAAATGGCTATAACTCGCGAACTATTGGTCCGACAATGACCAAGCAAATACCAAAAGATACCTCGTGGCAAGACCTAAACTCATATTTAAGCTATCTAAATATTTACAAAAAACAACAATTATGAAAACTATGAAACCGAATATCTATGTTGACAACAGTGATCAGTTGGGGTGGGGTGGGGAGGCTAATTAAAAGAATAATTAAAAAAAATTTCGCTAACAAGATGATTGAATTCCATTGGTTTTTATTTACAAGCAACGATTCCTCTGCGCAAATTAATAAATGAATGGTTTCTTTTTAAAAATCATTCTGTAATTATTATATATAAATTAATACAGGGAGGTTTTTTTCCATAAAATTATTATCTAGATAGACATATAACAATATATATATATAGTGGAACCCACTTATACAACCGACAATGCACACACACACACACGTGTGAGTGTCTGTGTGTTATAAGAACTTTTCCCAGATTTGATCAAACATTTTAAGTTGAAAACGTCTTAAACGGAAAAGCACAAAGCGCATAAATGATAAAAAATATTAACATATTTCTTTTAATGGAATTTCAAAAGTACGAACAGGAGTGTCATATAACAGCCGTCCCTGGACACGTGTGTCATATGATAGCCATCCCTGACTTAGCGTCCATATGAGCAAATGATACAAATGGGTTACAAATATTAAAATAAAGATAACTTTTAAGTGTAGCATGTTCAAATATATGTAAGTAATTTTAAAATTCAATTTAGGAAATCTTAAAAAAGCTTTGTATTGCAAAACTCAACAGCGGTCAAAAATGGGTAAAATGCTTGTGATAGTAAAAGGGGCCCGAAAGTTAGTGCCCCTGGGCCGCATTTAAATATGGTCAGATTTTGTACTTACCGTACCGCCTTTCCTTTGTTTACTTATTATTTTTCTGTCTTCTACTCTTCTCTGTTTTCTTTCTTTTTTCTAGTGATCCTCTCTTTTGTGTGTTTTGTTTATCCCTCGTGCTGACCTAATTTTAAAGGTTACGTGTTTGTGTGGATTGTAGAGTGCTGATAGTATACCAGAAACGATAACAAAGGAGACGCAAGTAAAACGGTAGAGGCTTCAGGCAAACTCCCTTCTCAAGATGGCATACCTCTTCAAATACAGCACTGCAATTCTGATGCGAGACAATGCGAGATTTCTCGTGTCTCGCGTCCATTCCTATTTGAATACATCATGTGGAATTTGAAGAACAAAATTTGAACCAAAATCGTTTCTTCAAAATATAATGATGAAAAAGTGGAAGAATTATCATGTCCTCAGAGATATCCGATATGTACGCAGATTTTAAGAGAGTTATTTCTGATGTAATGCTATTTTTTGTAAGGATATTTTTTATTAAACAGGATATGTAAATCAATCGAAATCCTTTAAAAGTAAGCGAATGAAGAGTTTAAGATTGCATTTCATGACAAGGTAACTAAAACAAAGTTTAAATGGATTATCATAAGATTACCAGATCACAAGCATTTTATGCCAGTATAACAAGGGAGAACAACCTCAGGGGGAAAACCTTCTTTAGGTTTTCACGGGTGTCGCAATCCCGGGGCCCCAGCGATCTCTCGCTCCTCTGTTTTTTTACCCTCCTCTCTTCTTCTGCTGTTTCCTTTCCCTTCTCCCTCGGTGTGGTTTCTTCTCTTGGAGTGAGGGCCCCCCTTCAGAAGCTGTGGTCGCTCTGTACCGTCAGCTTCTGTTGGCGGGTAAACTGCCCACGTGTTTGTCGTGCGTGGAGACCCGTGTCCCCGGAAATGGGGATCCTGGTAATTGAGGGGTTTTCTCCAACACATTGCTTTGGCCTCGGCTTCGGGTAAACGGGAGGTGCACAGCGTTCCCCCTGTGTATCAACCGGCTGGTGGTACTGATTTCGGTCAACTGCTAGGGATCAAGCAAACGGACAACTACTGGGCACGTCGTTAAGGGTGGACGCTGCCTAAGGGATGTACCGTGCGCGTATAGACCCGACTAGCACTGGTGCACGAATGTGTATCCCCTTGTTGGGCTCCGTGGTGGGTGGTGCGGTCGGGTCAGAAATTTCCAATCCCCAATATGGATTCGACGTTATCTTCGTCTCACGTCAACGTTCCGATGTCTCCTACTCAAGGAGATGGTCATGCCAAATTCTTTATTGTGAAGCGCCAGGAAGGAAACTTTAGCCAAACCTCCCCTTTCTTAATACATAAGTGCATAACTAGTAATGTTGGAGAAGTCGCTAAAATAAAAAAAATACGATCAGGAGACATCTTAGTGGAAGTAACCAATAGTACACAGGCAATCAACATTATGCAATTACAAACTATCGGTGCAAACCCTGTCACTGTATCACCCCATAGCACACTTAATTCATCAAGAGGCGTTATATCTGAACCTGACCTATTACACTGCTCTGAGGCCGAAATCCTCGAAAATCTTAAATCTCAAAACGTTTGTGCAGTTCGCAGAATCTCTATCCGACGCAATAACCAAACACTAAACACAAAGCATATAATTTTGACTTTTCAATCACCTAAACTTCCTTCCCATATCAAAGCAGGATACCTCTCATGTGCTGTTAGACCATATACCTAATCCTACTCGATGCTTTCAATGTCAAAAGTTCGGCCATACCAAACCTTCCTGTCGTGGTTCCCCAACCTGTGCCCGTTGTGGTATCTCTGGCCACGACAGTGACACCTGCTCTAATCCGCCTAAATGCGTGAACTGCAAACAGGATCATCCTTCCTATTCCCGCTCATGCCCGAAATGGTCGTACGAAAAAGAAATCCAGTCCTTGCGTGCCACACAAGGACTGTCATATCCAGAAGCCCGTAAAGTAATGAACTCCCGTACACCCAAACCCGGTCAGTCTTATGCTGCAGTAGTCAAATCTGTTAAATCAATTGCCATACAAACCGAGCCACCAAAATCTGTGCCCGTCTCTATACCTACTTCCACTACTAAAACTAAACACTCAACCTCTACCCAAAATAATTCTACCATAGCTGTACAAAAAAGCACATCAAAGAAGAAATCTGAAAGCAACAACTCCACTCAAAATAGCCCTCTAATAAAAAAAACTGCAGCCTATAAGGCAAAATACAGTAAGTCCAGACTTAAAAAGATACTTCCACAAAAGCCCATTGATGACTCAATACTGCATTTAGATCCTACCGACTCTGACATTTCCGAATATATCATGGATGATGATGACATCCCTAGCACCCCACTTACACCTAAGGGGACTAAAAGCAAGCTCTCAATCATCCCTAACATCACTTGATAATGGCTCTGCTGCTTTCTTGGAACTGCCACGGTTTTCAGAATAAAAGTGACGACCTTAAAACACTCATCTACGACCACAATCCTGCCTGCTTCGCACTACAAGAAACTTATCTGAAAGCCGATAAATATCCCACTATCCACAATTATACAATACTTCGGAAAGACTACGAACTCGGAGATAGGGCCTCTGGTGGTGTGGCCCTGTTAATCAACAATAACTATCCTCACATAATAGTCAATCTGCATACCAACCTACAAGCAGTCGCCGCTCGTGTCAAATTAAAACAGCTAACTACCATCTGCTGCACTTATCTCCCTCCTACTGAAACCATCAGCCAAACATCTCTCAATAGCCTTATCCAACAACTTCCTCCTCCTTTTATCCTCCTGGGGGATATGAACGGTCATATTCCCTTATGGGGCAGCACAGATACAAACAATAGAGGCCTACTAATTGAACAACTGTTGACCAACTTTTCCCTTTGCGTAATGAACAACGGCGACAACACCTACTTCCACTACCCAACAAAATCCTTTCATGCCATAGATCTTGCTATTTGTTCTCCATCTATCCTACCACTATATAACTTTTCAATCTCCAGTGAGTTACATAACAGCGATCACTTTCCAATTTTTCTCTCACCACTTTACTACAATCCGAAAGGCACCCTTACCACACCTAGGTATATTTATGATAAGGCAGATTGGGCTAACTTTACTGCATTATCCAAAATCACCTCAAACATCCTTGAAGGCACTATTGAAGAGGTCGTGGATAAAGTCACTTCAGTCATTATTACAGCAGCTGATGCCAATATTCCAAAATCGGGCACGGCACCTCGGCGCAATAAAAAACCGTGGTGGAATGAAACCTGTACACTAGCAAAAAAACAGCAGCAGAAAGCCTGGAGTGTTTTACGGCGGTACCCTACCACCGACAACCTCATACTTTTTAAAAAAGCTAAAGCTTATGCCAGGAAAATAAGGCGGCAATGTCAAAAACAATAATGGGTGAAATACGTCTCTAGCATAACATCTACCACTACTAGTAAGGAGCTATGGTTGAAAACCAAAAGGGCCATGGGGATCTATAATAACCCCTCAATATCCTGTCTGTCCATCAATAACAACATAATATCTGATACAAAAGAAATAGCTAATAACATCGGTCAGACTCTTGCTTCTATATCATGCAGTACTTCTTTCTCAAACCCTTTTTTCTCATACAAACAACAATCTGAACGAAAAAAACTTAAATTTAAAACCACCTCAAACTTTCCATACAATAGTGATTTTACCATCAATGAACTCACCAAATACCTCCGGGAATCCTCCAATACTTCTCCTGGTCCTGACGACATTACTTATGAAATGCTGAAACACTTAGCCTATGACTCTTTACTAAACCTGTTAAAACTATACAATAGGATCTGGAACGAACAGACCTTTCCCTCTGCCTGGAGCAATGCAATTGTTATTCCTTTCCCGAAACCTGAAAAAGATACGTCTAACCCTAGCAACTACCGTCCCATAGCCCTTACTAGTTGTCTTTGTAAATTAATGGAAAAAATGGTTAATGCTCGCCTTGTCTACATTTTAGAAACTGGGGACCATATATATCCCCTTCAGAGTGGCTTCCGCAAAGGCAGGTCCACCATTGACAATATTTTAAACTTAGAGACACAAATTCGTAATGCTTTCCTCAGAAAGAATCACTTAGTGTCAGTGTTCTTCGACATAGAAAAGGCATACGACCGAACATGGAGATACGGCATCCTTCAAGACCTCTACCCTCAAGACCCTCAGAAATTTCCGTGTAAGGATCAACAACACTCTGTCTGACAATTTCTCACTAGAAGAGGGTGTTCCCCAGGGCTCCGTACTTAGCGTCACCCTCTTCTCTATTAATATCAATAATATTCTAAATCAACTACCTCCAACAGTCACCGGTAGCCTATATGTAGATGATCTTCAAATATCCTGCCAGGGGAAAGACATGCGTCTGATAGAACGGCAGCTTCAAAATGCCATCAATCGTATTCTAAAATGGTGTGACATCAACGGTTTTACTATATCTGCCGAAAAAAATGTGTGTACACATTTCTGCCGTAAACGTGGGATCCACCCGGACCCAGAACTTTACCTGGGTCATACTAACATTGCCCTCAAGGACTTTGTCAAATTTTTAGGGGTGACTTTTGATAAAAAACTTACATTTGCCAAACATATCTGTGATATCCGCAGTAAATGTGAGAAAAAACTTAACATTTTAAAGGTTCTAACCAACACCTCATGGGGGTCAGACCGGGATGCTCTCCTGCGGATCTACCGCGCTGTCATCCGATCAAAATTGGACTATGCATGCTGTGCGTATGGGTCAACATGCAAGTCAATATTAAAAAAACTTGACACTGTGCATCATACTGCACTACGCATTTGCTCCGGTGATTTTAGAACTTCACCTGTACATAGTCTTTACATCACCTGTCATGAGCCACCTCTCACCCTCACTCGTCACAAGCTTTCATTGAATACATATTTTCGCATACTCTCTCATCCCTCACATCCTTTAAAGGACCCTTTTATAGACACCCACCTGGACAGATTTTACAATCATCGCCCTTCAAGCACCCCTCCCTTTGGACTTAGGATCCGTAGGAGTCTAGTCGGTACACAGTTGCAGGATGTCATAGTCTCTTCTTGTTCTCTGAATGAAATCCCACCCTGGACTGAAATGCGGATTCCATACCTTCATCCCTATGAAGGCTTCATCAAACAGGATACTGACCCCAAAATATACCAACAGCTGTTCTTAGATCATAGAAATAAATATGAAAATTATGTAGACCTCTACACAGATGGCTCTAAAACCGGTAATCACGTTGGCTTTGCCTTCGTGAATAATAATCATTCTTGCAGCTACACTCTCCCTCAGTTTTGCTCTGTCTTCACAGCCGAATTACTAGCCATTTATGAAAGCCTTCTGTACATCTCCAGAAAAAACACAAAGAAATTTATAATCTATTCTGACTGTCTCAGTGTCCTGGAAAATCTGAAATCTGGATCCCTTGCCCATAGCTATATTATTAAAGTATTACGTATGTATGAACAGCTTAAAAACCGTGGGTACAGTATTCTCCTGTGCTGGGTACCCAGTCATATTGGAATTGCTGGTAACGAGAAAGCAGACACCCTTGCAAAGCTTGCGACCCTCCCGTACTGCGGCAACCTTTCCTACAACGACATTAAGTCTAGCATCTCTTACATCATAGAAGGTACCTGGATTGATAAATGGGACAGGGAAACTGGGAACAAACTTCATTCTATACGCCCAGCTCTCAAGCATTGGTCTTCCCATCCCTATCGGAGACTGGATGTCATCTTGACACGTCTCCGCATTGGCCATACGAGGCTCACTCATAAGCACTTACTCCTGGGAGAACCTTCCCCGGAGTGCCCCCATTGTCATACCAACCTCACCATTCGTCATGTTTTAACCTCATGTACTGCTTTTATTACTTTTTACCAAACACTTTTTAACTGTTCTCATCCCAAACTTGACGATATTTTGGGTGAAACCCCGCACCGTAATTTGTTCGCCTTTCTTCGCCGTAGCAATCTTTTTTACTCATTGTGAAGCAAGAACATTTGTCAGACTGGTTTCTGGATGGGGGCCCCCATCCAGATGTCCTTATATTATTTTAAGGTACTTTTTAACCTTTATACAGCATGCTTTTATCATTTTTAGACCTCATGGTTTTTAATTTTACTTGTTTTAAGCAACACGTTTATACCTGTAAACACTCTTTTTACACTTATACACATAGTCTGGCGCAGTATGTCCTTTCTGGACCTTGTGCCATTAAGCACCAACCAACTAACCAACCAACCAACCAACAAGGGAGAACTTCATTAAATTTCGCGAATATCACTATGGTTTCTCTGCAACTACTGCACGAAATAATCTTGAATAACCATAAAACCCTACTGCTTTGTCATGTTGTTAGATGGACTGCCATATTGAATGAATCACGAGCAATCCAAGATTAAAAGAATATAATTCTGTAATCTAATAGGGCGACGGTATTGTCAATGAATTCATAAATAACAGCTTCAAACCATTAATATAAGAACTTTTGTGATTTTCTGGAAGAAAACTTACAGCACTTAAAATTGTTTTTTCATACACTCTTGTTTAGTACACAATTACCTATCTTCAAGCTTAAGTTAATTTATTTTCTCATGTTCATAAAAAAAATTTTTAGAGATCAACATCCAGCTAAACTATTTACTAAAACATATTTCAATATACTTATCTCTCTAAAAAAACCTTTTTTTGATTCACAGTTAATAATTTAATATTTTCTTAGCAACACAGATACGTTCGGCCTAAAAGATCTAGGTAGTACGTTGAAGTCCGCTTCCTTCGGCCATAGAAATGACTTGCAAGCATCTTACAGAACATAAATTTTTGTCAAATTTTGTGCACTCTGTGCTGTTGGCTGCATTCGAAAACGACAAATTCGTTGCACGAGTTTTCGCTAGAAAACTAGAATGCGTTTGTTTAGTGCTATCAGTTTCGTTTGACTTTACGAACAACTTCAGTTTATTTACTTTCGTCGCCTAAGAGATGCGTTTGTTTACAATTCGCGTATGTTGTTATTTTGGTCTATGAGAATTAGTACATACTCAATATAAATATGATTTTCTTCTGATCAAAATTTTGAAATTTCAATTTAAACTTGCATTTTTTTCAAAAGTATTTAGCAAGAGGATTTCAAATTTCGCTAATAGCAGTTTAAGTAAGTTTCTCTCTCAACACTAAAACTATATATTTTTGAATTTACTAAGATAAAAGTTACAAGAAAATGATTACCTTTGAAAAATTCTGTACCTTCGTTGCAGTTTCTAGCGTGTACATTAATTTCCTCTTCGAAAATACAATATTATCAGCTTCAGAAAACGTAATATACTTGAAACTCAGGCGCCACTTCATAACAACAACGTGCAGCAAGTAAATCTTCTTCTCAACTAGATAAACCTGCTAAGTGCTCAGTTTACTTAGTTTTAAACTAACTGCACTCAGTTTTGTATACGAATGCTCTAGTTTATAAACTGAATGCACCCAGTTTCGCTTACGAACACCTTACATGGGAAGTACGAGTATCTTAGTACGAGTGTAACTGGTTTGTCGTTTACAAATGCGACCGCTATGTTTTACGGTTATTTCAGTTTCTTCTAAGTTCAATAAATTAACAATACTTTTATCTAAAATAAAGATTAATTGGATATTCATAACTACTAATTTATAATTAAAGAAATAATGTTTTTGTATAATTCACCACTGTTACCATTAAAACTGACTAAAAATATTCTGTATGCAAATGTTCTCGCCCTTGATACACAAACTTTTTGTGTCTTTCTTCTGATAATCATATTTTAGAAAATTTACTTTAGAACAACAAAATACTCTACACAAATACTATCTAACACTCAAAATGTCCCATAAATACTTCATAAAATACTTCCAAAAGCATTTAATTTACAGAAACAAACGCTTAGTACTTCAAATACTGATTTGAAAGCTTTACAAAACTGAATATAAATATATTTTAAGTCGAACTTTAATTATTCTTCTAGACATACACCTTACCAACAGTTCAACCTAATATTAATTTACAAAATTCATAATTTCTCTGAACATTGCTCCGTGTTGATCTTGTTCAGATTCCCAACATTTATCATCCAATTTCAAGTTCTATCTGATTGACTTTTAAGCGTTATTCAAATAGTCATTCATTTAAAACTGCTAAATTTGTGGTCTAATTAATACATGTCAAGGTTCATTAAACATTCATTCATCAACGGCTTACTAGGATTCTCTTCATATTTAAACCATGAAAAGGTGTGAATGTGTATATCATATAGAAAGACATTTAGAACAGTAGTAATTTCGCTATTTCGTATTTTGCTTTAATATATTCCGTTATACAGGGTGCTTCAAAACTCGTGCACATCAACCTTTGTGGTTGAGTTTTTAAAGACAGATGAATTATGTGAACAAACAGAATAAAGGGCAAAAACAGGTGGAACGATTGTCTTTATTGTGAGGTGTCAGACATGGTCAAATCACAGTAAATGTTCAAAATGAAGTCCGTTTTTCTGGACACACAATCGAACTCTTTTTAACAGATAAGTCGAGACTTTACGACGTGCGCGAGAAGTAATCTTCGATATCGCATGAATGATGTTACTCTGTGTACGTCAAGTGTATGGGGATTATTGCTCTAGGTCACATTTTTCAGATATCCCGAAAGGAAAAAATCCGGAATTGACAAGTCCGGTGAACGTGGTGGCCAAAGTCCTTTGGAAATGACACGATCATCGAAAAATTCAGTTAAAACTTCCATACTGACCCGGGATGTGTGAAACGTTGCTCAACCACCCCGTTTGGTTTTTAAGCAACAAGGATTACCGTGTGGATGTGCGCGAGTTTTGAAACACTCTATATAACCAGCATTGAGTGGGCCTTTTCTCCATAGGGAAATAACCATTTTTAAACAGATAGTTTAATGTTTTTCTTTTTTATAAATGTAAATTAAATTAGGAATAGATTGTATATTGAAACTTAAAAAGAATTCTTTCATAATCGAATGAATCCGTCGGTATAGCCTTTTGATCCAATCGTTTACCAGCTTAACATCTGCTATGGGCTCTATAAAAATCGTTGCGATGCTAAAATATTTTGGAACAAAGGCTCTGGTTATAATAAATATATTTCCTAAAATATTATGGCGTAAATCTTAATTTTTTAACTGTCCTGATCCCGGAAATCTTGAAATGTGACATTTCATGGAATAAATGTGAAGATACCAAAAGCGGCAAGCCTAGTTTAAAATTTGCGAGGTTTTTCTTATAAACCAAAAATATTTTTCTGGATTCTTTATTTTAAATAATGGAACTTTTCCAACTTTTATCAGAAGGGGGAAAAAAATAAAAGAAATAATTTATATTAATGGCAGTCGAAACGTTAAACTCGACGTTTGTTATAAATGGATGAAAGATAAATCTCCACTTCTTTGATTAAGAACAGCCCTTATTTCTCAAGTTTAATAATAACTTTCTCTAGGAATAGATATTTTTCACTTCCTCTTTTCTCACGTGAAATGTATATCAATTGGTGAAATTTTCAAAATACGTTTCTCTCTTTTAGTAATTAGGAATCAATCAAGTCACGAGAGAAAGTCCAGTAGCTTTCACTTTAGGAAAGGCAGCTATGTGAAGTGTGAAATTTAATAATTATTGCTTTTCTTTTAGTTTAGATACAAGTAAAAATGGCTGGTTTTGGGGGATAATGTATTTCCCCCCATAATAGGAAAAGCTTTCCTTAAATAAATATTATACAAGGATAGTATTTTATTTACAAGCGTTTCCAAGATAGTGTACTCAAATTTTTTGAATAAGTAATTTTATTAAATGTTAACTTTGATTTACAATATTAAATGGGAAGTTTAAACAAACTGAGACTAGATATTTTTAAGAAAACAGATACCTGAAAAATTAAAAATCCAAATTAATAAATTTTTTAATTCCTTTAAAATTTGAACCATTGTAAAATTAGGTGTGATTTAACTGTCGGGATTTCAGCTAAGTTTTATAATTCTACATACACTGCCCGACATTGAAAATGCAACACCCATAGAAGTGGCCAGAAAGTGTTGAAACTCGGCAAGATGAGAGAGACAGCTGTGAACAATAAGTGATCTTTATTTCAAAATGATATGCATAATACAGAGGGAGAGCAGTGTCGTCTTAGTACTTTGTCGGACCACCGTGGACGGCGATACAGGAAGCAACACGTCTAGGTACAGAGTCAATGAGAGTACGGATGGCGTCCTGAGGAACGTTTCTCCATTCCCTGTCAACCATTTTCCACAGTTCGTCATCTGAACGGGCTACTGGCAGGGTCTGCAAATGGCGTCCAATCACATCCCAAATGTGTTCGATTGACGACAGATCAGGAGAGCACGGCCCCTCAGGGGGAAGACCTTCTTTAGGTTTTCACGGGTGTCGCAATCCCGGGGCCCCAGCGATCCTTTGCTCCACTTTCCTCTACCCTCCCCTCTCCTTAGCTTTATCCTTCACTTTCCCCCTCGGCGTAGTTTCCTCTTTGGAGGTGAGGGCCCCCCTTTAGAAGCTGCAGCCACTCTGTGCCGTCAGCTTCTATTGGCGGAAAACTACCCACGTGTTTGCCGTGCGTGGAGACCCGTGTCCCCGGAAATGGGGATCCTGGTAATTGAGGGGTCTTTTCTCCAACACATTGCTTTGGCCTCGGCTTCGGGTAAACGGGAGGTACACAGCGTTCCCCTGTGTATCAATCGGCTGGTGGTACTGATTCCGATCAACTGCTAGGGATCAAGCAATCGGACATCTACTGGGCACGTCGTTAAGGGTGGATGCTGCCTAAGGGATGTACTGTGCGCGTATAGACCCGACTAGCACTGGTGTGCAAATGCACATCCCCTCGTTGGGCTCCGTGGTGGGTGGTGCGGTCGGGTCCGAATCTCAATTTTCCCCAACATGGATATGAAAAATTCTTCGTCTATCGTCAATGCTCCGCTGTCAACTTGTAGTGAAAACATTGATTCACAATTAGTACACATGAACGCTCGATTCTTCATCGTACACTATGTTGAAGGTAATTTTAATGAAACATCCCCTTTTTTAATCCGTAAATGTATCACCGACAATGTAGGAGAAGTAAAAAAAGTTAAAAAATTAAGATCTGGAGACCTATTAGTAGAAGTATCAAACAATAGACAAGCTTCCAAAATAATACAAATTAAAAACTTCGGCCTAAAATCTGTTACAGTGACCCCTCATACATCCCTAAACATCTCACGAGGAGTCGTATCGGAACCCGAACTTTTACACTGCTCTGAAGCTGAAATTCTAGAAAACCTAACAGATGACAAAGTAAGTGCCGTTCGTCGAATCACTATTCGACGCAATAATCAAATAATCAAAACTAAACATATTATCTTAACTTTTCAGTCAACCACTATTCCATCTCATATTAAAGCCGGCTATTTATTATGCCCCGTGAGACCATATGTACCAAATCCAATCCGTCGCTTCCAGTGTCAAAAGTTCGGCCATACTAAAACCTCCTGTCGTGGGTCACCTGCCTGTGGTCGCTGTGGTGCTTATGACCACGACAGTGAGTCCTGCTCTGCAGCTCCAAAATGTGTAAACTGTAAAGAGGAACATCCTTCATACTCCAGATCTTGCCCGAAATGGGCGTTTAAAAAAGAAATTCAGTCCCTACGTGCCTCTCAAAGACTCTCATATCCGGAAGCCCGTAAGATAATAGAAAGCCGGACACCAATACCTGGTTTATCTTATGCAGCTGCAACAAAATCAACTAAAACAATAGCAACTCAAACTGAATTTCCGAAATCCGTACCATCTCCTTTCCTTCTGCAACAGCCCAAATACCTAAACAATCCATCTCTAATCAAAATAAATCCTCCACGGCTCCACAAAAACATGTATCAAAGAAAAACTCTCAAAATGTTACCTCAACCCGACCACAAATAAAAAAGTCTTCGGTCTACAGATCAAAGTACAATAAACCCAAAATCAAACACGTTCCTCCACAACGCCCTATAGACGATACTATCCTACATTTGGACCCCTCTGACTCTGAAATGTCAGATCTTCAAATGGATGATGACGACATCCCTAGCACCCCTCTCAAGCCTACGGGGGTTCGGGGCAAGATGAGCATCATCCCAAAAACAATATGATAATGGCTCTGCTGCTGTCTTGGAACTGCCACGGTTTCCTTAATAAAAACGATGACCTCAAAACGCTGATTTATGATCATAACCCCGCTTGCTTTGCCCTTCAGGAAACTTTTCTCAAAACCAATAGACATACTAAAATCCATAATTACACCATCTTTCGCAAGGACTATGAGCTCAACGATAGGGCCACAGGTGGAGTTGCCCTATTAATTAACAATAGTTATCCTCACACTATGGTCAATCTTAACACAAATCTCCAAGCAGTTACCACTCGTATTGAATTAAAACAACTCACAACTGTCTGCAATATATACCTCCCTCCTAGTGAAGCCATAAGCCAAACATCCCTCAATAGTCTCATTCAGCAACTTCCTCCTCCTTTCATCCTCTTTGGTGACATGAACGCTCATAGTCCTTTGTGGGGAAGCAAGGACACCAACAATAGAGGCCTTCAAATAGAGCAACTTCTCACTGACTTCTCCCTTCGCTGCATGAATAATGGCGACAATACTTACTTTCAATACCCAACTAAAACTTTCCATGCAATAGACCTCGCCATCTGCTCTCCTCGAATCCTCCCGCTGTATAACTTCTCTGTATCTAGTGATTTACATAACAGCGACCATTTTCCGATCATTCTCTCACCTTTGTATCAGAATCCAAACCAAACTTCAAAAATACCCAGATACATTCATGACAAAGCAGATTGGCAGGCTTTCACTTCACTGTCAACAATATCCCCAAATATCATAGAAGACACTATTGATGAGGTCGTTGAAACAATAACTACCACCATCATTAAGGCAGCAGACCATAGTATTCCGAAATCGGGCACAAGCTGTCGCAGAAATAAAAAACCGTGGTGGAACGAGGCATGCACCCTAGTAAAAAAGCAGCAGCAGAAAGCCTGGGGTACCTTCCGCCGATATCCCACAACAGGAAATCTTATTGCTTTTAAAAAAGCAAAAGCAGTAGCCCGCAAGGTGAGGCGGCAATCCCAAAAGGAATCATGGATGCAATATTTCTCCAGCATTACAACATCAATTTCTAGTAAGGAGCTATGGACCAAAACAAAAAGAGCTATGGGAATATACAACAACCATACCATACCCTGCCTTTCCATCAATAACAAAATTATCTCTGATACCACAGACATTGCAAATACCATTGGCGAAACATTGGCTCTATCCTCTTGCAGCACCTCTTACTCAAATATCTTTTATACCCATAAGCTGCAATCTGAACGGCAAAAACTAAATTTTAAAACCTCCTCGCAGCTCTCCTACAATAGTACCTTTAATATCCATGAACTCACCAATCAACTCAGACAGTAACCGAATACTTCTCCTGGTCCCGATGGTATCACATATGAAATTCTAAAACACCTTTCTCATGATTCCCTTGCAAATCTACTTAAGCTTTTTAATAGAATCTGGAACGAACATACCTTTCCTTCCTCCTGGAGAAACGCCATAGTCATACCCTTTCCAAAACCCGGAAAAGACGCTTCCAATCCAAATAACTACAGACCCATAGCCCTTACTAGTTCCCTTTGCAAACTGCTGGAGAAAATGATCAATGCACGCTTAGTTTACGTTTTAGAAACAGTGGGCCATATACACCCCTACCAAAGTGGCTTCCGCAGGGGCAGATCAACTATTGACAACATACTATATCTAGAAACTCAAATTCGTAACGCTTTCTTAAGAAGAAACCACTTAATCTCTATTTTCTTTGACATAGAAAAGGCATACGACAAGAAATGGAGATATGGTATTCTCCGGGATCTCCACAATCTAGGCGTCCGTGGCAACCTTCCAATATTTATCCAGAACTTTCTCTTGCTTCGAAAATTCAGAATACAAATAAACGGCATACAATCCAATAGCTTTGTCCAAAAAGAGGGCGTCCCTCAGGGCTCTGTCTTAAGTGTTACCCTCTTTTCAATAAAAATCAATAACATTCTCAATGAACTACCTCCGTCTGTTCACGGAAGCCTATATGTCGATGACCTTCAAATTTCTTGTCAGGGAAAGGACATGCGTTACATTGAGCGTCAGCTCCAGAACACCATCAATCGCATCCTAAAATGGTGTACCACAAATGGATTTAACATTTCTGCGGAAAAGACTGTCAGTACGCACTTCCGTCGTTTACGAGGGATCCATCCTGATCCTGAGCTCTATGTGGGCAGCTCAAAAATAGAAATTCGTGACTCCGCTAAATTTTTAGGGGTATATTTTGATAGAATATTGACCTTTGCTAACCATATCTCCTATATCCGCAACAAATGTGAAAAGGACCTAAATATCCTAAAGGTATTAACTAACACTTCTTGGGGAGCGGAGCGTGACGCCCTGTTGCGGATCTACCGTGCAGCAATTCGATCCAAAATAGATTTCGCCTGTGGAGTGTATGGATCTGCATGTAGGTCAGCCCTAAAAAAACTTGACACAGTGCATCATACTGCACTACGCCTCTGTTCTGGAGCTTTTAGAACATCACCCATACAAAGTCTCTATATCACTTGTCATGAGCCATCTCTCATCCACATCCGTCACAAATTATCATTAAACAATTATTTTCGCATCCTGTCTCATCCCTCCCACCCTTTGGGGGACGCATTTTTGGACACTCATTTGGACCGCCAATATGGAAATCGCCCCTCATGCACTCCTCCCTTTGGATTAAGGATCCGTAGGAGTCTAGTTGGTACCCAACTGGAGAATGTTAAAGTCTCCCCTAATTCTCCTCATGAAATGCCACCATGGACTACACTGCAGACCTCGTACCTCCAACCATTTAATGGCTTTACTAAACAGGATACCGACCCAAAAATATATCAACAGTTGTTCTCAGACCACAAAAACAGATATAAAAAATATACAGAAATATACACTGACGGCTCCAAATCTGGGAATCATGTCGGCTTCGCCTTCGTTGGAAGTAACTATACCTGCAGCTATACTCTCCCTCCGTTCTGTTCAATCTTTACTGCTGAATTACTTGCCATCCATGAAAGCCTGTTATATATCTCTAAAATGACTACAAAAAGGTGCATTATCTACTCCGACTCCCTCAGTGTACTAGACAATCTAAAATCGGGCTCCCTCGCTCATAGCTATATCACCAAAGTGCTACGTCTGCATGAACAACTGACAAATCGTGGATACAATATTCTCTATTGTTGGGTAACCAGTCATATTGGGATACTGCGCAACGAGAAGGCGGATAGCTTAGCCAGGCAAGCTACAATCCCATACACTGGCTATCTCGCATACAATGACATAAAGCCCGGCACCTCTAGCATAGTAAAAAGTAGTTGGACCAATAAATGGGATAGTGAAACTGAAAACAAACTGCATTCTATCCGACCTTTCCTCACTCATTGGTCATCCCCTTCATATCGAATTCATGATGTCATTTTGACTCGTCTCCGCATTGGTCACACGAGAATCACCCATAAACACCTACTTCTGGGTGAACCTGCACCAGAATGTTCACATTGTCAATCTCACCTAACCATTCGTCACATTTTAACCTCTTGTACAGCTTTTAATAATTTTTATCAAATATTTTTTAACTGTTCTCATCCCAAACTTGACGATATATTGGGTGAAACCCCTCACTGTAATTTATTTTCATTTCTTCGACGTATCAATCTGTTTTACTCATTGTGAAGTATACACCTTTCTCTGACTGGTATCTGGATGGGAGCCCCCATCCAGACGTCCTTGGCTTATTTTTATCTACTGTTTACCTTTCTACAGTTTGATTTTATTAGTTTTAGACCTTACGGATTTTAGCTTTACATGTTTTATACAACAACTTTTACGCGAAAGCGTTATTTTATCCTAAATACACATTGTCTGGCGCAGTATGTCCTTTCTGGACCTTGTGCCATTACACACCAACCAACCAACCAACCAGGAGAGCACGGTGGCCAGCGAAGCATCTGTGTAGCTTGCAGAACACGTTGGCTGATGCGAGCAGTGTGCGGTCGAGCGTTATCCTGCTGATACAGGGCGTTGGGAACCGTTTGAAGGTAAGAGTGTGCCACCGGCCGCAGCACATCATCCGCATATCGTCAAGCCCGTCATAGTGCCCCGAATACGAACTAGAGGTGACCTGGAGTCATACTCAATTGCACACCAAATCATGATGCCACGTTGTCGCGCGGTGGGGCGTTCAACAATTGCTGCCGGATTGGACCTGTTTCCACGTCGACGCCACACTCGTACGCAGCGACTATCACTGGAGAAACAGAAGCGTGACTCATCTGAGAACACGACCTTGTGCGGTAGAGGAAGATTCTGTTTGGCGAATAATAAGCTCACATCCAGAAGTCTATGCAAAATGTCCCTCCATTTTTTTGTCACTCTCCACTGATTCTTGGTGTAGATTATCAATGAATTTATTAAGTCTTGCTCTCGATGTTTTCCATTTCTCAAGATAAGGAAGGTGTCTCTTTGAGTTCTCATGATGACTTACTTTGTGATTTAATTTCCACCAAGTCTGAAACCCCAGGGGCGGCCCGACAGGGTAAGTAAGGCAAGTATCGCATCGGGGCGCCATCTTCGAAGGGACACCATTTCGAACTCAAAAACTGAAAAAAAACTTTATCAAGAGCATAAAAGAGGGAGCCTTCTTTAAGTTTGTAGGACGATGCCACGTACCCCAGGGTCGTTCCTTTGAAACCCTGTAACGAATTTCGATACTCCATGTTAGTTTTCATCAGCAGAAAAGAGTCAGAAGCAGAAATAAAACAAACTGCTTTTTAATGGAGAGTATACCATTCACGTCCTAAGAATGTTATGGGCATTCGGTAAATCCTTATAGAACCAAGCAGTTATTAACTTACGACAATTTCCTTTTTGGCTCTCTCCAAGTGGGAAATAAATGGGCCATCCTTATCTTTTTATGAGTTTGCTACCTCTCTTTATGATTTCTACTTTTACAGTATCAAGTTCCGGTATTCGCCAATAGCCTATATCCGTATGTAGAGGAAGAGTACATACCTATACATATCCCCCACAAAAAATTTTCGAGAAACCTTCGTCTCTTCAGAAATCTTGAATAGATGTTTGTATGCAAATCGTAGTATCGCACTAATGCACATTTACCTTAGATTTATGTAAGTACACCTTCTTCTAGCAATCTCTCCTAGCAGTGAAGATATCCATGTTTTAGTAGAAGCTTACAAAATAAAAGAAAATTGAAAAGGAAAAGGCAAAATAAATAGTGCTTTACTCAACTTTACTCAATTCTTTTTTTTTTTTTTGTACGAAAACGACACCGCTTTTTCTTGGTACCCGGGCGCGCCGCCCCCCCCCCTTGGCACGCCACTGCTAGTCAGATGTTTCTTGTTATGCTTTCGTTCTAATGTCAAAAAAAGTATAGTAGTGGGACCGAACCCTATTTGGTTTAGCGGGAATTTGGACTAGGCAGGTTTCATAAACAATGTCAACGTATTGACTTGTTAAGGGGCAAATTAAGTGCGTGACATCTGCTAGTGTCAGCTCTTTAACCAGCTTTCATTCCAATTCGGTATCAGATGTAAGTAAATGTACGTTTTTTTACGAACATCTTTTCAATTTTTTCTGTTTTAAAGTTTAAAAAATCGGTAATTTTGCTGAACTCTTTCAGGAATAGACTGATTTTCGTAATAGCCGGACTCTACCGTATATGCAAGAATAAACCTACTTCATAATTTTTCATAGTATTAAACTTTTTATTTCAGATATACACTGGCCTCCAAAAGTTAAAGAATAACCGGTTTTTTGTGCCTAATTTGCAAAAGAATGAATGTAGGAACAGAAAATTTGGATGACATCTGCACAAACAGTTATGTATTGACTGCAATATGGAAGTTTACATAAGAAAAGCACATTTACAACAAAAAAAGCAATCTCCCTTGAAAAGTCCATTCTTGGAAAAAATAATATAAAAGTTTTATGTGGTAAAATGACATAGAAACATAACAAAAATGAGTTTTAATAAGGGATATGCCCATCCCCTAGCTTGAATGCATTGGCGGCATTGACTTTCCATGCTGTCAATTAAGTTGTCGGTTACCGAAATGGGAAGTGAAGACCAGACACGGAGTAAGCTTCGTTCCAGCTCGCCTGAAGACCTTGGAGGTGAACTTAAAGCAGCAACCTGTCGACCAAGGTAGTCCCAAAGGTAGTCTATCGGATTCAGTTCTGGAGATTAGAGCGAATGGAATGGCCAGCTCAAAGACCCTCAATGCATTCATAACAACTACAGCTCCGTGAGGTAGTGCAATATCATCCATCAGATTGAAATCATTGCCAATTGCGCCGGTAAATGGGTGGGCATTTGCATCAAGGATCTCATCCCGATATCTCACGCCAGTCACAGTTCCTCCCTGGAACACATGCAGGTCAGTGTGATCACCGAGTGAGATCCCTGCCCAAACAATTACGCCACCAACTCGGTAACTGTCTTTCAACAGTAGTGGATTCTGGTGCTTTGTTCCCGCCAGATCAGCAGATACCCTGAATCGCTCTTAAGTGTGAATCTGGACTCGTCTGTAAAGAGTACAGAAGCCCATCGCTGTCTGGTTCAGGAATCATGTTCTCTTGCCCAAGATACGTGGGATTTTTCCGTCGTCCGTTGAGAGGGACACACAGAACTAGTCGCCTTGCATAGAAGACCTGCATTGTGAAGACGCCTTCGCACCGTACTAGCGGATATTCTTCTCCCTGGGGCTACAGAGTGGTCTGCAACAAGTTGCGGCACAGAAATGCTTCTTCTCCTTTTGCCGAAAAAGCTATTAACGATCTCCTGCAGGTGTTGTAGCTCGTGGTGTCTTCTGGACTGGGGATGGACGCGAGACGACTTTTTTGCGAGACGAGACAGATTTACAGCTTTTTTTGCGAGACGAGACACATATTTTTAACATTACGATATAGTGATTTTTGCAGGACGAGACAAAACTTTTAGACTATTTTGCGAGACGCTTAATTTTCGTGTCGCGTCCATCCCTACTGGACACAGAAGCTTCTGTTTGATATTGATCCCAGAGACAGACCACATTGCGAGACACATTAAAACGCCAAGCAGCATCAGCCTTTAACAAACCTATTTCCATCCATTCGACCGACCGCCACCTTAACGAATCGGGCAAACGGCTTCTCTCGGAGATTGCGCGAACCTATTCCCTATTCCAAACAAATTTGCTGCCATAAGTTGTAAATCAACCCAAAAATTACACGAGTAATCACGAAAGCCTGATATTTGCATATTTTTCTCTCTCATACATGCCTGTTCCTTTTTTATAGAAAAAAAGTGGTAGTTATCGTTTTTGCATAAATTTCCATAAGTAAATTTTTATTTATGTAAACTATAAATTTTATTGTTAGTGTCTCTTTGTTTTAAGGCTAGCTTCGAAAACATGCCGTTCCTTAACTTTTGGAGGCCAGTGTATTTTAAAAAGTGAAACATCTTGTCAATCCTTATGATTGGTAAAATATGAAATTTATCCCCTAAGCAAGTAGTATATATTTACTCTCCAAGTAGAAACTTTGTTAAATATTTTAATCAGTTTCCCAAACACATTTTAGTCAGAAATTTCTTTCATAAAACATTTCAGTAGGAAGTGTATAGATGTAAAGTATGAATAATTTTAGTCAAAGTCACTGAGATGCATAAAAAGGCCCTAAAAGAAACTGACACTATCTACTAAAGCAGAGGGAAGGGGGGGGGGGTAACCTACAGGTTGTTAGCCACTTGTGGCCGTTTTGAAGCTTCAGCCAGGAATTTCACATTAATTCCATAATGTGCCAGTTAAAATGAGTTCCGATAATGTCCAGTTCACATGCGCTGAAGATTAAGGGGAACTCCAGGGGTAAACAATGTATTGAAGGAAACGTTCTCAGGAAAAAAGGTCCCGTTCCGTCTATCTATCATGTGATGGGGTGTGGTTTTATGGGTTACCGTTTGTCGGCTCATTCCGACTGGTCATAAGAAAAGCCATAAATTTTTCGATTACAATGCCCAGCGAGTGAAAACGGGCCAGAAAACGGTTATCTGACAACCACTGACCACCAGCAGGATGTGCGTGGAGGGGGGAGGAGGAGGGCAGAATTCTAGGAAAGTGCAATTCCTCACTCCTTTGTTCATTCCCCATTTCCCTAGGTGGAAGCATAGGTGGAAGAGGGAGAATTCTGGGAAATTCAAACAACAGCAAAGGGAAAGAAAAGAATGGGTTCCTTCTAAATACACTGTGAATATTCCTTTGCCAGTTAAAATGAGGTTCGAAAACTGATAACATTAGCCGATGTAATGATCACATAAAGCGATAATTTTAACATACAAATGAATAGAGAAAATCGGGACCAAGTGATTTCGATAACAATAAGCGATTGATAACATTAACCGCGATCACACTAAGCGGAGTCCACTGTAGTTGCCTTTGTAAACTGCTGGAAAAAATGATTAATGCACGCTTAGTTTATGTTTTACAAACGGAGGGCCATGTACATCCTTACCAAAGCGGCTTCCGCAGGGGCAGATCAACATTTGACAGCATATTATATTTAGAAACTCAAATTCGTAACGCTTTTTTAAGAAGGAACCACTTAATCTCTATTTTCTTTGAGATAGAAAAGGCATACGAGAAGAACTGGAGATATGGTATCCTCCGGGATCTCCATAATCTAAGCTTATGTGGCAACCTTCCAATCTTTATCCAGAACTTCCTCTCGCTTCAAAAATTCAGGGTACAAATAAACGGCATTCAATCGAATAGTTTCGTTCAAGAAGAGGACGCCCCTCAGGGCTCTATTTTAAGTGTTACCCTCTTTTCAATAGAAATCAATATCATTCTCCATCAACTAACTCTGTCTGTTCATGGAAGCCTATACGTCGATGACTTTCAAATTTCTTGTCAGGGAAAGGACAAGCGTTATCGCATCCTAAAATGGTGTACCACAAACAGATTTAAAATTTCTGCGTAAAAGACTGTCAGTAAGCACTTCTGTCCTTTACGTGGGATCCATCCCGATTCTGAGCTCTCTATGGACATTTTAAACATAGAAATGCGTGAATTCACTAAGGTTTTACGGGGTATATTTTTATAGGAAACTGACATTTCTCATATATCCGCAACAAGTGTGAAAAGGACTTAAATATGCTAAAGGTATTAACTAACACTTCTTGGGGAGCTGAGCGCGATGCCTGTTGCATTTTTAGCGTGCAGCAATTCGTTTCAAAACGGATTACGCCTGTGGCGTGTACGTATCTGCTTGCAGGTCAGCATTAAAAAAACTTGACACAGTGCATCATACCGCACTACGCATTTGTTCCGGAGATATTAGAACATCACCCATACAAAGTCTTTATATCACTTGTCATGAACCATCTCTCATCCACATCCGTCACAAGCTATCATTAAACAACTATTTTTGCATCTTTTCTCATCCATACCACCCTTTGGGGGACTCTTTTTTTTGGACACTTATCTGTACCGCATGTATGGAAATCGCTCCTCATGTACTCCTCCCTGCAGGTTGAGGATTCTCAGGAGTCTTGTCGGTACCCAACTGGAGAATGTCAAAGTCTCTCCTTGCTCTCTTCATTAAATCTCACCATGGACTACTACATTGCAGACTTCGTACCTCCAACCATTTAATGGATTAACAAAACAGGATACTGGCCCAAAAATATATTAACAGTTGTTCCAAGAACACAAAAACAGGTATAAAAATATAAAGAAATATACACTGTGGCTCCAAATCAGTTAAATGCTGGTCATTTAAAGTATGACGGCAACTGATGCTTATTTGCAATTTAATAGTTGAATATAAAGATTCACAACAGTACGAAGTACCAAAATCTGAGATTACTTACTAGCGCATATTTTGTGATTTTAGTGTGTTCGTCTTCCAGAATCAGTTTCCAAAACTCGGTAAAAACCGCCATTTTGTATTACCTGTTCAGTTCTTTCAAAAGCACTTTTAAATAACACTTTCGCCACGTAAAAAACGAACGTTTTGAGTTCTCCAACACATAAACGTTTGTTTATCCCCCCCCTCCGTTTTTTTTTCGAAATTATTTGAATGCGGCTGTAGAACATCTGAAAAGCATGATTTGTGGATTAGACAAAACATATCTGGTTACTCCTGTATTTTATTATACATCTGCTAGGGAAGTACTGTGCTCAAATTTTTACATTTTGATGTATCATCAGCTTTACATAGATATCTTTCGATAGATCAATGAAAAGCTGAAAATATACACAAAATCATTCACAGATGTACTCTTCTTAATGCTTCTTGACTTCTAATTATTCAATTAGATAATTAAAAATACACTTGGAAAATTTTTTAATTTTAATTGTTTGGTTTTCTTTTTTGGGACGATACTGTTTAATGTGTCTTGGTTATTCCCCATTTTCTTTTATCCCTTTTTTTCTTGTACAGTATTCACTTGGAAAGACGCAGAAAGGACGATCTCCCATCTACTCCCTATCGGTGAACCGGCACCAGAATGCCTTCATCGTCATACTCATCTCACCGTTCGTCTCATCTTAACCACATCTACTGCTTTTAAAACATTTTACCATCATTATTTCGACAGCTCTCATCGGAAACTTGAAGACATCATGGGAGAAGTCTCACACATGAATCTGTTCCAGTTTCTACAAAATTTTATCTCGAAGTTAGCGTGCCGTTTTGTTCTTATCTGGGTGGGGAAACCGATCCAGGAACTGTTACCATTACTTTTATACACTTTTATAATGTTTAACTTTTATTCATTTTTTAAAAAGTTAATATTTTATCATACACCTATTTTTAAACTCTATACTTTTTTTTGTCTGGCACAGCCTATTTAGGACAAAAACACTGACCTAGGCATTTATTTCTTAAGTTACGTAAAAAATAACGGTATAGAATTATATGGTATCGATTAAGTTTCCGAAGATTAAATCTAAATAAATACAAAATTTAAATTTCTTATACGGCCCCCGGACGAAAATTACCCAATTAGCAAAATTTGTCCCCTACATTATTTCAACCTTCCACGATATAATTGGCTCAAAGATTTGAAAATAAGTATATTTTGACAAACTACTTTTCAATGGTTCTAGAAGAGAAAAATTCACGGTGGACGATCGCGTTCTAGGGGCCGTACACAAATTACGAAAGAAAACAACGATTGCATAAATACATAAAGCCTTTGCAACTACTGGTATTATATAGCCCCTTACCAACTTTGTTTAAACCTAATTTCCAGTCTTTTTTATGATAAAAGGTTCAAATTTTGTCCATCAACATAATTAATGAATGGGACCAGTGGCGTCTGCAGACTTCCTTCAAGGGGGGGGGGGTTACAGACATAAATATTACGCATTTTAACACAGTTATGCTAAAAATTCAAAATTTATGGACATTTTTGTAACCCCCCCCCACTTTGTATACGCCACTGAATGGGACACATTTTATTAATTGAGATTTTTTTACGGGGACCGTATAAAATTTATTTTTTTTAATTTAATCTCCTGAAAGTTTTATTCGAAGCCATAAAATTATGTTCCTGCTTTTATATAACTTCGTAATTTATTACATGTCTATGATAAATATTTAAGCAATAAAAGCCTACGTTAGTGTTTTTGGGACATCTTGTATATGTTTTGTTGAAGAACTTTAATTGATAAATCTTCAGATTTGCTATACCGATAGAATAAAAAATTAGCTATAGAATTTAAACTTATCTTTATTACTGATTATATGTAAAAGTACTTTCACATTGATCTGGCATTCCACTTCTTTTAAAAGTAAGAATGAAGAATAAAATGAATTTAATATTTTCCAGATAAGTTACAATTCATCAAAGCATAAAACCAAAAATCATTAAAATGTTAAAACAAAATATGATTAAAAATAATTTAATATTCAATTCTCTCTGAAAATTGACGTAAATTATAATGTGACTAATTCACTTTCGATATTGAGTTCACTTTAAATGAAGATACAGAATAGGAAAAATTCAATTGACTGGAGGAAATACGCCGCCTTTATCATATTTATTTAACCCGATCCTTTTCAATTGCTGATACCCTCCTTGCTTACACAGCTATCTGAGTCGCAAAAACTAAATTCAATCAACTGTATCTAAACATTGAGCGAGATCGGAAGCATTGCCTGGAGAAAAATGAATTGCGTAAAAGTTTGTAGACAGTCTAAATATTATTAAAAATGATACTTGATTAAATTTCATAGAACTTGGCGCAGTTTGATATGCATTCATAGCGGAAGAAATTACTTCTCCAAATACTTCAGGGTACACACGTAGGGCTTTCTTTATTTCGCAATTTTTATCTTTTGAAAGAAAATGGAGATAAATCATGAACGATACTTTAGATATCCAACTCAGATTCCAAAGTAATATTAATCAAATTCTTATATATTTTAAACTGTTTCTGAGAATGAAAGTATCTAAAATGTTTTCTCATTTTTTGTCTTCTGTAACTTCCAATCTTAATTCTCGTTCATTGTTTTCGCATGCTGATGTAAAATATTCTTTTCCAAAGGCCGGGCACTTGCTCATTAAGTATTCGACACTACTGGCTATTTTCTTATGGAAGCACCCAGTGGGTGGCCACCTTTACCTCCTATAAAGGGACGGGCAAAATAACGCATCAGGAAGTATCGAATCAGGACCCAAGGTGTGACAGAATTCTTTTTTATCCACTGCACACCACCTGGGCGGCCTGATGTGAAATATAGTGTTTGTAAACCCATATTATGCTCCTTATTGGTCTATATTTCATAAAGTTATTTATTTCTTTAAGAAATGAAAGTAATTAATTTTCTCACCGAATTGAGTTGAGTGCATTTCTTACTACTCCCCCCTCCCCCAAATGATAAATAGGAAAAGAAACGCGAAAGGAAAATTTGTTTCTTTAATCATATTATTACAGTGTTAAAATCTCCTATGATTATTATATATCTCATAGGACCTACATTATGGAGTATAGCAGTTATGGAGTGAAAATTGGACTATCCAACTAAATTTCACTCGTTCAAATTAAATATATAACCGACTGCTACAATTTCTAGTTAAAATAGCTATGAATAAATAAATAACCCTCTTTGTAATTATAATTTAAAACCAGATAAGTCATTGTAATTCCTTTACGACACTTACAATTATAGATTTCCGTCTTGTTTCATAATCAGTGACCGAGGAAATTTTTTTCTTGTATCGATTTTGCTTAAGTAGACAGTTTTAAGGCAATGATTTGTAGCGAGCGGAGAAATGATATACTTCCATTTTCGTGGAATCGATTGGATCTACGCCCGCGAAGGGAACTGTTTGCTTTACAGTATTGCTGAAGTTTTGAGAGTAAACGATACCAGAGAGAGAGTGCGAGAGAGTGGTTGATAGAGACCCTTATAAACGATACAAGTGATTTGGAAATCAGGCTTGTTTTCACAGTTGAGTTTTTATCTCTAAGTGCCCGCGTGTTTCAATTTCTAAAAGTCTCCGGTGATCAAGAAATAGCTCTTCTTTCTAAACCGCTTTGTGGAAATGAGTTTAGTTTATTATATTTTATATCCCAAATAGCAAAGACTTGTTCTCAAGAAATTTTGGTTTCAATGTATGCTTTTCTATTCGAGTGCACATTGCGGTTCAAAGACGTTTAGTGAATGTTCGGGTCAATCTAGGTGGTATACTTAAAATTATTTTGGTACTATATAATGTGCCGTCGCTGATCTAGTCTAAAATTAAAACATTAATCAAACAACTTTACAACTTTTAAAAAGGATGTCAAAAATCCTATGTTAAAGAGTAATATAAGTTAACATGATCTTTGATGATTGTAATGCACTTGAATGGTTTGTTACAAAATAGAGGTAGTACATGTAACAACAAACTGCCGCAGGATGGAACAGTAAAAGAAAAGAAAAAAAAAAGAAAAAAATCGTGTGATGCCAAAACGGTGTTACTCCAATCGTTGATTCTTGCATTACCCAAAGAAATATACAGCTGATTGCCTGTTTGTGTAGAAACCGTGAATGATTTTCAGTTTTCTGCAAAATTCAATAGTTAGAGCTACCTTCTTTTTTGAGAAAACCTTCATTCAACTCTAAATTCTAGGTAAACACAACTGCATTAAAATCATAAAATTATTAAAAAGTAACTGTAATGTACTTAATTTTTGTTTTATTAAAAAAGATAATCTGTACAAATGTATACTTTTCCATTTGCCTAAATATTTGTTACATATACATTTAGACAATAAAAATGTAAAGGGATAACCCAGCACTATATATTTAGTCAGATGTGATTACATGCATAAATGATTCAGCATTTATTCGCCGATAGTCAAAATATATTGAAAATGAATTTCTTAAAAAAAAAAAAAAAAACACTAAGACAAGGAAATAAATTTCGCGAAACCAGCCCCAAGTACCGTGTTTTGAAAAAAGCTTACCTTCCAGATTCTTCACAAACTCCAGGTTACAAAACGGTGGCAATTTTCTTTCCAGAAACAAAAATATTTATGAAGTAAATATATTTAAAACAATTAGCCATCAATACTATGCTATTATTATCCATATCAATATACAGGTAAGTGCACGTGAAATGCTATGGCTTCTAAAACCCTTTTTTAAATTTTCGGTTCAATTTTAAATTAATTTTCTTACAGGAACCCCTTTGTAACAATAATGCAAACGAAAGAAAATGTCGACAATCAAAGTGAATGCAAAATATCTAAAAAACATTAATAACGAAATAAAATTTCAAAAATCCTAATAATTGCAAAATCCTTTAGAGCTTAAAGTTTTCCCAATTGATATCCCAAATTATCTCAAAAAAAGCATTTCACAAATCTATTTTCTACCGAAGCAATATTTATCGACCATACATCTATAGATAAGTAAAATGAAGCATAATTCTGCGTATTATACGGTGGAAACCTAGTCTTAACGTGAAAATAAACACTAAAAAAACTGGTGTTATAAGATAAAATAAATAAAAACTTTGTGAAAAAAACACACATAAAAGGTTACTTCAAGGCGTAACGAAGGCATAACTGAAAAAGATAAACAATCAAGCATGTTGCCACAAGGAAACAAGCTTGTTTCCTTGTGGCAACATGCTTGATTGTTTATCTTTTTCAGTTCCCTCTGCTCTGTTTGACGGAAGGGTTTGTCTGAAGAAGACCGAACGAATTTTCGGTCGAAACGATCGTTACGCCTTGAAGTAACCTTTTATGTGTGTTTTTTTCACAAAGATTTTATTTATTTTATTCTAGTCTTAACGTGTCTCCAAGTGCTCTCTGTCGTATAGGGGGGTGCACCTGTATATGGGTCAACAAAATGAAGTGAATGATTGACAGTTAATTGTTTAAATACTTGCTCTTTTAAAGCATCATGATTGTAACCGTTCTTCTGATTAACGAATTCCTTAGCTCACGGACTGCAAAAAACACTGTCTCGTAACAATCCACAACAGAACAAGGAAGATAAACATCATCTGTAATACCACTTAATCATGGCTCTGCTGTTTTCTTAGAACTGCCCAGGTTTTATAGATAAAAATGATGACACCCTAACTCTAGTAGCTCAAAACCCTTTTTTCGATTGTAATCCCGCTTGTCTTGCCTTTCAGGAAAAATTCCTCAAACCAATAAACAAACTAAAATTTGAAATTATAATATTCTTCGTAAAGATTATGAGCGTGGTGAAAGGGCCTTCAATGAACTTTACCTACTCAATAAAAATGACTATCCTTTCCAAACAGTCAACCTCGACACCATCCTTCAAGCAGTTACCGCACACATTCACCTAAAATATCTAACTACCGTATGCTATATTTATCTACCACCAAATAATACAATCAGCCAACCTTCTCTGAATAATTTTATACAGCAACTCCCTTCTCCAATCATCCTCCTTAGGGACAAGAATTCTCCCAGTCCAGTGTGGGGCAGCAACAACACTAACAATGGAGGACAGCAAATTGAACAGCTCCAAACACAATGCCATTCCCAAATCTCATAAAGATACATCAATCCCTAATAGCTACCATCCCATAGCCCTAACTAGTCGTCTATGCAAACTGATGGGAGAAAATCATCAACGCACCTTGTTTATGTCTTAGAAACTGCCGGCCATACACACCTTTTTCAGAGCGGCTTCCGCAAACGCAGATCAGCTATCGATAATGTTATAAATTTAGAAACCCAAATTCACAATGCTTTTTTAAGGAAGAATCACTTTGTCTTTCGATATTGAAAGCGCCTGTGAGACCGGACATGGAGGTATGTTATCCTCCGTAATCTGCATAATTTAGGCTTCTGCGGCAACCTTCCTGTATTTATTAAGAATTTTCTCTCTCTCCAAAACCTTAGAGTTAGGATAAATGGTACTCTCTCGGACAACTTTGTCCAAGAAGAGGGTGTATTCCTGGGCTCTGTTCTTAGAGGTGTCACTTCTTTGACTATAACAATTAATAATATTCTTACCTAACTCCCTTCAACTGTTCATGGTAGCTTATATGTCGACGATCTTTAAATCTGTTGGCGCTCTGTGTAACGCATACCTTCCTCTGACAACGTCAATACTATCAATAGGATACTAAAGTGGTGTAATAGTAGTCTTTAGTATTTCTGTAGAAAATACTATCTACACATTCTTGCCGCTTACGTGGGATCAATCCAGATTCTGAACTCTATCTAGGCCAATCCAAAATAGAAGTACATGACTCGACCAAATTTTTAGGGGTGTATTTTGAGAAAAAAACTGACTTTTGCCACCAGTCATATATCCTATATCTGCTGCAAGTGCGTTAAAAACCTAAACATCTTAAAAGTACTAACCAATATCTCTTGGGGGAGGATAAGCGTGATGCCCTGCTGTGGATCTGCGTTCTATTATTCTTTCAAAAATGAACTACTGCTGCGTATATGGATCTGCTCTTCAATCAATTTTTAAAAAACCTTGACAGTGTCCATCATACCGCACTGCGCATTTGCTCTGGTTCTTTTAAAACCTCGTCTGTGCAGTTTCTCTACATTACTTGTCATAAACCATCTTCTATTCATATTCGTCACAAACGGTCCCTGAATACGTATTTTCGTATGCTTTCTCATTCTACACATCTTTCAGACAATCATCTGGATCGTTTTTATTGTAATCGTCCATCCTGCACTCCTCCATTTGAACTGAGGGCTCGTAGGTGTCTCGCTGGTACCCAGTTAGCAGATGTTGAGGCCTGTGCTGAACCACCTTAGACGACTACACAGATTTCATACTTGCAAGCTTTTCAAAGCTTCACCAAGAAGAATACAAACCCCCAAATACATCAACATCTACGCGCGGCTGTCGATATAACGGTCTGTAGTTTGGGGCGGTTTTCTGTAGATGTAACGTGAATACGCACAAGACATCACCCCTACATAGTTTTCGTATAGCTTTGCCTAAACACAAAACCAAACCAACCAACCAAATATCTAATATACACGCAGAAATACGGTAGCTTAACTTTAATAATTTTGTAGCAAATGAAAAAATATTTCTTAGCAAAAACTTAAGAGTAAATATAGACTCCTGATTGGCAAACTACAAAATCCCACAGCTACAGACAGAAGTTTTCTCTGCCTAGTTGAAAATTATCTATCTTCAATATATCCTGTTACAGAACAAATCCCATAAACACAGCTTACGTGTAATGTGTTGAAAGGGGAACATTTATGAGGGAGATTAGTTTATTTACCGTATATTTATCTGCAAAAGTTACGCTCAACTATTAAATAAATGCAAATGGGTGTCGTATTTCCGTCTTTGTAATAAATGGCAAAATGTTAGGAAAATAAATGTCATTACAGGAATAGAGAAAATTGTACGTGATCTTTTTTTATGATAATGGTTAAACTCCTTAAAAAATGTTTTTTAGAGATTTGCAATATGAATGATTAAATATTTTTAAGGGTGTAAATTTTGGAAAATTTAATTTTTAGATTACTATCGTCAAAGTTAGTTTTATTATGAATTATTTTAAACGAATATGTATTTATTATAAAATAGCATTCTAGCAGGAAAAAGTCTACTCAATTGAAATATTGGGTTGTTAACATTTTTTAAATTTACCCAATGTGTGGAATAAATTGGAAATACTGGGTATGTCAAAATTCCTTCCCGGGTTTGGAAGGCTTATAAAATATATATTATATATTACCAATAGAGCAAGAAAATAGACTTTTTTGGAGACAGGAATGTTACGGGTTTTATTTTAAAAAGCCCAGTATGTGAAGCTTTCGTGACAGCGATGGATTAATGCAATTTGGTCGTGGGTGGGGGAGAGCAGTTAGTTTGTTCTCCAAGAAGACAAAAATTGCAATGTTTCTTTCTCCAGTAATGTCTCCAAGAAAGAAACATTGCAAGTTTTGTCTCTTAGATAACGGGCTTCCTCGTCGTTGGATTGGGCGAGGTTCTGCCGACTACAATCGCCTTCTTCCGAGGCCACCTTGCTCTCCGGACCTAATTCCAGGCGATTTTTTATGGGGTTGCATAAAATATCGTGTGTTCGTGCCAAAGAAGAAATTTACGCCAAAGGATCACAACTACATTTGTTACCATGTTAAAACGACTGTGTGAGTGTGGGAAGAATTTGACATGAGATTTGATATCTGCCGCATCACGAAACAAGGGCGAATTATACGCTGGCGGAGGGCCTACCACCCCAATTCAGAAAAAAGAAATTAATCTAAAAGATCCTACTTCACTTATTATATCCGGTTTATGGAAGTACATCTTCTAACTTAGCGTCCCCACTGACAAACTAAGTGACCGCCCCCACCCCCGATAATATTCTATTATCCGTCGCTGCCACGAAAGTTTCACACATTGGACTTTGGTGAAATAAAACTTGTAACATTTCCTTCTCGAATAAAATCAACTTTATTGCCATATTCGTAATATGTATTTTTATAAGCCTTCCAAACCCGGGAGGGAATCGTGACACATCCTGTATAATAAATGCAAAATCGATAGTTGTCTCATATTGAATATGCACAGAAAATATTTTGAATGTGAAAATAATTATATGAGTCTAAATATTCACTCGTAATATTGGTATGGTATCATAATACAAAATATATTGCATGTGTTTTTATTTAAGTCGGCATTATGCGATAGATTAATACAGTCATTCAAAAAAGTAATCGAATAAAAGACCAAATTTTATCAATTTATGAATAATTCAACATTATTCACCAAACATATACACTGGTTTACAAAAATTGAGGAAAAATCACAAAAATAGCGATAGCTCGCTCGAAAATACGCCGATCCGTGTGAAACTGGAATATGCTATCAAAATAAAAGTTTCTGAGTAAATCTGCATTATTCAAATTAGAGGCATTGTAACCATAATAAAAAATTTGCTAGGAGCATAAAATTGCAAGTTTGAGACCAAGGCTACAATTTTTCTGTGATTGTAAAGTAAGAAATCCCAGACAGCCAATTTGTAACAATGACCTCCAGGCATCAATTACCCGAAGAACTGCTATGGAGAGCTATTGGGAAACTAGAGGCAAGATAAAGTCAAGCAAAAGTGGTCAGATAGCTAAATGCCAGTTCTTCTGTGATTTATAGTCTTTAACAACAATTTCTATCAATAGATTAGGCATCCAAGAGTTTCAGCCAAAGACAGCGAACTGTTAAGACCAGCGCCAATGAGAGATATTTGTCATTATGCGAACAAAGGCATAGAACCGCAACTGCAACTCAACTCAGATCCTCCGTTGCTGCACCCACCATTGGTGTCAAAGACAATGGTGTGTAGTCTTCACGAAGGTGGTCAGTACGCCAGACGACAAACGGCTTTCGTACCACTCACGTCCCGTCACAGGATGGAACGTTTGAGGCAGGCACATCAACATGTGCAGTGGATGGCAAATGAATGGAAGGCTGTGTTCTTTGCGGATGAGTGCAGGTTAAGCCTTGAAAGCGATCGTAGGCGTTAAGTGATTTGAAGAGAACCTGGAACCCGTTATCATCCATCAAATATCCGTGAAAGAAATGTATATGAAACAGGCTGTGTCTGTGTTTGGAATGGGATCTCTGGGTGGAAGTACAGACCTCCTTGTCTTGCCACGTGAAACGTGAATGCGCAGAATTATAGAAGTGACATCCTTGATACTTACGTATGCCCTTATGCCAGACCAATAGGTGTAATTTGCTGCTTCAGCACGAGAATGGTAGACCGTACAGGGATGATTATCTTACGCAGCAAACAATTCAACGTATAAAGTGGCCAGCTAAATCATCGGAGCTAAGTCCTATCGAGCATGTCTGGGATGTTTTAGGAAGACGCATAACTGATCTCATTTCTCCTGAAATTTTACTATTTTAAGAATAATGGCTCTCACATCTAATGGGACTTTTAGGACGCATAATTAACAGCATAGTTAAGGTGACCATACGTCCTCGAAATTCGAGGACAGTCCCCAAATATAGATCTTTTTTTCATTTTGTCCCCAAATGTCCCCAAATTTAAAGATCTGTACTTTTTCCCCTGAAAGTTTCCGTTTAGTTTATTTCTTTCAGAAAAAACTGAAGAAAAATAAACCAACTAAAAGCGCCATCTACTCAGAGGAACAATGAAATTCGATCTCTGAAAACGTTTGTTGTCACTGTGTGTGTAGCGTGTACAGACATTCAATAAAGTATCCGACTATGAGCCAAATTTCCCATTTCAATTTTGTTAATGATTAATCACCTTTCATGAAGAACCATGCTTTAAATATAAAATTGACGTACGAAAATTTTCTTGCACTCGAATACTTTTTTTAGAGGGTGTACAAAGTTTCATGAAAAATTATCACAAAATTATCCCATCTAAATATCAATGTCTTCTGAAAAATACAAATACTATTCCAAGAGTTAAATAGTGAATAATTGCAATATTTCAACATGATGTTCCTTTCATATTTCTGGTTTAAATAAATATTTATAAATGAATGAAATACTTCCGTTAATTTATTAGAAATAAGAATACACAATTGATATAAAGAGCTATTAGAGTTCATTTTTAAGTATCAAAGTCAGTCAAGATTTAAAGTATGGGTATACATGGTAATATGTTGTGGCCTCGAATAAGTCCCCAAAAATATTTTCTAGGATTCGAGAACAATGCTTGATTTGTCCCCAAAATACTGTTTAGAAATATGGTCGCCTTAAGCATAGTATACGCTGTGGCTGTAAGTACTTTAATGCTTCGGGAGGAAGGGTGGATCGTATTCCCTACACAAGATATTTTCCTATACTGAACGGACACATCCGGAACATTTTTTTTATTTTATACATATGCTAATTTCTGTGACACCATAAGTGTCTGGTAATTTATTTTCACGCTATTTTATAGTTTGCTATCTGTTATACACTGTGGGTCCGTTAACATGTAACTTTTTTAGAAATCGTATTTTTTTGTGTATTACCTTAATTAATGATAAACAGTGCAAATCAACAGAAATTTGAACAGAGGTGATAGTAATTTTTCTTACACAACGGATTGCCGGATGTGCCGTGCTGTCTACTGCGTCTTAGGTCTCTGGAATATTCCCTTTTGTACAAATACCAAGGTATCATTTTTAGGAATCAATATGAAAAATTCGCCTTCTACTAGAATACTTTTTTAAGTGGCTGTACGTTAGAAGTATTGAATGCATTCATAATTTTTACCTATTTTGTTGCATGGTGATCACATTCATCACAGGGAATAAAAAAATCGCGATATGGGCTGCATTCGTATACGCCAAACGAGTTACACTCGTGCAATGAGTTTCCATCTAAGACGTTCGTAAAGGAAACTGAGTGCATACAGTTTTTAAACTAGAGCGTTTGTATACAAAACTGAGTGCGATTAGTTTCAAACGAAATAAACCGATCTCTGCTAAGGTTTCGTCAGTTATTTAGAAGATACACTTGTTGCAGGTTGTTGTTGTTTTCAAATGGCATCCGTTGTTATGGAAACGTATGTTGTTGTGAAAAGTATTTTACGTTTTCTAAAGCTGCAAATATTCTTTTTTCGAGGAGGAAATTCATGCGTACGTTAGAAAATACTATGAGGGTACATAATTTTTCAAAGGTAATGATTTTCTTGTATTTTTCATTTTAGTAAATTCAAAAATGCATGTTTTAGTGTTGAGATTGAAGTTAATTTAATCCGTTATTAGCGAAATTTGAACTTCTCTTGCCAAATACTTTTGAAAAAATGAAGTTAAGTTGAAAATTCTAGATTTTAATTTGTGCACTTCAATTACGGCCACTCTTTCTTTTAAAAATCCTGTTCATTTTATATTGCGTATGTACTGAAAACTCTCCTCAGCAAAATTAACGCATTCGGGAATTGTAAACAAACACGTCTCCTAGGCGAAAAAACTAAATAAACTGAAGTTGTTCGTAAAGTCAAAGGAAACTGATAACTACTGAATGCACTAAACACACGCATTTCAGTTTTCTTACGAAAACTCGGGCAACGAGTTTGTCGTTTACGAATGCAGCCATTCAGCAAATTCTTTCATTTCAACCTATTTTTGCGGCTTAAGGGCACGTGAGACGTATAGTTTTTCAGACTAACGATTTTTTTAAAGTTTGATTTCCTATAAAATAAAGCAGACACCGCCAATTCAAAGACCATTTACAAATTGCTGTTTTACCCAATTCACAAACAAAGCAATAGAACAAAATACCTCATTGTAGTAACTACCGTGTGGTTATAAGTAACCGGGTGGTTATATTAATAAACGGCATCCTACAGCGCAAACGGTTGAACGGAATGCACTGAAATTTTGCACATGAGCTATACACGAGAAGCGCTCACGGAATTAAGAAAAACTAAATTTAGTTCAAAACATGCCCACTATGCTACTATGTGGCATACTATGTGTGATACTATGTGGCGCTTTGTATAAAAAACAGCAAATTTAACAACGGAAATGGCTAATTAGATATGTACAGACAATTTCAACATTTATTCAATAGTTTTTATTGTTAACTTATTTGGGTCATTTTTAAAGCCGATTTCATGACGCAAAGCGCCACCTTATGCGCATTTTCTGAAGTAATCTTTTTAAAAAACTTCCTTGAACGCATCTTGTGCACAGCATCTCGTGCACAAATTTGGTGGCAATCGGCTCACCCGTTTCAGCTGTAGAATGTTGTTTATAGGGAACTTATATTATAACCACCCGGTATTTTGAAACCCTTATATTTTCTTAATATAACCCCTCCATCAATTTATTAGAAATTATTTATTTAATTAATTATTAGATCCCAATCTAATTGAATAACTTTATTCTCTTTCACTATAAAATTAGCATATTAAAGGAAAAAAGATAAATAAATGGAGAGGAGAGACTCTTCTCTTATGGCATATTTCTAGCGTACTTAATGCAACTTGAGGATAAGAAGCTGCATCTTGAAGTCCAAAAGTATTGCAAGAATATACAGTAGAGTATAAATATTGACAATCTTTCCTTGAATTATAATTTGGTAGTTAGCAAATCATAAATGTCAAACTTCTAAACATATATCTTTGTGTAATCCTCTCAGACATGTAAATATATTACTATCTTTGGTTTTTTTTTTTTGTGCACAAATTAGGACATCCATCCTTTAAGAGCGTTCCATCCATCCCTAAAGCGCAAGAGATATACAGCGTTCCCCTGTGTATCAATGGGCTGGTGATACTGTTCGTCCAACTTCCAGGGTTCAAGCTATATGCCAGCTACTGTGCTTATCGTTAAGGGTGGATGATGCTTAAGGGATGAACTGTGCGCGCATAGACTCGACTAGCACTGATGTGCATATATATGCACATCCCCTCGTTGGGATGCGTGGTGGGTGGTGCATTCGAGTCCGAATCTCCTTTTTCCCAACATGGATTCGAAACTTTAGTCTTCTGTTGTCAACGTGTCAAAAGTGCCTGAACAAGGAAACAATGGAGTAAGATTTTTTATTATTAAATGACTTGAAGGAAATTTCAACCAAACGTCACATTTTCTCATGCATGAAGTCATAACAGCAAACGTAGAAAATTGAGAAAATCAAAAGAATGCGTTTTGGAGACATTTTGGTGGAGTAGCAGAGAGCAAACAGGCAACCAAGATCACGAAAATAAAAACTTTCGCTGTCAAATCGGTGATTATTACCACATCGTACCCTCAACACCTCCCGAGGTGTCATTTCCGAACCTGATGCACTTCACTGTTCCGAATCAGAAACCCTAGAAAACCTCCAATCAGAAGATATCTGCGCTATTTGCAGGATTACTATTCGACGCGATAACCAATTCTAGACACAAATCATACACTGCTTATCATTAATTATGGAAAAAACACAAAAATGACGATTTCTCAAAAAGTTACATGTAGAATTTAATGAAACTCACCCACAGGTGTATGACAGATAGTAAGCTATAAAATAACATGAAAAGAAATTTCCAAACACTTGTGGTATTATAGAAATTATCATCTGCATAAAATACACAAACTAGGTGAATCTGTTTCGTATAGGTAAAATACCTTCAATATGGAATATGCCCCCCCCCCTAGAAGCAATGCAGCACCAACAGTGATGTGTAATACTGCCAATTATGCGGTCTATGAGTTCTGTTGGAAGGGAGAGCCATTGCTTTTGCAAGACGGTTGCAAGTGAGGCAAGGGTCGTAGGAGGAAGATTGAGAGCTACTATCCGTCTTCCTAATACATCCCAGACATGCTCGTAAGGATTCAGGTCCGGTGATCGAGCTGGCCACTCCATGCGCTAAATTGTTTGCTGCTGAAGATAATCATGCACGATGCTAGCCCTGTGCGGTCTAGCATTGTCGTCTTTAAGCAGGAAATCATAGGCTATTTACCTAGAATAAGGGCGTACACAAAGATCAAGGGTGTCATCTCTATTGGTCTGAGCATTGCAGGTTACACTTGGAAAGACATGGAATTCTGTACGGCCACCCAAAAAGATCCCACCCTAAACATACTGCCTCCTCCGTATGCATCTCTTTCACGGATGTTTGATGGATGATAACGGGTTCCAGATTCTCTCCAAATCAAACAATGCCTACCATCAATCTGGAGGCTAAATCTGGACTCATCTGTAAACAGAACAGCCCTCCATTGATCAGCGTCCAGTGGGCATGTTGATGTGCCCACCTCAAACGTTCCATTCTGTGGGGTGGTGAGAGGGGCACACAAATGGCTGGTCGCCTGGCGTTCAGAACACTTTCTTAAAGCCTTCTAAGCTCGATTGAAGTTGACACCAACCTTCTGGTGGCTACAGTAAAAGAGAATCTGAATGGAGCCATGGTTGCGGAGCTTTCCTTCGTGCACATACCGACAAATATGTCATCGGCGCTGGTCATTACAGTTGGCCGTCCTTGGCTGAACCTTCTGAATTCCGAATTTGTAGTTAGAAATTGTTGCCAAAGTCTACGAAACACAGACTGACATTTAGCCATCTGGCCACTTGTGTCTGACTTTGTCCTGCCTCTAGTCTCTCAACAGCGTTCCATGGGAGTTCTTCTGGTAAATGATGCCTGGAAGTTGTTGCTACGAATTGGCTGTCTCCGATTTCTTACATTACAGTCACAACAAAATTTGCAGGCTTGAACTCAGATTCAGTTTTATGCTTCTAGTAATTTATTTTGGTTGCAACTCAAGTACTTTGCAATTGCAGCTTTAGTCAGGAACTTTTATCCCCTCAGGGGAAAGACCTTCTTTAGTTTTTTACGGGTGTCGCAACCCCGGGGCCAAAGCGATCTTTCACTTCTGTCTCCACTACCCTGCCCTCTTCTTAGCTTTATCCTTCACTTTCCCCCTCGGCGTAGTTACCTCTTTGGAGATGAGGGCCCCCCTTTAGAAGCTGCAGCCACTCTGTGCCGTCAGCTTCTATTGGCGGAAAGCTACCCACGTGTTTGCCGTGCGTGGAAACCCATGTCCCCGGAAATGGAGATCCTGGTAATTGAGGGGATTTTCTCCAACACATTGCTTTGGCCTCGGCTTCGGGTAAACGGGAGGTACACAGCGTTCCCCTGTGTATCAATCGGCTGGTCATACTGGTTCAGCCAACTGCTAGGGTTCAAGCAAACGGACATCTACTGGGCACAGCGTTAAGGATGGATGCTGTTTAAGGGATGTACTGTGCGCGTATAGACCCGACTAGCACTGGTGCATGTACATGCATCCCCTTGTTGGGCTCCGTGGTGGGCGGTGCGGTCGGGTCCGAATTTCCAATCCCCAACATGGATTCGACACTTTCCTTATCTAATGTCAACGTTCCGAACTCTCTCACTGAGGGAGATATTACTGCAAAATTCTTGTAATCCCCTCGTAAAATGTCAGGACGGAAACTTTAACCAAACATCCCCGTTTCTAATCCATAAAACCATACTTGCTAATGTTGGAGAGGTTGCTAAAATTAAAAAAATACGCTCTTTCGACATCTTAATAGAAGTAACTAATAACAAACAGGCAAACAGTATTATGCAATTAAAAACTATCTGCCTTAAACCTATCACTGTATCACCTCATAGGACACTAAATTCCTCAAGAGGCGTCTTATCCGAACCTGACCTATTACACTGCTCCGACGCTGAAATCCTTGAAAATTTCAAATCCCAAAATGTTTGTGCAGTTCGCAGAATCTCTATCCGACGCAATAACCAAACACTGGACACCAAACATATAATTCTGACTTTCCAATCACCTAAACTTCCTTCCCATATCAAAGCAGGATACCTCTCATGTGCCGTTAGACCCTACATTCCCAACCCTAGCCGGTGCTTTCAATGTCAAAAGTACTTTCAATGTCAATACCAAACCTTCCTGTCGTAGTTCCCCAACCTGTGCTCGTTGTGGGACCTCCGGCCACGACAGTGAAACCTGCTCTAATCCACCCAAATGTGTGAACTGCAAACAAGATCATCCTTCATATTCCCGCTCATGCCCGAAATGGTCGTTTGAAAAAGAAATCCAGTCTCCTTGCGTGCCACACAAGGACTGTCATATCCAGAAGCCCGTAAAGTAATGAACTCCCGTACACCCAAACCCGGTCAGTCTTATGCTGCAGTAGTCAAATCTGTTAAATCAATTGCCATACAAACTGAGCCACCAAAACCATTGCCCGTCTCTATACCTACTTCCACTACTAAAACTAAACACTCAACCTCTACCCAAAATTATTCTTCCATAGCTCTACAAAAAAGCACATCAAAGAAGAAGTCTGAAAGCAACAACTCCACTCAAAATAGACCTCTAATCAAAAAAACTGCAGCCTATAAAGCAAAATACAGTAAGTCCAGACTTAAAAAGATCCTTCCACAAAAGCCCATTGATGACTCAATACTGCATTTAGATCCTACCGACTCTGACATTTCCGACAATAGCCCCCATACTGGAGCCCCCATCCAGATGTTCTTGACTTATTTTTATCTCCTTTTTACCTCTCTACAGTTTGCTTTTATTGTTTTTAGACCTCACAGATTTTAGCTTTACCTGTCTTATACAACACATTTTTACTTGAAAACTTTATATTTTACTATATATACACATAGTCTGGCGCAGTATGTCCTTTCTGGACCTTGTGCCATTAACCCCAATCAACCAACCAACCTGACATTTCCGACAATATCACGGACGATGATGACATCCCTAGTACCCCACTTACACCTACGGGGACTAAAAGCAAGCTCTCCGTCATCCCTAACATCACTTGATCATGGCTCTGCTGCTTTCTTGGAACTGCCATGGTTTTCAAAATAAAATTGATGACCTCAAAACCCTAATTTATGACTATGACCCTGCATGTCTTGCCCTTCATGAAACTTACCTCAAAACCAATAAACAAAAACAAATTCTTAATTATACCATCCTTAGAAACGACTATGAGCTCGGGGAAAGGGCCTCCGGTGGAGTTGCCCTTTTAATAAATAATCAATACCCGTATTATATTCTCAATCTCAACACAACTTTACAGGCTGTTGAGGCTCAGATCCATCTCAAACATCTTACTACTATCTGCAGTATTTATCTTCCCCCGAATGAAACCATCTGCCAAACCTCTCTCAATAGTCTTATCCAACAACTTAATCCGCCTTTTATCCTCCTGGGGGACATGAACGGTCATAGCCCTGTATGGGGCAGCACAGACATAAACAATAGAGGCCAACTTATTGAACAGCTGCTAACAGACTTTTCTCTGTGCGTTATGAATAACGGGGATAATACCTACTTCGACTACCCTACTAAATCCTTCCATGCCATAGATCTAGTCTCCAGTGACAGTCCAGTCTCAGACTCCAGTGACTTACATAACAGTGATCACTTTCCGATTTTTCTTTCACCACTTTACTACAATCCGAAAGGCACCTTTACCACCCCTAGGTACATTTATGATAAGGCAGATTGACCTACCTTTACAGCACTATCCAAAATCACCTCCCCCTCAGGGGGAAGACCTACTTTAGGTCTTTACGGGTGTCGCAATCCCGGGGCCCCAGCGATCTTTCGCTTTTCTTTGTTCTACCCTCCTCTCCTCTTAGCTGTATCCTTCCTTTTCCCGCTCAGTGTAGTTTCCTCTGTGGAGGTGAGGGCCCCCCCTTAAAATCTGCAGCCGCCCTGTGCCGTCAGCTTCTATTGGCGGAAAACTACCCACGTGTTTGCCGTGCGTGGAGACCCGTGTCCCCGGAAATGGGGATCCTGGTAATTGAGGGGTCTTTTCTCCAACACATTGCTTTGGCCTCGGCTTCGGGTAAACGGGAGGTACACAGCGTTCCCCTGTGTATCAATCGGCTGGTGCTCCTGATTTCGATGAACTGCTATGGATCAAGCAATCGGACATCTACTGGGCACGTCGTTAAGGGTGGACGCTGCCTAAGGGATGTACTGTGAGCGTATAGACCCGACTAGCACTGGTGTGCAAATGCACATCCCCTCGTTGGGCTCCGTAGTGGGTGGTGCGGTCGGGTCAGAATTTCAATCTTCCCCAACATGGATATGAAAAATTCTTCGTCTATCGTCAATGCTCCGCTGTCAACTTGTAATGAAAACATCGATTCACAATTAGTACACATGAACGCTCGATTCTTCATCGTTCACTACGTTGAAGGTAATTTTAATGAAACATCCCCTTTTTTAATACATAAATGTATCACCGACAATGTAGGAGAAGTAAAAAAAGTTAAAAAATTAAGATCTGGAGACCTATTAGTAGAAGTATCAAACAATAGACAAGCTTCCAAAATAATGAAAATTAAAAACTTCGGCCTAAAAACTGTTACAGTGACCCCTCATACATCCCTAAACATCTCACGAGGAGTCGTATCGGAACCCGAACTTATAAACACTTATTAACCCGAACACTGCTCTGAAGCTGAAATACTAGAAAACCTAACAGATGACAAAGTAAGTGCTGTTCGTCGAATCACTATTCGACGCAATAATCAAATAATCAAAACTAAACATATTATCTTAACTTTTCAGTCACCCACTATTCCATCTCATATTAAAGCCGGCTATTTATTATGCCCCGTGAGACCATATGTACCAAATCCAATCCGTTGCTTCCAGTCTCAAAAGTTCGGCCATACTAAAACCTCCTGGCGTGGGTCACCTGCCTGTGCTCGCTGTGGTGCTTCTGACCACGAAAGTGAGTCCTGCTCTGCAGCTCCAAAATGTGTAAACTGTAAAGAGGAACATCCTTCATACTCCAGATCTTGCCCGAAATGGGCGTTTGAAAAAGAAATTCAGTCCCTACGTGCCTCTCAAAGACTCTCATATCCGGAAGCCCGTAAGACAATAGAAAGCCGGACACCAACACCTGGTTTATCTTATGCAGCTGCAACAAAATCAACTAAAACAATAGCAACTCAAACTGAATTACCAAAATCCGTACCTGTCTCCTTTCCTTCTGCAACAGCCCAAATACTTAAACAATCCATCTCTAATCAAAATAAATCCTTCACGGCTCCACAAAAACATATATCAAAGAAAAACTCTCAAAATGTTACCTCAAACCGACCACAAATAAAAAAGTCTTCGGTCTACAGATCAAAGTACAATAAACCCAAAATCAAACAGGTTCCTCCACAACGCCCTATAGACGATACTATCCTACATTTGGACCCCTCTGACTCTGAAATGTCAGATCTTCCCATGTATGATGACGACATCCCTAGCACCCCACTCAAGCCTACGGGGGTTCGGAGCAAGATGAGCATCATCCCAAACACAACATGATAATGGCTCTGCTGCTGTCTTGGAACTGCCACGGTTTCCTTAATAAAAACGATGACCTCAAAACGCTGATTTATGATCATAAACCCGCTTGCTTTGCCCTTCAGGAAACCTTTCTCAAAACCAATATACATACTAAAATCCGTAATTATACCATCCTTCGCAAAGACTCATGAGCTCAATGATAGGGCCACTGGTGGAGTTGCCCTTTTGATTAACAATAGTTATCCTCACACTAAGCTCAATCTTAACACTAACCTGCAAGCAGTTGCCACTCGTATTCAATTAAAACAACTCACAACAGTCTGCAGCATATACCTGCCACCAAGCGAAACCATCAGCCAAACCTCCCTCAATAGTCTTATACATCAACTTCCTCCCCCCCTTTCTCCTCAAGACACAAACAATAGGGGCCATCTCATAGAACAACTGCTAACCGACTTCTCTCTTTGCGTTATGAATAACGGTGATAACACCTATTTCCACCACCCAACCAAATCCTTCCATGCCATAGACCTCGCCATTTGCTCTCCATCTATCCTCCCATTATATAACTTTTCAGTCTCTAACGATCTACATAACAGTGAACACTTTCCGATTTTCCTCTCACCTCTGTATTATAATCGGAAAGATAACTGTACCACTCCAAGATATAATTCCCCTCAGGGGAAAGACCTACTTTAGGTCTTTACGGGTGTCGCAATCCCGGGGCCCCAGCGATCTTTCGCTTTTCTTTGTTCTACCCTCCTCTCCTCTTAGCTGTATCCTTCCTTCTCCCCCTCAGTGTAGTTTCCTCTGTGGAGGTGAGGGCCCCCCTTTAGAAGCTGCGGCCGCCCTGTGCCGTCAGCTTCTATTGGCGGAAAACTACCCACGTGTTTGCCGTGCGTGGAGACCCGTGTCCCCGGAAATGGGGATCCTGGTAATTGAGGGGCTTTTCTCCAACACATTGCTTTGGCCTCGGCTTCGGGTAAACGGGAGGTACACAGCGTTCCCCTGTGTATCAATCGGCTGGTGGTACTGATTTCGATCAACTGCTAGGGATCAAGCAATCGGACATCTACTGGGCACGTCGTTAAGGGTGGATGCTGCCTAAGGGATGTACTGTGAGCGTATAGACCCGACTAGCACTGGTGTGCAATTGCACATCCCCTTGTTGGGCTCCGTGGTGGGTGGTGCGGTCGGGTCCGAATCTCAATTTTCCCCAACATGGATATGAAAAATTCTTCATCAATCGTCAACGTTCCGCTGTCAACCGCTAATGAACACACCGATACACAATTTGCACACATGAATGCCCGATTCTTCCTTATCCACTCTGCTGAAGGTAAACTTAATGAAACATCGCCATTTTTAATTCACAAATGTATCACATGACAATGTAGGTGAAGTCAAAAAAGTTAAAAAATTAAGATCTGGAGACCTATTAGTAGAAGTATCCAACAATAGACAAGCTTGCAAAATAATGAAAATAAAGAACCTTGGCCTAAAAACTGTCACAGTGACACCTCATACATCCTTAAACATCTCCAGAGGAGTCATATCAGAACCCGACCTTTTGCACTGCTCTGAAGCTGAAATACTTGAAAACCTAACAGATGAAAGAGTATGCGCTGTCCGTCGAATCTCTATTCATCGCAATAGCCAACGTATTAACACCAAACACATAGTCTTAACTTTCCAGTCTCCCACAATTCCGTCCCATATCAAAGCCGGCTATCTATTATGTCCTGTTAGACCATACATATCAAATCCAATCCGTTGCTTCCAGTGTCAAAGGCTGTGGTGCTTTTGACCACGACAGTGAGTCCTGCTCTGCAGCTCCAAAATGTATAAACTGTAAAGAGGAACATCCTTCATACTCCAGATCTTGCGCAAAATGGGCGTTTGAAAAAGAAATTCAGTCCCTACGTGCCTCTCAAAGGCTCTCATATCCGGAAGCCCGTAAGACAATAGAAAGCCGGACACCAACACCTGGTTTATCTTATGCAGCTGCAACAAAATCAACTAAAACAATAGCAACTCAAACTGAATTACCAAAATCCGTACCTGTCTCCTTTCCTTCTGCAACAACCCAAATACCTAAACAATCCATCTCTAATCAAAATAAATCCTCCACGGCTCCACAAAAACATATATCAAAGAAAAACTCTCAAAATGTTACCTCAACCCGACCACAAATAAAAAAGTCTTCGGTCTACAGATCAAAGTACAATAAACCCAAAATCAAACACGTTCCTCCACAACGCCCTATAGACGATACTATCCTACATTTGGACCCCTCTGACTCTGAAATGTCAGATCTTCCCATGGATGATGACGACATCCCTAGCACCTCTCTCAAGCCTACGGGGGTTCGGAGCAAGATGAGCATCATCCCAAACACAACATGATAATGGCTCTGCTGCTGTCTTGGAACTGCCACGGTTTCCTTAATAAAAACGATGACCTCAAAACGCTGATTTATGATCATAACCCCGCTTGCTTTGCCCTTCAGGAAACATTTCTCAAAACCAATAGACATACTAAAATCCATAATTACACCATCTTTCGCAAGGACTATGAGCTCAATGATAGGGCCACAGGTGGAGTTGCCCTATTAATTAACAATAGTTATCCTCACACTATGGTCAATCTTAACACAAATCTCCAAGCAGTTGCCACTCGTATTCAATTAAAACAACTCACAACTGTCTGCAGTATATACCTCCCTCCTAGTGAAGCCATAAGCCAAACATCCCTCAATAGTCTCATTCAGCAACTTCCTCCTCCTTTCATCCTCCTTGGTGACATGAACGCTCATAGTCCCTTGTGGGGAAGCAAGGACACCAACAATAGAGGCCTTCAAATCGAACAACTTCTCTCTGACTTCTCCCTTTGCTGCATGAATAATGGCGACAATACTTACTTTCACTATCCAACTAAAACTTTCCATGCAATAGACCTTGCTATCTGTTCTCCATCACTTCTCCCAACATATAATTTTTCTGTATCCAGCGATCTCCACAACAGTGATCATTTTCCGATTCTTCTGTCACCTCTGTACCACAATCCCCAACATACTTCAGTACCTAGATACATTCATGATAAGGCAGATTGGTTCACCTTCACTTCCCTGTCTGCCATCACCTCTGATGTTGTTGAAGGCCCCATAGACGAGGTTGTACAAAACGTTACTTCAATCATCATCCAAGCCGCTGATGCCAGTATTCCTAAATCAGGCATCAGACCTCGACGCAATAAAAAACCGTGGTGGAATGAACAATGCACCCTTGCTAAAAAGAAGCAGCAGAAAGCCTGGAGCAATTTTCGGCGGTTCCCCACCACCGAAAATCTCACCCACTTTAAGCAAGCTAAAGCTTATGCACGTAGAGTCCGGCGTCAGTGTCAAAGAGAATCCTGGATCAAATATATCTCCAGCATTACAGCCTCTACTTCTAGTAAGGAACTATGGACGAAAACAAAAAGAGCCATGGGTATTTATACTAATCAGTCTATTTCCTGTCTATCCATAAATAACAGCATTATATCCGAAACAAAAGAAATCGCAAATAGTATTGGTGAATCTCTCTCTTCCATCTCATGCAGTACCTCCTACTCAAATTCTTTCCTTCCATATAAACAACAAGCAGAACGACAAAAAATAAATTTCAAAACCTCCTCACACTTCACATACAATAGCGACCTTACCATCCATGAACTCACCAAACACTTAAAACAGTCCTCAAACACATCCCCAGGTCCCGATGGTATTACTTATGAAATGCTGAAACACTTATCCCATGCATCTTTACTCAACCTTTTGAAATTGTACAATAGAATATGGAACGAACAAACCTTTCCCACCTCTTGGAGAAATGCAATAGTTATTCCCTTTCCTAAACCAGGAAAAGATACATCTAACCCTAATAACTACCGACCCATAGCCCTTACTAGTTGCTTATGTAAATTAATGGAGAAAATTATCAATACCCGTCTCGTCTACATTTTAGAAACAGGGAACCATATACATCCCTTCCAGAGTGGCTTCCGGAAGGGTAGATCCACCATAGATAACATATTAAAATTAGAGACCCAAATTCGTAATGCCTTCTTACGGAAGAACCACTTAGTCTCTGTGTTTTTTGATATTGAAAAGGCATATGACCGAACGTGGAGGTACGGGATCCTCTTGGATCTTCATAATATAGGACTTCGAGGCAACCTACCCACTTTTATAAAAAACTTTCTGTCACTCCGAAATTTCCGGGTCCGGATTAATGGCATGCTATCTAATAACTTTGTTCAAGAGGAGGGTGTTCCACAGGGCTCCGTTCTTAGTGTCACCCTCTTCTCAATAAAAATTAACAACATCCTGAAACAACTGCCCTCGACTGTCTACGGTAGTCTTTATGTAGACGACCTGCAAATCTCCTGTCAGGGAAAGGACATGCGCCTGATAGAACGCCAGCTTCAGAATGCCATCAACCGCATCTTAAAGTGGTGTGACAGAAATGGGTTTAAAATATCAGCAGAGAAAACAGTTTGTACCCATTTTTGCCGGAAGCGCGGGATCCACCCAGATCCGGAACTTTATCTGGACCATACCAATATTGCTGTCAAGGATTCTATCAAATTTTTAGGTTTAAATTTTGACAAGAAACTTACATTTGCTAAACATATCTCAGACATCCGCAATAAATGCGAGAAAAAACTTAACATTTTAAAGGTTTTAACCAATACCTCTTGGGGGGCAGACCGTGATGCGCTCTTGCGGATCTACCGTGCCGTCATCCGATCCAAAATTGACTATGCAAGCTGCGTTTATGGATCGGCTTCTAAATCAGCACTAAAAAAACTTGACACTGTGCATCATACTGCACTACGCATATGTTCCGGAGCTTTTAGGACATCGCCTGTACATAGCCTTTACGTCACCTTTCATGAACCATCTCTCACTCTCATACGTCATAAATTATCATTAAATACCTATTATCGCATCCTTTCTCATTCTTCACATCCCTTAAAGGATTCTCTAATAGACACCCAATTGGACCAGTTTTATGAAAATCGCCCTTCCTGCACTCCCCCCTTCGGACTTAGAATCCGTAGGAGTGTAGTCGGTACCCAATTGGAGAATGTTAATGCATCTACTTGTTCATTTCATGAAGTGCCACCATGGACTCAATTGCAGATTTCCTACCTACAACCATACGAAGGCTTCACAAAACCAAACACTGACCCCATAATATACCAACAGTTATTTCTAGACCATAAAAGCAAATATAGAAACTTCGACAAACTATATACTGACGGCTCAAAATCTCTTAATCACGTTGGCTTTGCTTATGTACATCGAAATCATTCTTACAGCTACACCCTCCCTTCATTTTGCTCCATATTTACAGCCGAATTAATAGCCATTTATGAAAGCCTTCTTTACATCTCGAGAACAAATATCAAACATTTCATCATCTACTCTGACTCATTAAGTGTATTAGAGAATCTGAAATCTGGCTCCCTCACTCATAGTTATATTTTAAAAGTCCTATGCATGCACAAGAGACTCATGAACCGTGGATACAACATCCTCTACTGCTGGGTACCTAGCCATATTGGGATTCCCGGAAACGAAAAAGCTGATTCTTTGGCAAGGCATTCTACCGTCCCATATAACCGTGATCTGCCCTATACTGACATAAAGTCTGGCATCTCTTCCCTAACAAAAGGCACTTGGAATGACATATGGGACTGTGAAACCCAAAACAAACTTCACTCTATCCGGCCAGCTCTCACCCACTGGTCCACTCAACCGTACCGCAAGCACGATGTCACTCTCACTCGTCTTCGCATTGGCCATACGAGACTAACCCATAAGTACCTCCTTTTGGGCGAACCTGCTCCTGAATGCCCACATTGTCATACTCAACTTAGCATACATCATACAGCATTTTAACCTCTTGCTCTGCTTTTAATGATCTTTACCAAATATTTTTTAACTCTTCTCATCCCAAACTAGACGACATATTGGGTGATATCCCACACCATAACTTGTTTGCCTTTCTTCGGCGCACAAACATATTTTATTCAGTATGAAATATCCACTTTAGCCTGACTGGCATCTGGATGGGAGCCCCCATCCATATGCCTTTGGTTTTACCTCTTTTATCTACTTTTGAATTTTACTTGTCTCCTTTATCACCTTTACATTTTAGCTTTTACTAGGTTTTATGACACCTTTTATACTGAACACATCTTTATTTGACTTAACTCAACGTCTGGCGCAGTATGTCCTCTCTGGACCTTGTGCCAAAAAAACCAACCAACCAACCAACCAACCAACCAAGATATAATTATGAAAAGGCAGATTGGCCCACCTTCACCCATTTATCCAATATATCCTCAAATAGTCTTGTAGGTTCCATTGATGAGGTCGTTGACAAAGTCACCTCCCTTATTATCAAGGCAGCAGATACCAACATTCCTAAATCGGGCATGAAACATCGGCACAATAAAAAACCGTGGTGGAATGAAACCTGTACTCTAGCAAAAAAACAGCAGCAGAAAGCCTGGAGCATCTTCCGGCGCTACCCCACGACCGAAAATCTAGTTCTCTTTAAAAAAGCTAAAGCTTACGCTAGAAAAATAAGGCGGCAATGTCAAAGGGAATCGTGGATAAAATATGTCTCTAGCATAACGCCCAGTACCTCTAGTAAGGAGCTATGGACAAAAACTAAAAGAGCCATGGGAATCTATAATAATCCTTCAATATCCTGTCTGTCTGTAAACAATAATATTATTTCGGAAAAAAAAGAAATAGCAAACATTATCGGCCAGACACTTGCCTCTATCTCCTGCAGTACTTCCTTCTCAAATACTTTTCTGTCATATAAACAACAGTCCGAACAAAAAAAAATAAAATTTAAAACCTCCTCCCATTTTTCTTACAATAGTAATTTTACTATCGGTGAACTCACCAAATACTTAAGACAGGCCTCCAATACCGCTCCTGGTTCTGATGGTATTACTTACAAAATGCTGAAACACTTGTCCCATGACTCATTACAAATCGTCTTGCAATTATACAATAGAATCTGGAATGAACAAACCTTTCCTTCCTCCTGGAGAAATGCAATAGTTATTCCCTTTCCTAAACCTGGGAAAGATACTTCTAACCCTAGTAATTACCGTCCCACAGCCCTTACTAGTTGTCTCTGCAAACTAATGGAAAAAATGGTTAATGCTCGCCTTGTTCACATTCTAGAGACTGGGGACCATATACATCCCTTTCAAAGTGGCTTCCGCAAAGGCAGGTCCACAATTGACAATATTTTAAATCTAGAGACGCAAATTCGGAATGCCTTCCTTAGAAAGAATCACCTAGTGTCCGTCTTCTTTGACATTGAAAAGGCACATGACCGCACATGGAGGTACGGCATACTCCAAGACCTCTATAATATAGGCTTTCGAGGCAATCTACCAACTTTTATAAAAAACTTTTATCCCTCAGAAACTTCCGTGTCAGCATCAATGGTACTCTGTCTGATAATTTCATCCAAGACGAGGGTGTTCCTCAGGGCTCCGTACTTAGCGTCACCCTCTTCTCAATTAAAATCAATAATATCCTTGGACAACTGCCACCCACAGTCTACGGCAGCCTTTACGTCGACGACCTTCAAATCTCCTGCCAGGGGAAAGATATGCGCCTCATCGAACGGCAGCTTCAAAATGCCATAAACCGCATCTTAAAATGGTGTGACACAAATGGTTTCACTATATCTGCTGAAAAAACCGTATGCACCCATTTTTGCCGGAAACGCGGGATCCACCCCGACCCAGAACTTTACCTGGGTAATAATAACATTGTTGTGAAGGACTCTGTCAAATTTTTAGGATTAAATTTCGACAAAAAACTAACTTTTGCTAATCATATTTCTGACATTCGCAGTAAATGCGAGAAAAAGCTTAATATTTTAAAGGTTTTAACCAACACCTATTGGGGGGCTGACCGTGACGCTCTGTTACGGATTTATCGTGCTGTCATACGTTCAAAAATGGACTATGCAAGTTGCGCGTATGGGTCAGCTTGCAAATCAGTGTTAAAAAAACTTGACCCTGTGCATCATGCTGCACTCCGCATTTGCTCTGGTGCTTTTAGAACATCACCTGTACATAGTCTTTACGTCACCTGCCACGAGCCACCTCTCACCCTCACACGTCATAAGCTCTCATTAAACACATACTTTCGTATTCTTTCTCATCCTTCACATCCATTAAAGAATTCTTTTATAGATACTCATCTTGACCGTTTTTATGCAAATCGTCCCATCTGTACCCCCCCTTTGGACTAAGGATTCGTAGGAGTCTTGGCGGTACCCAATTGGAGGATGTTAATGTGGGTACTTGTTCATTTCATGAAGTCCCACCATGGACTAAATTGCAGATCTCCTACCTACAACCATTCGAATGCTTCACAAAACCAAACACTGATCCCATAATATATCAACAGTTATTTCTAGACCATAAAAGCAAATATCGAAACTTTGAAGAACTATATACTGACGGCTGAAAATCTCATAATCATGTAGGCTTTGCTTATGTACATCGTAATCATTCTTGCAACTAAACCCTACCTTCGTTTTGCTCCGTATTTATAGCCGAATTAATAGCTATTTATGAAAGTCTTCTTTACATCTCTAGAGCAACTACCAAACAATTCATCATTTACTCTGACTCATTAAGCGTTTTGGAAAATCTGGGATCTGGTTCCCTAACACATAGCTATATTCTGAAAGTCCTACACATGCACAAATGCCTCATGAACCGTGGATACAACATCCTCTACTGCTGGGTACCTAGCCATATTGGGATTCTCGGCAACGAAAGGGCTGATTCTTTGGCCAGGCATTCTACTGTCCCATATAATCTGCACCCACCCTATTGTGATATAAAATCTGGCATCTCTTCTTAATAAAAGGCACCTGGATCCACATGTGGGACTGTGAAACCCAAAACAAACTTCATTTTATCCGGCCAGCCCTTACCCACTGGTCCACTCATCCATACCGCAAGCACGATGTCCTTCTGACTCGTCTTCCCCCCTCAGGGGGAAAACCTTCTTTAGGTCTTCACGGGTGTCGCAATCCCGGGGCCCCAGCGATCTCTCGATCCTCTGTTTTTTTACCTTCCTCTCTTTTTCTGCTGTTTCCTTCCCCTTCTCCCTCGGTGTGGTTTCTTCTCTTGAAGTGAGGGCCCCCCTTCAGAAGCTGTGGTCGCTCTGTACCGTCAGCTTCTGTTGGCGGGTAAACTGCCCACGTGTTTGCCGTGCGTGGAGACCCGTGTCCCCGGAAATGGGGATCCTGGTAATAGAGAGGTTTTCTCCAACACATTGCTTTGGCCTCGGCTTCGGGTAAACGGGAGGTGCACAGCGTTCCCCTGTGTATCAACCGGCTGGTGGTACTGATTTCGGTCAACTGCTAGGGATCAAGCAAACGGACATCTACTGGGCACGTCGTTAAGGGTGGACGCTGCCTAAGGGATGTACTGTGCGCGTATAGACCCTACTAGCACTGGTGCACGAATGTGCATCCCCTTGTTGGACTCCGTGGTGGGTGGTGTGGTCGGGTCCGAAATTTCCAATCCCCAATAAGGATTCGACGTTATCTTCGTCTCACGTCAACGTTCCGAAGTCTCCTACTCAAGGAGATGGTCATGCCAAATTCTTTATTGTGAAGCGTCAGGAAGGGAACTTTAGCCAAACCTCCCCTTTCTTAATAAATAAGTGCATAACTAGTAATGTTGGAGAAGTCGCAAAAATAAACAAAATACGATCAGGAGACATCTTAGTGGAAGTAACCAATAGTACACAGGCAATCAACATTATGCAATTACAAACTATCGGTGCAAACCCTGTCACTGTATCATCCCATAGCACACTTAATTCATCAAGAGGCGTTATATCTGAACCTGACCTATTACACTGCTCTGAGGACGAAATCCTCGAAAATCTTAAATCTCAAAATGTTTGTGCAGTTCGCAGAATCTCTATCCGACGCAATAACCAAACACTAAACACAAAGCATATAATTTTGACTTTTCAATCACCTAAACTTCCTTCCCATATCAAAGCAGGATACCTCTCATGATCCTAATCATATATACCTAATCCTACTCGATGCTTTCAATGTCAAAAGTTCGGCCATACCAAACCTTCCTGTCGTGGTTCCCCAACCTGTGCCCGTTGTGGTATCTCTGGCCACGACAGTGACACCTGCTCTAATCCGCCTAAATGCGTGAACTGCAAACAGGATCATCCTTCCTATTCCCGCTCATGCCCGAAATGGTCGTACGAAAAAGAAATCCAGTCCTTGCGTGCCACCCAAGGACTGTCATATCCAGAAGCCCGTAAAGCAATGAACTCCCGTACACCCAAACCCGGTCAGTCTTAGGCTGCAGTAGTCAAATCTGTTAAATCAATAGCCATCCAAACTGAGCCACCAAAATCTGTGCCCGTCTCTATACCTACTTCCACTACTAAAACTAAACACTCAACCTCTACCCAAAATAATTCTTCCAT
>JAWZYV010015175.1:0-67393 GCA_038373885.1 Cheiracanthium punctorium
AAAGATATTTGGAGGCTTAGTAAGCATTATTAACTGTTCTTTAGTTGATAAAAAGGTTTTTGTTTCTTAAATAGTATGTTTATATTATTTTGTGCTTCCTTGTATTACTGTCCAACCTGTTTATCCCTTATCTTATGGGAAAGAAAAAGTACTCCAGAGGAAGAGGCTTCCAGTTATAGAAATACAATTTTTGGCAATATTCTTGTAGTTTTTTATAGCTTTAAATTCACTTTCAATCTTTTTGCATCCTTTAGATAAATGGGTATTTTCCTTGAAGTATTTCTTCATCCATATGTGTGATGCAGTTACAAAATACATATGTGCTTATTTAGATTAATTTTTATAAATTTATCATTTTTTTTAATGTATTTGAAAGTTATATGTAACACTAAGAAATCATGCTCACTAATTCTGTGATTTAAAAAAGAATGGTTTGCATTAGGTTGATTTTAGATGACGGAATAAGAAAGGCCTCAGCATGGTCCAGTGGTTGTGTCACTGAAAATGGTGGATGGCCGAAGTGTGAAAGTCCCGGGATCGGGTCCCATCATACGGCTGTTGATCTAACGGTCTGGAGTTTATGTAGGTTTTCTCCAGCTGTAACATGAATGCGCGTTAGAACCCCTTAGAAAGTCCTCCTACCGAGGAACCCCCATCCTTGGCAGATCGCCCTAGGGTACCGCTGCCATAATCACACAGACAAACAAACTGAATAAGAAAAGAATCTGCTTTTGGTTAATTTTGAAGTATTTCCGTTTTTACTATTTACTTTTAAAAATAATGTAAAACATTCTTTTTAATGCAGCTAAACATAAAAAGATTTCCCCACAGTATATTTTTTGATTTCTGCGTTTAAGTACTTGAAAAGTGTTAATTTTTCTTGAATAGTTCTGAAAAAAAAAAAAAAAAAAAAAAAGACTTATTCCTTTTAGGGTGATGGGGATGTGTATGATCCCTGATGCCATTAAAATATTGTGATTTGCATCTTGTGAACTGTGTTTCTTTTTTTTTTCCGGCAATTGGCCAGCTATGCATAAGTTCCTTTAACAAAAAAATCCTTGAAAGACTTTTGACATTTAAGTTTTTTTGTTTGCTTGTTTCTAGCTTTTTAAGGGCAACAAGAGTTGCAAACCCTTGAGTCAATATTTCTTGGAATTAACAAATTTGTTGTCTCTCTTATTTCACTGATGTGTAACTTCTGTTGTTGAAGACAGGAGGTGTTTCAGAACCCATTTTTGCAATGTACACTAACTAGAATTTGAGATGTAGATGTTTTGAAGGAAATTATTTGAAGATATACAGGGAAAACAAATTGAGTTTAGATTCTTAATGTAGAGAATTTTTTGAAATTTCCTGATAAACAGGTTCAACTGTTTTATTTTGTGCCACATTTTCCTTTTGTCAGGCCCAAATATTCATTCTATATATGCCTAATTTGAGTAAAAAAATTTATCCATACTGTTTTGTTTTAGACTTGCCTTAAAAGTAACATTTTTTAGATCTCTTTCTTTATCAAATTACATAGCATTATTTTCTCTTAAGTGGTTTAAATTTGATTTTCTGTTAATTTTGTTTAATTACTACAAATTTGTATGTTTAGTAATACTGGGGTTTACTTTTCTTCTTTAAAAGTGTGTTTTTTGAAAACTTTAGTTACTAATAAAAGACAAAATATAGCTGTGAAAGGTCTTTCTTTTTCCAATTTCCCTATTGTATTCTGAACTCAAACTGTAGTCTGCAGAAATAGCTGCTCTGAATTGCCCCACTAGCCATTCCATTAATTACAAATTTAAGCTAAATTTTCAAAAAAAAAAAAAAAAAAAAAAAAAAATCAAAAATATTCAATTGGAAGAGAAAATATTTTATCAGATCTGAAATGGTTAAGAATAAGTAACATTACATTCACCAATTTGATCTACGAGTTTTTGCTTTTGGAGACCTGAACTTCTTTCTAACCATAAGAGGTATTGGTACTTGTGTAGTAGGGCAGCCACTGAAAATCAAATTGTGTAGCAACCAAGATGGTGATAATGGAATCTCATTCAAAATTCATCTCATTTTCATTCTTAGAGACATTTGCAGTATTAAGGCTACCTGCAATCGTTGCTTAGTTCTTGTGCCTCAAAGCAAATTCAAAGGCCATCATGATACACGAGTACTGGGATACATTCTTAGAATAATGCACAGATATATTAAATTTTAATGAGAACATGTCATGTATTGTTATATTGTGTATAGTTTTCTACAATAATTATAATAATGAATATAAATGGCAGATAGAAACTCAAAGGACTCCTTATTCTGGCCATTTCACTTTATAAAGAAAATTTGAAACCGAAAATGAATTCTTTGTATCTCAAAAGCATGGTGGTAGATAGGCATTTGGAGTTAATAAGATTGGAATTTTAGAGGAAGTGTGCTGCAGTTGAGTGTATAATTGTATTTGAAAAACAAGGTTTTTGTTGATGGTATCAATGATAGAGTTACCTAGAATAGATGTACAGTACAAAGCCGAAAATCCGGAATGGACGGGACTACGGCGATTCCGGATTCTCGGATTTTCCGGAATATTGGTCATTACAAAAAAAAAAAAAAAAAAAGTAGCGGCTACGTCATGGATTACGGGGTCTCACCGTGAACTATGTATTTTTATAACGTTTTTCGAAATCGCCGCGATCCGTAGGTTGTACTGTAGAAATTGTTCAATTGAATTCACTTTAAAAAAAAGAAAAGAAAAAAAAGGCGCCCTACTAATTGCCGCGTATATATTGCTTGCCCAATAACGTGAACTTAGTCACAACTTAAAATAAAAAAAAAATCTTCCAGTATCAAAGGATAAAAAGATATAACAGCAATTTTTATCGCCATCCCATGCACTAAAACACTGATTGTGGGTGCGCAGACGTTCCCCCCTTCACCGGAGTGACTGGAGCCGGTTTGTCTGTGACTGGAGCTTTCGCTTTCCAAACAAGTTGTTACATTCTTGTCTTCGTTGCACGTGCTTACTGATATTTTTATTTATGCGTTTTTTTTAAACAAGGCTTCCAATGGTATTTACGCTAATGTATGTTTTTACTGCAGACTTGAATGATGTTATAAAGAGTTTAATTAATTTCTTTGCCTCCTTAGAAAGAATAACATTAAATTAAAAATAATATCTCTACCGATTATTAAAGCTTAAATGCTTTACACTAACAGGAAAGTGTCTCCACCCCCCTTTTTGCGTTTCTGTTTGGAAATAACAGTTAAATCTTTGGAATGCAAAGAAGGAAAGTTAGGTCACGAGTCAGATTTTACCCTGAGGTTTTGGATATATATATTGAGTGTGTGTGTGTGCGTGTGTATATATATAGATATATATATATATATTGACGCTATTGTTATGATAACAAACTAGTCTAATGCTTGAGCATCCTGTAGTTTATTTATTTATCTATTTTTATTTTTTTGAGGGAAGGGAAAAAACTGAAATCCAAAAAATGTCCGGTTTTTTGGTCTTTCCGGTTTTTAGGTGTCCGGATTTTCGGCGCTCTACTGTATGTGGAATACTTGAAGTTGTCCCAATGTTTTTGACGATGAGAGGCAATTATGGAGTTTTTCACTTTTCCAAATTTGATTAAAAGTATGCTTAACACAGTTACCGAACAAAAATCTAATGGTGTTTATTTTGTGTATATGGTACTGGATTATTCAAACTATTTTTGTCTCTGACGCTAGTTTAATTTTGCTTATTTTAATAAGAGTTTCTTTTTCTTCACAGATGCCAGCAGGACCTTTAGAATTAAGGTTTTTGGATGCAGTTGTTAAGTTGGATTATTCTGAAGCTCCCTAATCTATTCAGTACATTTTTATGTCTGCAGGAATATCAAATAATGAATGTTTGAATGGCATTCCAGGTATGTATTAACTTGAAATTATAGTTAATATATTCCAGTTATTAATTTTTTTTCTTTTTTATATCGATTAGTGTTACTCAGATGGGGTTAATAACACTATATGGTCAAAAATGTTTTGTTCGGTTCCAAAATAATTTCACAATTTGTTTTTTAGAAATTAAAAAAAAAAAAAATCAAAATTCAAAATTGCCTGGTTATGCTTGGTAACATAATGTATAATGTAGGTTACAGTACTAAATATATATATCTAGTGCATACTAAAAATAGAATTTGAATTAATATTCTCATACTTTTTGGAAAATGTAAACTGATAAAAGCATGAATGAAACACTAATGACTTTGTAGAAAACAAGTATTCAAATGTAAGTCTGTATCTATGTTTTAGATGATAGAAAGATTGCAACTTTCTTAAGCAGCAAATTACTAATCCCTAGTCTTTTTTCTATATATGTGTGTTCACACATAGCTGATTATTTAGAACAGGGTTTGTACAGACATGGAAAGTTAGGGAAATGGAAGAAAAATCCGATTTCATAGTAAAATTCAACTTATTGGTTACAGTTTGTACCAAAAAGTAAGTTTTATCTTTTCATCCAAGATTGCTCATGCAAAACAATCAATCTACATTTCCCTTCACAATCTTTGTCTACCTACCAATCCAATCCCCCTACACATTTCATGCATACCACAGAGTTTGTGTAATCAAAATGTTCTGAAAGGGCACTTCAGATTTGGGATAATATTAAAATGTTTATAGAAGGAAAGCTTCCCAACAATGCAGTTGTTCCAACTGTTAAGAATGCTGTCAGTGATCAATTTATGAAATGCAAATTTACTTTTTGTAAAATGGTATCAAATGCATGCGAACCATTTTTCTGCAGTTACCAAACATCCAATACTAGGTGTAATTTTTTATTTGAAGGTTTGCATAATTTGATTCGGACCTTAATGACATGTATTTTATCTGAAGAGTGCAACAACTGCATCAAAATTAGTTGAAATAGACGTATCAGACCCAAAAAATCTTGTCATAGCAGAAAATGTCAATGTTGATTTTGCAGCTGGACATCTCTTGAAATTTAAATGTAAACAGCTTGAAAAAATCAAATTTCTTTAAGAATGTTGCGAGTTTTTTATGGGGATGGTATCAAAACTAATAGAGATGTTCATTGAAACATAAAACTGCTCGGGAATTATCCGCACTTGATCCAGTAGTAATTAGTCGTACACCTAACTGAGGCCAAACCAGGTGTGATATATTGCTAGAAATTTTACACACCAGCAAACAAATTGGTGACGCTGTAGCAGAGAAAACAAAACAACAATATTCCACTCTCTTCTTCCAGCCAAGAATGCATTAAAGGAAGAATTCAAAATTAATTCTGCTCTTAAAAGGCAAGGTGTTAGAATGCTTAATGAATTCATTTAATGACGATTTAAACAAGGAGGAATTTATGCAATGATATGCCACATAGCATGCAGCACTTCTTCAAAACTTTCAATAAAGTCCACAGTAGCATGGCATAGATTTAGAAGTGCTTAGAATGATACAGTTTCATCTCTCTTGCAACACTTTAATTAAAAAATCCTTGAGGAGTAAGAGGGATACAAGTCATACTGTGATATATTAAAAATATTCAAGAAAAGCCATTGCTAAGAAATTCTACAAGTTTCCTACAGATTTCAAAGTTTCTGTTTCCCTGACTTCTACACCACGTATTTCCTTGAGTATCTAGCACACTTTTGTGGACTTCATATTCCACTTATTTTCAGTGTTCCTTTGTTTCTTTTGGAGCTTATACATTTTACCTCTTTTTTTTTCCTTTAAATGCCCGATGATAAAAATATCTTTAAAATTTTTATTTGATAACACTACACAAAGTATGCCTTATAGTAATTTAAAGATTAAGCATATTTCAATTGGACAAGGTATGTTGATATATAAACAAACACATTTTAAAATTATTTCTAATTTTAGAAAAGAATGGAAATAAAATAATTTCCACAACTTATTAAAATAAAAGTATTTTGAGATCACCTAGAGAAATATACTTTTACAGCAACATCTTTAAAAACATACTCAATGAGAAATAATTTAATGAAACAAAAATGGTGTAGTAGAAATTCTCACAAAAACTTTTTGTTCTGAAATAAACTGAGTGATATAAAAGTACATAAAAGTTTAGATTTCAAGAAATAGTTTAAAATATACACGGTAAATCAAAGAAATTCTTCTCATTTGCCAACTAAGCAGCAATAATCAAACAGAAATTACATCTTTCCTTAATATAACATTTTAAAATATTCACTTAAATTTAGTACGAAAACTGGTAAAATAAAAAACTTGATGAAATAATTTTCAAAGAAGTGATTTTTCTCTACAGGCAATTCAAAAAATCTAGATATAAGTACATTTAAGATTTCTGCAGTTCTTTCAATTTAATGTTAATTTCAGTATCCAAGGATTTTGTTTACAGTTTTAATTGCTTCTTTTTCTGCTCCATTTCTTTCATTTCAAACTTCCTTCAATCTCCTTTCTTTTCCATCTCTCTTGGACTTATGAAAGTGTGTAAATGCTCTTGATATTTTCGACAAACTCTTTGGACATAAATTATAATTTTTTGTCAATATTTATACCATCTATTCCTCCTGACTGGTAGATGGCATCATGGATATACTAAGTGCAATAACCTAGCTTGGTGCAGATGTAAATAAGTACTAGGAATACAACGTATACAGCACCAGTAATTGAAAAACCTCGGCATACCTGTTTCAACGTGCTTGAAATGCTGTCGTCAGTGCTAAAGTCACCCAAAACAGGTATGCTAAGGTTTTTCAATTACTGGTGCTGTATACGTCGTATTCCTAATACTCAACATGGATATGCCTTTGATTTATAATTGTTTGTTCATGTATGTTTTAGATTAACAAAAGTTTATTAAGCGAAAACCACTGTCAACAGTAGCATTGCCATGGGACAAAATGAAGCATATTTTCATTACTTGCCATAGTTCCACATATTTCAAATTATTTTCCAAAAAACTCTCATAAAATCTAACACCTTGCCTTTTAAGAGCAGAATTAATTTTGAATTCTTCCTTTAATGCATTCTTGGCTGGAAGAAGAGAGTGGAATATTGTTGTTTTGTTTTCTCTGCTACAGCGTCACCAATTTGTTTGCTGGTGTGTAAAATTTCTAGCAATATATCACACCTGGTTTGGCCTCAGTTAGGTGTACGACTAATTACTACTGGATCAAGTGCGGATAATTCCCGAGCAGTTTTATGTTTCAATGAACATCTCTATTAGTTTTGATACCATCCCCATAAAAAACTCGCAACATTCTTAAAGAAATTTGATTTTTTCAAGCTGTTTACATTTAAATTTCAAGAGATGTCCAGCTGCAAAATCAACATTGACATTTTCTGCTATGACAAGATTTTTTGGGTCTGATACGTCTATTTCAACTAATTTTGATGCAGTTGTTGCACTCTTCAGATAAAATACATGTCATTAAGGTCCGAATCAAATTATGCAAACCTTCAAATAAAAAATTACACCTAGTATTGGATGTTTGGTAACTGCAGAAAAATGGTTCGCATGCATTTGATACCATTTTACAAAAAGTAAATTTGCATTTCATAAATTGATCACTGACAGCATTCTTAACAGTTGGAACAACTGCATTGTTGGGAAGCTTTCCTTCTATAAACATTTTAATATTATCCCAAATCTGAAGTGCCCTTTCAGAACATTTTGATTACACAAACTCTGTGGTATGCATGAAATGTGTAGGGGGATTGGATTGGTAGGTAGACAAAGATTGTGAAGGGAAATGTAGATTGATTGTTTTGCATGAGCAATCTTGGATGAAAAGATAAAACTTACTTTTTGGTACAAACTGTAACTAATAAGTTGAATTTTACTATGAAATCGGATTTTTCTTCCATTTCCCTAACTTTCCATGTCTGTACAAACCCTGTTCTAAATAATCAGCTATGTGTGAACACACATATATAGAAAAAAGACTAGGGATTAGTAATTTGCTGCTTAAGAAAGTTGCAATCTTTCTATCATCTAAAACATAGATACAGACTTACATTTGAATACTTGTTTTCTACAAAGTCATTAGTGTTTCATTCATGCTTTTATCCGTTTACATTTTCCAAAAAGTATGAGAATATTAATTCAAATTCTATTTATTAACCCCATCTGAGTAACACTAATCGATATAAAAAAGAAAAAAAATTAATAACTGGAATATATTAACTATAATTTCAAGTTAATACATACCTGGAATGCCATCCAAACATTCATTATTTGATATTCCTGCAGACATAAAAATGTACTGAATAGATTAGGGAGCTTCAGAATAATCCAACTTAACAACTGCATCCAAAAACCTTAATTCTAAAGGTCCTGCTGGCATCTGTGAAGAAAAAGAAACTCTTATTAAAATAAGCAAAATTAAACTAGCGTCAGAGACAAAAATAGTTTGAATAATCCAGTACCATATACACAAAATAAACACCATTAGATTTTTGTTCGGTAACTGTGTTAAGCATACTTTTAATCAAATTTGGAAAAGTGAAAAACTCCATAATTGCCTCTCATCGTCAAAAACATGGGGACAACTTCAAGTATTCCACATACATCTATTCTAGGTAACTCTATCACTGATACCATCAACAAAAACCTTGTTTTTCAAATACAATTATACACTCAACTGCAGCACACTTCCTCTAAAATTCCAATCTTATTAACTCCAAATGCCTATCTACCACCATGCTTTTGAGATGCAAAGAATTCATTTTCGGTTTCAAATTTTCTTTATAAAGTGAAATGGCCAGAATAAGGAGTCCTTTGAGTTTCTATCTGCCATTTATATTCATTATTATAATTATTGTAGAAAACTATACACAATATAACAATACATGACATGTTCTCATTAAAATTTAATATATCTGTGCATTATTCTAAGAATGTATCCCAGTACTCGTGTATCATGATGGCCTTTGAATTTGCTTTGAGGCACAAGAACTAAGCAACGATTGCAGGTAGCCTTAATACTGCAAATGTCTCTAAGAATGAAAATGAGATGAATTTTGAATGAGATTCCATTATCACCATCTTGGTTGCTACACGATTTGATTTTCAGTGGCTGCCCTACTACACAAGTACCAATACCTCTTATGGTTAGAAAGAAGTTCAGGTCTCCAAAAGCAAAAACTCGTAGATCAAATTGGTGAATGTAATGTTACTTATTCTTAACCATTTCAGATCTGATAAAATATTTTCTCTTCCAATTGAATATTTTTGATTTTTTTTTTTTTTTTTTTTTTTTTTTGAAAATTTAGCTTAAATTTGTAATTAATGGAATGGCTAGTGGGGCAATTCAGAGCAGCTATTTCTGCAGACTACAGTTTCAGTTCAGACTACAATAGGGAAATTGGAAAAAGAAAGACCTTTTACAGCTATATTTTGTCTTTTATTAGTAACTAAAGTTTTCAAAAAACACACTTTTAAACAAGAAAAGTAAACCCCAGTATTACTAAACATACAAATTTGTAGTAATTAAACAAAATTAACAGAAAATCAAATTTAAACCACTTAAGAGAAAATAATGCTATGTAATTTGATAAAGAAAGAGATCTAAAAAATGTTACTTTTAAGGCAAGTCTAAAACAAAACAGTATGGATAAATTTTTTTACTCAAATTAGGCATATATAGAATGAATATTTGGGCCTGACAAAAGGAAAATGTGGCACAAAATAAAACAGTTGAACCTGTTTATCAGGAAATTTCAAAAAATTCTCTACATTAAGAATCTAAACTCAATTTGTTTTCCCTGTATATCTTCAAATAATTTCCTTCAAAACATCTACATCTCAAATTCTAGTTAGTGTACATTGCAAAAATGGGTTCTGAAACACCTCCTGTCTTCAACAACAGAAGTTGCACATCAGTGAAATAAGAGAGACAACAAATTTGTTAATTCCAAGAAATATTGACTCAAGGTTTGCAACTCTTGTTGCCCTTAAAAAGCTAGAAACAAGCAAACAAAAAAACTTAAATGTCAAAAGTCTTTCAAGGATTTTTTTGTTAAAGGAACTTATGCATAGCTGGCCAATTGCCGGAAAAAAAAAGAAACACAGTTCACAAGATGCAAATCACAATATTTTAATGGCATCAGGGATCATACACATCCCCATCACCCTAAAAGGAATAAGTCTTTTTTTTTTTTTTTTTTCAGAACTATTCAAGAAAAATTAACACTTTTCAAGTACTTAAACGCAGAAATCAAAAAATATACTGTGGGGAAATCTTTTTATGTTTAGCTGCATTAAAAAGAATGTTTTACATTATTTTTAAAAGTAAATAGTAAAAACGGAAATACTTCAAAATTAACCAAAAGCAGATTCTTTTCTTATTCAGTTTGTTTGTCTGTGTGATTATGGCAGCGGTACCTAGGGCGATCTGCCAAGGATGGGGGTTCCTCGGTAGGAGGACTTTCTAAGGGGTTCTAACGCGCATTCATGTTACAGCTGGAGAAAACCTACATAAACTCCAGACCGTTCGATCAACAGCCGTATGATGGGACCCGATCCCGGGACTTTCACACTTCGGCCATCCACCATTTTCAGTGACACAACCACTGGACCATGCTGAGGCCTTTCTTATTCCGTCATCTAAAATCAACCTAATGCAAACCATTCTTTTTTAAATCACAGAATTAGTGAGCATGATTTCTTAGTGTTACATATAACTTTCAAATACATTAAAAAAATGATAAATTTATAAAAATTAATCTAAATAAGCACATATGTATTTTGTAACTGCATCACACATATGGATGAAGAAATACTTCAAGGAAAATACCCATTTATCTAAAGGATGCAAAAAGATTGAAAGTGAATTTAAAGCTATAAAAAACTACAAGAATATTGCCAAAAATTGTATTTCTATAACTGGAAGCCTTTTCCTCTGGAGTACTTTTTCTTTCCCATAAGATAAGGGATAAACAGGTTGGACAGTAATACAAGGAAGCACAAAATAATATAAACATACTATTTAAGAAACAAAAACCTTTTTATCAACTAAAGAACAGTTAATAATGCTTACTAAGCCTCCAAATATCATTTAGCTCCATTCAGAGATGTAATATACATCAATCGATTAAACTCCCCTATTTGAATCACTTTATTTTTAACATCAAGTTAAAGTTTATTGAAATAACATCAGTCAAATCTCTTAAATAGTGATTTATAATTACATTTTTTATGCATATTTCAAGAAAGAGTGTGCATAGAACTTTAAAAAAAATTATTTTACTGAATTTATGTAACTAGAATGCCTTCCGTACATTTTTAGAAACACAGGAAAAGTAGATTTTAAATAAATCTTGAATGAGGAACAAAATAAACTGCAAAGAATAAAATGCAGAGTCATTCCACAGAATTTATACATGCATAAGCTGCTGCACCATTTTTGATTTTCTTCATAATATTTTGTATGTGGAAGCAAACGTACTCAAAAATTTAAAATCCATTCCCAAAAGAATTCTATAAGTATTATTATTGTTTAATTAGAAGGTTTGAAGATTGCAACTTTGCTCCTTTCAATAAAATACTTTGTTTCTTAAATCATATTTTCTGGAAGGATAAAGATAAACAAAAATTCAAACAGATTTGAAATTTATTAAAGTTTCTGGATTATTTTCTCTCAGATGTGCACTTCTATTTGCATTTTTTTTTTTTTTTAAATCAAAATACTTTTAAAAAGAAATGCTGCTCAATATACCAGTTTTTGAAATTAAATATCTCATTAAGGGGAAAAAAATAACTGCATGAAATTTTTATGTGTGTTAGTACTATGTACCATAGTACATAGTAGGCCATTTGAAATTTTAAGTTCAGAAACAAGAAATTCCAACTATTCATTGATATAAGAGATCAACCTTCGATTTTCTGAAACTCTAATCAATTAAAGACCAAAGGTGTAGCCTTGATTTACTGTTCAAGTTAGGTACAAGAAAGTTTGTTACTGGAGTTCCTTTCTTGAAGAAGCATTTTAAGCCTATTCTTAGTGATTTCCTTAAGAGACAAGTTTTCATTCAAAAAAAATTTTAACACACTTTATACTTGTTTTTAAAATCAATTTTTATCTATGTTATTTGAATATATACTGAATGTATCATAAATTATTATTGAATGAAATTATAATAATTTACAGATAGTGATGAGTGGCCAACTTTTAGATCAGTGGTTTACTTAATGCACCATAAGTGGGCTGAGGGGGCCCAGTACACCTCTAGTTTAGTTTGAAAGTGAAACAGTTTCAATATAAAACTGTGTGAACAATTTTTTTTTTACTGCACAAATGCTTGTTTTAAAACCAGGATTTTTGAAAAAGAGTCATTGGACAATCATCAAATGTTAATTCTGGTGGACAGAAAAAGTTAGTAAACAGTTGGTCAACCTGGAAACAATCAGTGAATTGGGCTCTGTAACACTGGAAACAACGATGGCTATACCATTGCTAGGCCATTGAGAAACATTCCATCACCTATTTAAGAAGGCTCTCTTTCAGCCACAGAAAGTAGATGACTAAAAAACAGGAGAGAAAACGTGAGTAAATTGCAGTGTTTACTTAAGCACTAATGATTATTTATTATAAAAGGAAAGAGGATTCTAAAAATGCAAATGCTGCTGGGGGAAAAAAAATGGAGAAACAAGAGAAATAATTTATGCATACACACACACAATATATATATATATATATATCATTATTGTCTTCAATTTCATTTGCTGATTCTATCATATATGAATGAGTGACTTTAATTGTGATGAGAATGAAGAAAAAGGATTGCCTATCTGTGAGAGATTAGAGCTGAAATAAGGTCAATTTGCTCATACTTCCCTAATAGAAGGTAAAAGATATGCACAAAGATAAGTGTATTTGTGAATAATCCAGGAAATAAAGGATGAAGCAATATATATTTAAGAACCAAAATCTACACACAAAAAAACGATTATATAATAGTTGGAAACAATTTATTCAACATAACATATAAGGACTTATTATCCATAATGTCCCAACTAGAGCTTACAATAAAAGATCGAGAATTAACACACACCTTTAATAAAAATTGGCTGTTTGAGAAAAAAATGTAAATCTCACTAGAATCTGTAAAAACATTTCATCTGACGTCTTTTTAGTGTGTAATATTAATGTATTGTTGTTATTACTATATCTAAGGACTTCATTATATTTTCCTTTGTCAATTGAGAAATCTAGGTGGCCCACTTCTGGTGCATAAAAGAGACCTAAGTTTTATTATTATTTTTTTAATTATACCACAATCATTTTGAAATTTTAAATTATTATCACTTTAGATACGAGTCTCAACAACCATAAAAAAATATACATTAACGAAACTTTTCTAAACTTAATGCGTCACTCTCAGATAATGGTACGTTTTATGTCCTTGGCTAAAAATGTAAATTAAGAGGGCCACTCATAGATGTTTAAATTTTTTGTCAACAATTCTTTAGAGGCACTACACTGGGTATTAGTTTAAATATGTAAAAATGTGAAATTTCAATAAAATTAAAGTTGTAAATGTCATTACCAAGGCTTGTTTCAAACTTCAAACTTTATTATTTGAACCTATATTTTAATGAACTGGAAAACTTTAAAATAAAGGCAATAATTATTTAAGATATTTTCATTTCTCTATTTTCAATATATATGAAACTTATGATGAAAAAAAAAATGATGTAAGAAAAAAAAAATCTATTAACAGTACTTATAACAGTATCTCTTCCTCAATACATTAAACCTCTTATTGACACAATGAAAGTACATATTGTGCAGAGATTGTTGAGGTCTTAGATGAAGACATTAAGGGGAACTTTATGATTCGTGCTGAACAGCAAAGTGTAAATCACTTTAAGTGGCCTGTTAAAGCAGACTGCCATAGGATAACCGATAATCACTTTAAGTGGCCTGTTAAAGCAGACTGCCATAGGATTCCTGTGGCAAATATTATTTCAAAAATCTCACCACCTTACCCCATATAATCAAAGCATTTTGCTTTTGATGAAAGTTTTTCTGTAACTGATTAGAATAAACACAATAAGTAGTTCATAAATAAATAATGTAAAATTATTTAGTGACTGGTCATTACCATGGTTCTGGTATCATTAACCATGTTCATAATAGTCATTACCACATTTCTGCCTGTCATAACCATGTTGCAATGGAAAATTTAAAGAATAATTAAGGTTATAATTAAGACAAACTATCCCATCTGATATATATATGTATATATTTTATAACAGGCATAGATAATTACACTAACATGAAAAAAATTGAGAATTAAAACAATATTTTTTTTAAAACCAAAATTTAGTTTTCTGAGAATGACTCTAATATGATAATTAAGGAAATACCCTTAAGTGGCTTGCTACTGGAACATTTAACTTATCCCAACTGAAATTACAGCAAAAGGAATGCATAATTTTTTGCAACACCACACCCTAAAGTAAAAATGGCTCCAACCACTTGGCTAAAACATATTTAAAAGAAAAAAATAAACATACATTTACATAACCCAGCGAGATAGAAGTTGCAGTAGAGATAAATTGTGTAATATTTTTACTTTGGTTCAGATATCTTCTAAAAAATCACTTTTCTCAATTTTAATTAATATAATTTAATTTAAAATCTTAAAAAAAATTAATAACATTTTTTAAAGGATTTTCGCGAGGAGGCGTATCAAGTGTTAAATCCCTTACCATAATACAATGAAAATGATACAAACTCATAGATGGCACCACCCCTGCACCATCAAAACCAGTGTTGATGCTGTCATCTATCAGTAAAAGTAAAGACTAATTCAACTGAGGAGAAATTTTCTCTAAATTTTGTAATAAGTATTTATTTTTTTTTATTTTAAAACACAACCTTTTAAAACGTTAAAAAAGCGAAAATGCTTTTGTTTTTCCTCTTGTACAGACAATCATGCCTAACGATCCTACGAGTTCAATAGAGCCTTTTTTTTTGTTTGTTTGTTTGATTTCATACTGTATGCATTGTTACGATATTCATTTTAGCACTGCAAGTATGCTTTCGTCTTCGTTTAAACACAAAACGGTGTCTCTTATTTCTGAATTTCATGTTTCTCAGATGATTTCTCGTCGAGTTATGGCAAGAAAATCTGTTGCTTAAGTTTTGCACACCAGTGTATAAACCCCTCTTTTTCAACTTTTTTAATAATTAGTATTAAAATTTGTCACACACTCATCCCCTTTTGGGATATCTTTGTGACAGTCTTTTTTCCGTATTAGAAATGCGTGATAAAAAGAAATATCTCACAGTCACATCCCACACTTTGCATTTAAAACCATTTGTACAGTTTTAAATGAAAGGTTTAAAAGATTTAAGTAGAGTAAATTATACGTTTTTGTTGTGAAAAGCAAACCCGAATGTACCGTGAGATATGAATCCCTTTTTCTACTTCTTATCTGGAAACTTTAATGTTAACTTATTAAAAAAGTTAGAGGAAATTTCCACTCTGTATAATTAGTTGTAACTTTTACCGTTAGGTGACAGCACCAAAATTAGTTTGGATGCTGCATGGGTGCTGCCATCTATCTGAGTTTGTACCAATATTCATAGAAATGGAACAAGCTTTGAACCCCATGATACGCCTCCACGCAGAAAACCTTTAATAAATGTTACTAATTTTTTTTTAGATTTTAGATTAAATTATACTAATTAAAATTGAGAAGAATGATTTTTTAGAAAATATCTGAACGAAAGTAAAAAATGTTACACAATTTCTTGCTACTACAACTTCTAGTTGTTGTATGTTTATTTTTTGTTTTTTCAGAGAAGTGGCTGGAGCCGTTTTTCCTTTTGAATGGTGTTCCTTTCTGGTTTTCTGTTTCATTTTATGTCTTTGTGCAATGTTTGTGTACTGGAACAGAGATAGTCAGGAATTAATTCTATTCGTCTCGATTTTTGCTTATTGTGTTTGTCCCATCCACGGGCTCACTAGAGGTATATGCAGGCTTTGTGCTTCAGCATCAGCAAACACCTCAAGACAAGAAGAAGGAAGCCGCCGCGTTGGTATCTCATCGCATGGTTTAGCATTTTTGACGTAGCGCATTCTTTTTCCTTCTTCAATTTTTTAAGGTGTCGGCTTCCACTTTTACTCTTTTTCTAATTCTGGGTTCCCATCGTGCTATGTCTTGCTTTCTGTTATATTAATTGATGTTTTTGTCAAATTTTATGTGACACTTATATCTAGCCAGAACAAGTGGGGTAAAAGCCTGAAAAAGAGCCTCCGACCTCCAAAATACCATCTTCAGTATCACTCAGAGATGCCACTTTTCCGCCGATCGGTGGATTTCTGCGTTTTATATTTTATTTATTTATTTTTTAATCATTTTGCATAATCGGCAGAATTTTTCTAAAAATTTCATGGTGTTTATGTTTTTTCCCAGCAGTAATTAAATATTTATTTCCAGCATCTCTCAATTTCAATCTTTTTCCATCTGTCTTGAAAATTAGTATTTTTCCTTTAGCATTCCTTTATTTAAACCTCCTATATAGGAGCATATGCTGTAAGAATAAAAATTAACTCCTATTTCAAATTTAAATTACTGATTTCAAAGAAACCACTAAAGGATAAACTTCGCTAAACAGAACAGGTTCAGACATATATTAAAATGATGTGCAATAGTTAAAGTTGAAATGAAAAATAGAATATTTATGAAAGCAAATAAAAAATGAACTAAATATGTATATTCCATTTTCTCCATACATTACATTTTTCTTAAATAAGCTCCACTTATTTGTTTTATTTGCATAGGATTTCTTCTTTTTCCACTACTTTTGTTTATTCATGCACAGTTTCCTCTTTTTTGCTATTTTATGAGTGGCATCTCTGCTCACTATTTTGGCCTGGGTCTCAAGCTTTGCATTCTATTTTAGGCCTCAGGATATTTCTTCATTTTCTCGGGTTCTTAAAGAGTTTATTTGGAAATTGAGATTTCCGTATTTTTTTTTTAATCAGGTAATGCATGCATCTGTTCTGGTTTGCTTCGTGTTCCTGCATCAAGCTCAACAACTTGTGGTCAATGTACCAAAATATTTTCGTTTCTACCGATATCGAGATACAGCGCCCCCTTTGTGGTCGGACTCATGCTCGGGAAACGGCAGCTCGACCACAGCGCAAATTGAAAATTTGAACTATGCCATTCGTTTCTACTTCGTTTGTACCGGAATATACCGAAATATTTTCGTTTGTACCAATACCGATATCGAGATACAGCGCCCCCCTTGAAGCCCAAAAGCAGAAGGCCGGAAATTTGTCTATTGCACGATACCCTTTGCGGCCGCTCAAACGTGGCACCAAGCAAAGTAATTTTTAGGAGACTTGCGGCAAAGTGTTCGTCGGCTTCGGGCGATCCCGTTGACTCCCACATAGTGATGGGTAGTTCATGAACGAACTAGTTCATTTAACTAGTTCACTACAATGAACTAAAGAACTAAATAGTTCAACTAAATGAACTATAGTTTGTTCAAATGAACTATCTAGTTCATTGAACTAGTTAGTTCATTTTGAAGTAGATAGTTCATTACGAACTACGTAGTTCATATAGTTCATTATTAAATCTCCATAGTTCATATGAACTATATCGAAGAACTAATTCATGGCGTGAACTAGTTCGTTCAGAACTAGTTCACTAAAATGAACTATATTGCCCATCACTACTCCCACATTGAAATCTGTTTCATGTAATTTTTTTTTTACTTAAAACTCCGATTTGGATTCTATTTCTGTGCATACGTTAAGATAAGGTGACCATACGTCCCCAATTTTTGGGGACAGTGCCCAATTTCTGTTGCTTTGCAATTTGCCTCCAAAATGTTTTAAAAAAAACAATTGGGGACAATTTTTAATTAATACTTTTTTTAATTAGATTACTGTTCATTATTTCATTAATTATAAAATGTCCCAAATTTTTTTTCAAATTTGGGGACATGTACTCAGTTTTATGTTCAAAAATTAGGTCACCTTAGTTAAGGTGACCAAACGTTCCCTCTTTCAAAACTTTTCAGCTTGTCCCCAAAATATAAAACAAGAATTGGGAACAAAATTTTAATTAAAACAGTCATATCTTTCCAATTTAGTAAGGAATCAATCGTTTTTCCTTAATTTTATCAATGTTAATAATGCTCTAGTTCAATAAATAGAAGCTATTCTGAGAAGAGCATTGAATTTATAAAATGTCCCCAATTTTGAAACAGAAATTGGTATTTACCCAAGGCCTATTGGTATTTACCCAAGACCTGGGTATCCAAGGCCTGGGCATCTATCTTCTTTAAACATCAGGCAGATCTCCTAAAATTTCATCCGTGAAATGAAAGAGAATTTTTAAACTAAGAATTTCAGATACCTTGTTTCTGAGAAAAATACATTAGTCTTTGTCGTACAATGGTCGGATATTTCGCTATTGTTTTAGCACTTATACCAAAGTGATTATTACAAGCTACATGAAGACAACTTTACGACCCCGCATTGATATGTAATTCTGATTCCTTATGATGTGCTCTGTCTCCCCCTTAAATTTTGTACATATAGTTATGAGTCACCCTGTATATGTTTGATACATTTAAGAATCTGTTGTGTGAATATTGCATACTTTTCCTGCGTATACTAAGGTAAGGTGACCATACGTCCGCGAAATTCGAGGACAGTCCCCAAATATAGATCTTTTTTCATGTTGCCCCCAAAAATACTTTGTTCCCAAATGTCCCCAAATTTAAAGATTTGGACTTTTTTTCCCTGAAAGTTTCCGTTTACTTTATTTCTTTCAGAAAAAAACTGAAGAAATAAGTAAAATAAATCAAATAAATGCGCCATCTACTCAGAGAAACAATGAAATTCGAACTGTGAAAGCGCTTGTTGTCATTGTGTGTCAAGGGCGTAGCCAGGATTTTCATAAGGGGGGGGGGTCAGGACATGGCGTCTAACCGAAGAATGTCCGGTTTGTCATAATGAGACCCTATGATAGCTCATTTTAGGGGAGGGCAGCTGCCCCACCCTGCCCCTCGCTGGCTACGCCCATGGTGTGTGTACCGTGTACAGACATTCAATAAAGTATCCGACTAAGAGCCAAATTTCCCATTTCAGTTTTCTTAATGATTAATCCCTTTTCATGAAGAACCATGCTTGAAATTGATGTACGAAAATTTTCTTGCACTCGAATACTTTTTTTAGAGGGTGTACAAGGTTCCATGAAAAATTATAACAAAATGATCCAATGTAAAAAGCAATGTCTTCTGAAAAATACAAATACTATTCCAAGAGTTAACTCATTTATGCCTAGCGTCCCTTTTTTGGGACGGCATTTTCGCTATCAGTCGAAAACGTTATTTATTTTTCCTAGCCTTTATTCCCGAGTATTGAACCTCAATTCCACAAAATAATTTAATATGGCCAAGTAGGATGTTGACATTTCAATTTTTATACATAATGATTTTAAATGAAATCATCCCTTGTTCAAAAAGTTGACATCAGAAATTTATCAATTACTGCTGGTGTTAGCAAAAATCGAAGAAAGTCAGAAAAATATCCAGGCACGAATGGGTTAAATTTTGAATAAATTGCAATATTTCAACATGATGTTCCTTTCATACTTCTGGTTTAAATAAATATTTATAAATTAATGAAATACATTCCATTAATTTATTAGAAATAAGAATACACAATTGATATGGATAGCTATTAGTGTGCATTTTTAAGTATCAAAGTCATACAAGATTTAAAGTATGGGTATACTGCTATACACCCTCCAAAAAAAAGTGTTCGAGTAAAATTTTCCTACGCTGGTTTCGTATATTAAAAATTATTTATCATAGAATATGAATTAGGCTATGTATAAATATGAGTTGCCATATTTCTGTTACGTTTTTCAAAAACTCAATTATTATTCGCAAATCTAAAATAGGAAATTTATCCCTTACTCAAATACTATTTTTGGAGGGTGTACATGGTAATATGTCGTGTCCTCGAAAATATTTTCTAGCGTCCCCAAGTTTTGTTTAGATTCGAGAAGACAATGCTTCGTTTGTCCCCAAATTACTGTTTAAAAACATGGTGGCCTTAAAGGTAACTATATTTAAACAAAGGATTGGAGACCAATCAGTGATGTGTCCCCAATTTTGAAACAGAAGTTCTAGGCCCTTTGTAAATTCAATGCTCTTCTCAGAATAGCTTCTATTTATTGAACTAGCTAGAACATAATTAAAATTGATAAAATTAAGGAAAAACGATTGATTTCTTACTAAATTGGGAAGTTATGACTGTTTCAATTAAAATTTTGTTCCCAATTGTTGTTTTATATTTTGGGGACAAGCTGAAAAGTTATGAAAGCGGGAACGTTTGGTCACCTTAACTATGGTGACATAATTTTTGAACGTAAAATTGAGGACATGTCCCCAAATTTGCAACAAAATTTGGGACATTTTATAATTAACGAAAAATTGAACAGTAATCTAATAAAAAAAAGTATTAATTAAAAATTGTCCCTAATTGTTATTTTTTACATTTTGGGGGCAAATTGCAAAACAACAGAAATTGGGCACTGTCTCCAAAAATTGGGGACGTAAGGTCACCTTATCTTAACATTTGCACAGAAATAGAATCCAAATCGGAGTTTTAAGTAAAAAAAATTACACGAAACAGATTTCAATGTGGGAGTCAACGGGATCGTCGAAGCCGCCCGTCTCTTGAACACTTTGCCGTCCGTCCGCAAGTCTCCTAAAAAGTACTTTGCTTGGTGCCACGTTTGAGCGGCTGCAAAGGGTATCGTGCAATAGACAAATTTCCGGCCTTCTGTTTTTGGGCTTCAAGCGGGAGCACTGTATCTCTCGGTATCGGTATCCGTACAAACAAAAATATTTCGGGACATTCCGGTACAAACGAATGGCATAGCTCAAAATTTGCAATTTGCGTTGTGGTCGGGCTGCCGTTTCCCCAGCCCGACCACAAAGGGGGCGCTGTATCTCGGTATCGGTACAAACGAAAATATTTCGGTACATTCAAGATATCGGTACATCTTGATTGCACTCGAATTTGCCAATGTGGTCGGGCTGCCGTTTCACCAGCCCGACCACAAAGGGGCACTGTATCTCGGTATCGGTACAAACGAAAATATTTCGGTACATTCCGGTACAAACGAATGGCATAGCTCGAATTTGCATTTGTCAATGTGGTTGGGCTGGGGAAATGCAGGTGAAAATCTTTGGGGAGTTCGGAAAAACCAGCTACTCAAATTGGCAGACTGAGCACTTTGTTTTTGTTTATCTCCTCCAGTAGTTGAAAAGGGGCATCTTCAGTGGCTTGGGTTTTCCCCGAGTAACTCTAGGTACTCAAAAGTGACAGTCTGGTCGGAATGCGCCCCCAATTTTCCGAACGTTCGTAAAGTAGGCGGTGCGGATTAGTTTTGGGTAACCTCACAAATCCGAACGTGGTAGAATAGATTCCTTGTATTTAAAGGAACGCTTTTATAATGAATGCTATTAACTTCTTTAGATTTAAGTTATATTAATTAAAATGACGGAGAAATATTTTTAGAAAGATATCTAAATCAATTGGTGCATTCGTAAACGACAAACTCGTTTGACGAGTTTTCCTAAGAAAACTGGAATGCGTTTGTTCAGTGCTATCCATAGCCCACTCACAATGGCCCGGAAGCGAAATCGAAACTAACAGGTCATGTGATCATCGGAACCCATCTGAATGGCATGCCTTTTGAAGCATAATGTGTGAATAAGATCTAACTTAGCATTCATTATCGCACTAAAACAATGGCTAACTTTGTTAATGAAGTTATTATAAAAATCATAATTAATTAATTTAATAAGAATATTTCTTTAAAAGATTTTTTAAGTTTTGTTTTTTCTTTTTATACAAAAATAATCACCCAAGCATACCAAACAGACAAGTAAATGCTTAATTGAGTAAACATTTTTCATAAGAAGCAAATTTCAATAAGAGATTTATTTGATCACCTTGCTAAGAATCATCAATAAAAGTTTAACTAAATTAAGAAACGCTTAATTAAGGTAAGTTGTTCTAAAACTAAATTTTCATTTTTATTAATTTTTTGGAATTTTTAAGTTACTACACCTATAAAAATAATTCATTCACTTGATTTTGTAAGAATTCAATAGTACAAACAATTAAAATATTATAGCTAATACATGAAAATATTAATAACAATTCTGTTTAAAATAACCATATAATGGTATAAATGTCTATTCCAGTTATTCAATATACATTTCAGTACAAATTCCAGTTATTTATTACATTTGTTTGAAAATGGTCAACACACTAACTAAAATTTTTTTCAGGATTATCATGCAGCCATTGTTTTAGTGCGATAATGAATGCTAAGTTAGATCTTATTCACACATTATGCTTCAAAAGGCATGCCATTCAGATGGGTTCCGATGATCACATGACCTGTTAGTTTCGATTTCGCTTCCGGGCCATTGTGAGTGGGCTATGGATAGCACTGAACAAACGCATTCCAGTTTTCTTAGGAAAACTCGTCAAACGAGTTTGTCGTTTACGAATGCACCAATTGATTTAGATATCTTTCTAAAAATATTTCTCCGTCATTTTAATTAATATAACTTAAATCTAAAGAAGTTAATAGCATTCATTATAAAAGCGTTCCTTTAAATACAAGGAATCTATTCTACCACGTTCGGATTTGTGAGGTTACCCAAAACTAATCCGCACCGCCTACTTTACGAACGTTCGGAAAATTGGGGGCGCATTCCGACCAGACTGTCACTTTTGAGTACCTAGAGTTACTCGGGGAAAACCCAAGCCACTGAAGATGCCCCTTTTCAACTACTGGAGGAGATAAACAAAAACAAAGTGCTCAGTCTGCCAATTTGAGTAGCTGGTTTTTCCGAACTCCCCAAAGATTTTCACCTGCATTTCCCCAGCCCAACCACATTGACAAATGCAAATTCGAGCTATGCCATTCGTTTGTACCGGAATGTACCGAAATATTTTCGTTTGTACCGATACCGAGATACAGTGCCCCCTTTGTGGTCGGGCTGGTGAAACGGCAGCCCGACCACATTGGCAAATTCGAGTGCAATCAAGATGTACCGATATCTTGAATGTACCGAAATATTTTCGTTTGTACCGATACCGAGATACAGCGCCCCCTTTGTGGTCGGGCTGGGGAAACGGCAGCCCGACCACAACGCAAATTGCAAATTTTGAGCTATGCCATTCGTTTGTACCGGAATGTCCCGAAATATTTTTGTTTGTACGGATACCGATACCGAGAGATACAGTGCTCCCGCTTGAAGCCCAAAAACAGAAGGCCGGAAATTTGTCTATTGCACGATACCCTTTGCAGCCGCTCAAACGTGGCACCAAGCAAAGTACTTTTTAGGAGACTTGCGGACGGACGGCAAAGTGTTCAAGAGACGGGCGGCTTCGACGATCCCGTTGACTCCCACATTGAAATCTGTTTCGTGTAATTTTTTTTACTTAAAACTCCGATTTGGATTCTATTTCTGTGCAAATGTTAAGATAAGGTGACCTTACGTCCCCAATTTTTGGAGACAGTGCCCAATTTCTGTTGTTTTGCAATTTGCCCCCCAAAATGTAAAAAATAACAATTAGGGACAATTTTTAATTAATACTTTTTTTTATTAGATTACTGTTCAATTTTTCGTTAATTATAAAATGTCCCAAATTTTGTTGCAAATTTGGGGACATGTCCTCAATTTTACGTTCAAAAATTATGTCACCATAGTTAAGGTGACCAAACGTTCCCGCTTTCATAACTTTTCAGCTTGTCCCCAAAATATAAAACAACAATTGGGAACAAAATTTTAATTGAAACAGTCATAACTTCCCAATTTAGTAAGAAATCAATCGTTTTTCCTTAATTTTATCAATTTTAATTATGTTCTAGCTAGTTCAATAAATAGAAGCTATTCTGAGAAGAGCATTGAATTTACAAAGGGCCTAGAACTTCTGTTTCAAAATTGGGGACACATCACTGATTGGTCTCCAATCCTTTGTTTAAATATAGTTACCTTTAAGGCCACCATGTTTTTAAACAGTAATTTGGGGACAAACGAAGCATTGTCTTCTCGAATCTAAACAAAACTTGGGGACGCTAGAAAATATTTTCGAGGACACGACATATTACCATGTACACCCTCCAAAAATAGTATTTGAGTAAGGGATAAATTTCCTATTTTAGATTTGCGAATAATAATTGAGTTTTTGAAAAACGTAACAGAAATATGGCAACTCATATTTATACATAGCCTAATTCATATTCTATGATAAATAATTTTTAATATACGAAACCAGCGTAGGAAAATTTTACTCGAACACTTTTTTTTGGAGGGTGTATAGCAGTATACCCATACTTTAAATCTTGTATGACTTTGATACTTAAAAATGCACACTAATAGCTATCCATATCAATTGTGTATTCTTATTTCTAATAAATTAATGGAATGTATTTCATTAATTTATAAATATTTATTTAAACCAGAAGTATGAAAGGAACATCATGTTGAAATATTGCAATTTATTCAAAATTTAACCCATTCGTGCCTGGATATTTTTCTGACTTTCTTCGATTTTTGCTAACACCAGCAGTAATTGATAAATTTCTGATGTCAACTTTTTGAACAAGGGATGATTTCATTTAAAATCATTATGTATAAAAAATTGAAATGTCAACATCCTACTTGGCCATATTAAATTATTTTGTGGAATTGAGGTTCAATACTCGGGAATAAAGGCTAGGAAAAATAAATAACGTTTTCGACTGATAGCGAAAATGCCGTCCCAAAAAAGGGACGCTAGGCATAAATGAGTTAACTCTTGGAATAGTATTTGTATTTTTCAGAAGACATTGCTTTTTACATTGGATCATTTTGTTATAATTTTTCATGGAACCTTGTACACCCTCTAAAAAAAGTATTCGAGTGCAAGAAAATTTTCGTACATCAATTTCAAGCATGGTTCTTCATGAAAAGGGATTAATCATTAAGAAAACTGAAATGGGAAATTTGGCTCTTAGTCGGATACTTTATTGAATGTCTGTACACGGTACACACACCATGGGCGTAGCCAGCGAGGGGCAGGGTGGGGCAGCTGCCCTCCCCTAAAATGAGCTATCATAGGGTCTCATTATGACAAACCGGACATTCTTCGGTTAAACGCCATGTCCTGACCCCCCCCCCCTTATGAAAATCCTGGCTACGCCCTTGACACACAATGACAACAAGCGCTTTCACAGTTCGAATTTCATTGTTTCTCTGAGTAGATGGCGCATTTATTTGATTTATTTTACTTATTTCTTCAGTTTTTTTCTGAAAGAAATAAAGTAAACGGAAACTTTCAGGGAAAAAAAGTCCAAATCTTTAAATTTGGGGACATTTGGGAACAAAGTATTTTTGGGGGCAACATGAAAAAAGATCTATATTTGGGGACTGTCCTCGAATTTCGCGGACGTATGGTCACCTTACCTTAGTATACGCAGGAAAAGTATGCAATATTCACACAACAGATTCTTAAATGTATCAAACATATACAGGGTGACTCATAACTATATGTACAAAATTTAAGGGGGAGACAGAGCACATCATAAGGAATCAGAATTACATATCAATGCGGGGTCGTAAAGTTGTCTTCATGTAGCTTGTAATAATCACTTTGGTATAAGTGCTAAAACAATAGCGAAATATCCGACCATTGTACGACAAAGACTAATGTATTTTTCTCAGAAACAAGGTATCTGAAATTCTTAGTTTAAAAATTCTCTTTCATTTCACGGATGAAATTTTAGGAGATCTGCCTGATGTTTAAAGAAGATAGATGCCCAGGCCTTGGATACCCAGGTCTTGGGTAAATACCAATAGGCCTTGGGTAAATACCAATTTCTGTTTCAAAATTGGGGACATTTTATAAATTCAATGCTCTTCTCAGAATAGCTTCTATTTATTGAACTAGAGCATTATTAACATTGATAAAATTAAGGAAAAACGATTGATTCCTTACTAAATTGGAAAGATATGACTGTTTTAATTAAAATTTTGTTCCCAATTCTTGTTTTATATTTTGGGGACAAGCTGAAAAGTTTTGAAAGAGGGAACGTTTGGTCACCTTAACTAAGGTGACCTAATTTTTGAACATAAAACTGAGTACATGTCCCCAAATTTGAAAAAAAATTTGGGACATTTTATAATTAATGAAATAATGAACAGTAATCTAATTAAAAAAAGTATTAATTAAAAATTGTCCCCAATTGTTTTTTTTAAAACATTTTGGAGGCAAATTGCAAAGCAACAGAAATTGGGCACTGTCCCCAAAAATTGGGGACGTATGGTCACCTTATCTTAACGTATGCACAGAAATAGAATCCAAATCGGAGTTTTAAGTAAAAAAAAAATTACATGAAACAGATTTCAATGTGGGAGTAGTGATGGGCAATATAGTTCATTTTAGTGAACTAGTTCTGAACGAACTAGTTCACGCCATGAATTAGTTCTTCGATATAGTTCATATGAACTATGGAGATTTAATAATGAACTATATGAACTACGTAGTTCGTAATGAACTATCTACTTCAAAATGAACTAACTAGTTCAATGAACTAGATAGTTCATTTGAACAAACTATAGTTCATTTAGTTGAACTATTTAGTTCTTTAGTTCATTGTAGTGAACTAGTTAAATGAACTAGTTCGTTCATGAACTACCCATCACTATGTGGGAGTCAACGGGATCGCCCGAAGCCGACGAACACTTTGCCGCAAGTCTCCTAAAAATTACTTTGCTTGGTGCCACGTTTGAGCGGCCGCAAAGGGTATCGTGCAATAGACAAATTTCCGGCCTTCTGCTTTTGGGCTTCAAGGGGGGCGCTGTATCTCGATATCGGTATTGGTACAAACGAAAATATTTCGGTATATTCCGGTACAAACGAAGTAGAAACGAATGGCATAGTTCAAATTTTCAATTTGCGCTGTGGTCGAGCTGCCGTTTCCCGAGCATGAGTCCGACCACAAAGGGGGCGCTGTATCTCGATATCGGTAGAAACGAAAATATTTTGGTACATTGACCACAAGTTGTTGAGCTTGATGCAGGAACACGAAGCAAACCAGAACAGATGCATGCATTACCTGATTAAAAAAAAAATACGGAAATCTCAATTTCCAAATAAACTCTTTAAGAACCCGAGAAAATGAAGAAATATCCTGAGGCCTAAAATAGAATGCAAAGCTTGAGACCCAGGCCAAAATAGTGAGCAGAGATGCCACTCATAAAATAGCAAAAAAGAGGAAACTGTGCATGAATAAACAAAAGTAGTGGAAAAAGAAGAAATCCTATGCAAATAAAACAAATAAGTGGAGCTTATTTAAGAAAAATGTAATGTATGGAGAAAATGGAATATACATATTTAGTTCATTTTTTATTTGCTTTCATAAATATTCTATTTTTCATTTCAACTTTAACTATTGCACATCATTTTAATATATGTCTGAACCTGTTCTGTTTAGCGAAGTTTATCCTTTAGTGGTTTCTTTGAAATCAGTAATTTAAATTTGAAATAGGAGTTAATTTTTATTCTTACAGCATATGCTCCTATATAGGAGGTTTAAATAAAGGAATGCTAAAGGAAAAATACTAATTTTCAAGACAGATGGAAAAAGATTGAAATTGAGAGATGCTGGAAATAAATATTTAATTACTGCTGGGAAAAAACATAAACACCATGAAATTTTTAGAAAAATTCTGCCGATTATGCAAAATGATTAAAAAATAAATAAATAAAATATAAAACGCAGAAATCCACCGATCGGCGGAAAAGTGGCATCTCTGAGTGATACTGAAGATGGTATTTTGGAGGTCGGAGGCTCTTTTTCAGGCTTTTACCCCACTTGTTCTGGCTAGATATAAGTGTCACATAAAATTTGACAAAAACATCAATTAATATAACAGAAAGCAAGACATAGCACGATGGGAACCCAGAATTAGAAAAAGAGTAAAAGTGGAAGCCGACACCTTAAAAAATTGAAGAAGGAAAAAGAATGCGCTACGTCAAAAATGCTAAACCATGCGATGAGATACCAACGCGGCGGCTTCCTTCTTCTTGTCTTGAGGTGTTTGCTGATGCTGAAGCACAAAGCCTGCATATACCTCTAGTGAGCCCGTGGATGGGACAAACACAATAAGCAAAAATCGAGACGAATAGAATTAATTCCTGACTATCTCTGTTCCAGTACACAAACATTGCACAAAGACATAAAATGAAACAGAAAACCAGAAAGGAACACCATTCAAAAGGAAAAAACGGCTCCAGCCACTTCTCTGAAAAAACAAAAAATAAACATACAACAACTAGAAGTTGTAGTAGCAAGAAATTGTGTAACATTTTTTACTTTCGTTCAGATATTTTCTAAAAAATCATTCTTCTCAATTTTAATTAGTATAATTTAATCTAAAATCTAAAAAAAAATTAGTAACATTTATTAAAGGTTTTCTGCGTGGAGGCGTATCATGGGGTTCAAAGCTTGTTCCATTTCTATGAATATTGGTACAAACTCAGATAGATGGCAGCACCCATGCAGCATCCAAACTAATTTTGGTGCTGTCACCTAACGGTAAAAGTTACAACTAATTATACAGAGTGGAAATTTCCTCTAACTTTTTTAATAAGTTAACATTAAAGTTTCCAGATAAGAAGTAGAAAAAGGGATTCATATCTCACGGTACATTCGGGTTTGCTTTTCACAACAAAAACGTATAATTTACTCTACTTAAATCTTTTAAACCTTTCATTTAAAACTGTACAAATGGTTTTAAATGCAAAGTGTGGGATGTGACTGTGAATATTTCTTTTTATCACGCATTTCTAATACGGAAAAAAGACTGTCACAAAGATATCCCAAAAGGGGATGAGTGTGTGACAAATTTTAATACTAATTATTAAAAAAAGTTGAAAAAGAGGGGTTTATACACTGGTGTGCAAAACTTAAGCAACAGATTTTCTTGCCATAACTCGACGAGAAATCATCTGAGAAACATGAAATTCAGAAATAAGAGACACCGTTTTGTGTTTAAACGAAGACGAAAGCATACTTGCAGTGCTAAAATGAATATCGTAACAATGCATACAGTATGAAATCAAACAAACAAACAAAAAAAAAGGCTCTATTGAACTCGTAGGATCGTTAGGCATGATTGTCTGTACAAGAGGAAAAACAAAAGCATTTTCGCTTTTTTAACGTTTTAAAAGGTTGTGTTTTAAAATAAAAAAAAATAAATACTTATTACAAAATTTAGAGAAAATTTCTCCTCAGTTGAATTAGTCTTTACTTTTACTGATAGATGACAGCATCAACACTGGTTTTGATGGTGCAGGGGTGGTGCCATCTATGAGTTTGTATCATTTTCATTGTATTATGGTAAGGGATTTAACACTTGATACGCCTCCTCGCGAAAATCCTTTAAAAAATGTTATTAATTTTTTTTAAGATTTTAAATTAAATTATATTAATTAAAATTGAGAAAAGTGATTTTTTAGAAGATATCTGAACCAAAGTAAAAATATTACACAATTTATCTCTACTGCAACTTCTATCTCGCTGGGTTATGTAAATGTATGTTTATTTTTTTCTTTTAAATATGTTTTAGCCAAGTGGTTGGAGCCATTTTTACTTTAGGGTGTGGTGTTGCAAAAAATTATGCATTCCTTTTGCTGTAATTTCAGTTGGGATAAGTTAAATGTTCCAGTAGCAAGCCACTTAAGGGTATTTCCTTAATTATCATATTAGAGTCATTCTCAGAAAACTAAATTTTGGTTTTAAAAAAAATATTGTTTTAATTCTCAATTTTTTTCATGTTAGTGTAATTATCTATGCCTGTTATAAAATATATACATATATATATCAGATGGGATAGTTTGTCTTAATTATAACCTTAATTATTCTTTAAATTTTCCATTGCAACATGGTTATGACAGGCAGAAATGTGGTAATGACTATTATGAACATGGTTAATGATACCAGAACCATGGTAATGACCAGTCACTAAATAATTTTACATTATTTATTTATGAACTACTTATTGTGTTTATTCTAATCAGTTACAGAAAAACTTTCATCAAAAGCAAAATGCTTTGATTATATGGGGTAAGGTGGTGAGATTTTTGAAATAATATTTGCCACAGGAATCCTATGGCAGTCTGCTTTAACAGGCCACTTAAAGTGATTATCGGTTATCCTATGGCAGTCTGCTTTAACAGGCCACTTAAAGTGATTTACACTTTGCTGTTCAGCACGAATCATAAAGTTCCCCTTAATGTCTTCATCTAAGACCTCAACAATCTCTGCACAATATGTACTTTCATTGTGTCAATAAGAGGTTTAATGTATTGAGGAAGAGATACTGTTATAAGTACTGTTAATAGATTTTTTTTTTCTTACATCATTTTTTTTTTCATCATAAGTTTCATATATATTGAAAATAGAGAAATGAAAATATCTTAAATAATTATTGCCTTTATTTTAAAGTTTTCCAGTTCATTAAAATATAGGTTCAAATAATAAAGTTTGAAGTTTGAAACAAGCCTTGGTAATGACATTTACAACTTTAATTTTATTGAAATTTCACATTTTTACATATTTAAACTAATACCCAGTGTAGTGCCTCTAAAGAATTGTTGACAAAAAATTTAAACATCTATGAGTGGCCCTCTTAATTTACATTTTTAGCCAAGGACATAAAACGTACCATTATCTGAGAGTGACGCATTAAGTTTAGAAAAGTTTCGTTAATGTATATTTTTTTATGGTTGTTGAGACTCGTATCTAAAGTGATAATAATTTAAAATTTCAAAATGATTGTGGTATAATTAAAAAAATAATAATAAAACTTAGGTCTCTTTTATGCACCAGAAGTGGGCCACCTAGATTTCTCAATTGACAAAGGAAAATATAATGAAGTCCTTAGATATAGTAATAACAACAATACATTAATATTACACACTAAAAAGACGTCAGATGAAATGTTTTTACAGATTCTAGTGAGATTTACATTTTTTTCTCAAACAGCCAATTTTTATTAAAGGTGTGTGTTAATTCTCGATCTTTTATTGTAAGCTCTAGTTGGGACATTATGGATAATAAGTCCTTATATGTTATGTTGAATAAATTGTTTCCAACTATTATATAATCGTTTTTTTGTGTGTAGATTTTGGTTCTTAAATATATATTGCTTCATCCTTTATTTCCTGGATTATTCACAAATACACTTATCTTTGTGCATATCTTTTACCTTCTATTAGGGAAGTATGAGCAAATTGACCTTATTTCAGCTCTAATCTCTCACAGATAGGCAATCCTTTTTCTTCATTCTCATCACAATTAAAGTCACTCATTCATATATGATAGAATCAGCAAATGAAATTGAAGACAATAATGATATATATATATATATATATTGTGTGTGTGTATGCATAAATTATTTCTCTTGTTTCTCCATTTTTTTTCCCCCAGCAGCATTTGCATTTTTAGAATCCTCTTTCCTTTTATAATAAATAATCATTAGTGCTTAAGTAAACACTGCAATTTACTCACGTTTTCTCTCCTGTTTTTTAGTCATCTACTTTCTGTGGCTGAAAGAGAGCCTTCTTAAATAGGTGATGGAATGTTTCTCAATGGCCTAGCAATGGTATAGCCATCGTTGTTTCCAGTGTTACAGAGCCCAATTCACTGATTGTTTCCAGGTTGACCAACTGTTTACTAACTTTTTCTGTCCACCAGAATTAACATTTGATGATTGTCCAATGACTCTTTTTCAAAAATCCTGGTTTTAAAACAAGCATTTGTGCAGTAAAAAAAAAATTGTTCACACAGTTTTATATTGAAACTGTTTCACTTTCAAACTAAACTAGAGGTGTACTGGGCCCCCTCAGCCCACTTATGGTGCATTAAGTAAACCACTGATCTAAAAGTTGGCCACTCATCACTATCTGTAAATTATTATAATTTCATTCAATAATAATTTATGATACATTCAGTATATATTCAAATAACATAGATAAAAATTGATTTTAAAAACAAGTATAAAGTGTGTTAAAATTTTTTTTGAATGAAAACTTGTCTCTTAAGGAAATCACTAAGAATAGGCTTAAAATGCTTCTTCAAGAAAGGAACTCCAGTAACAAACTTTCTTGTACCTAACTTGAACAGTAAATCAAGGCTACACCTTTGGTCTTTAATTGATTAGAGTTTCAGAAAATCGAAGGTTGATCTCTTATATCAATGAATAGTTGGAATTTCTTGTTTCTGAACTTAAAATTTCAAATGGCCTACTATGTACTATGGTACATAGTACTAACACACATAAAAATTTCATGCAGTTATTTTTTTCCCCTTAATGAGATATTTAATTTCAAAAACTGGTATATTGAGCAGCATTTCTTTTTAAAAGTATTTTGATTTAAAAAAAAAAAAAAAATGCAAATAGAAGTGCACATCTGAGAGAAAATAATCCAGAAACTTTAATAAATTTCAAATCTGTTTGAATTTTTGTTTATCTTTATCCTTCCAGAAAATATGATTTAAGAAACAAAGTATTTTATTGAAAGGAGCAAAGTTGCAATCTTCAAACCTTCTAATTAAACAATAATAATACTTATAGAATTCTTTTGGGAATGGATTTTAAATTTTTGAGTACGTTTGCTTCCACATACAAAATATTATGAAGAAAATCAAAAATGGTGCAGCAGCTTATGCATGTATAAATTCTGTGGAATGACTCTGCATTTTATTCTTTGCAGTTTATTTTGTTCCTCATTCAAGATTTATTTAAAATCTACTTTTCCTGTGTTTCTAAAAATGTACGGAAGGCATTCTAGTTACATAAATTCAGTAAAATAATTTTTTTTAAAGTTCTATGCACACTCTTTCTTGAAATATGCATAAAAAATGTAATTATAAATCACTATTTAAGAGATTTGACTGATGTTATTTCAATAAACTTTAACTTGATGTTAAAAATAAAGTGATTCAAATAGGGGAGTTTAATCGATTGATGTATATTACATCTCTGAATGGAGCTAAAAGATATTTGGAGGCTTAGTAAGCATTATTAACTGTTCTTTAGTTGATAAAAAGGTTTTTGTTTCTTAAATAGTATGTTTATATTATTTTGTGCTTCCTTGTATTACTGTCCAACCTGTTTATCCCTTATCTTATGGGAAAGAAAAAGTACTCCAGAGGAAAAGGCTTCCAGTTATAGAAATACAATTTTTGGCAATATTCTTGTAGTTTTTTATAGCTTTAAATTCACTTTCAATCTTTTTGCATCCTTTAGATAAATGGGTATTTTCCTTGAAGTATTTCTTCATCCATATGTGTGATGCAGTTACAAAATACATATGTGCTTATTTAGATTAATTTTTATAAATTTATCATTTTTTTAATGTATTTGAAAGTTATATGTAACACTAAGAAATCATGCTCACTAATTCTGTGATTTAAAAAAGAATGGTTTGCATTAGGTTGATTTTAGATGACGGAATAAGAAAGGCCTCAGCATGGTCCAGTGGTTGTGTCACTGAAAATGGTGGATGGCCGAAGTGTGAAAGTCCCGGGATCGGGTCCCATCATACGGCTGTTGATCGAACGGTCTGGAGTTTATGTAGGTTTTCTCCAGCTGTAACATGAATGCGCGTTAGAACCCCTTAGAAAGTCCTCCTACCGAGGAACCCCCATCCTTGGCAGATCGCCCTAGGGTACCGCTGCCATAATCACACAGACAAACAAACTGAATAAGAAAAGAATCTGCTTTTGGTTAATTTTGAAGTATTTCCGTTTTTACTATTTACTTTTAAAAATAATGTAAAACATTCTTTTTAATGCAGCTAAACATAAAAAGATTTCCCCACAGTATATTTTTTGATTTCTGCGTTTAAGTACTTGAAAAGTGTTAATTTTTCTTGAATAGTTCTGAAAAAAAAAAAAAAAAAGACTTATTCCTTTTAGGGTGATGGGGATGTGTATGATCCCTGATGCCATTAAAATATTGTGATTTGCATCTTGTGAACTGTGTTTCTTTTTTTTTCCGGCAATTGGCCAGCTATGCATAAGTTCCTTTAACAAAAAAATCCTTGAAAGACTTTTGACATTTAAGTTTTTTTGTTTGCTTGTTTCTAGCTTTTTAAGGGCAACAAGAGTTGCAAACCCTTGAGTCAATATTTCTTGGAATTAACAAATTTGTTGTCTCTCTTATTTCACTGATGTGCAACTTCTGTTGTTGAAGACAGGAGGTGTTTCAGAACCCATTTTTGCAATGTACACTAACTAGAATTTGAGATGTAGATGTTTTGAAGGAAATTATTTGAAGATATACAGGGAAAACAAATTGAGTTTAGATTCTTAATGTAGAGAATTTTTTGAAATTTCCTGATAAACAGGTTCAACTGTTTTATTTTGTGCCACATTTTCCTTTTGTCAGGCCCAAATATTCATTCTATATATGCCTAATTTGAGTAAAAAAATTTATCCATACTGTTTTGTTTTAGACTTGCCTTAAAAGTAACATTTTTTAGATCTCTTTCTTTATCAAATTACATAGCATTATTTTCTCTTAAGTGGTTTAAATTTGATTTTCTGTTAATTTTGTTTAATTACTACAAATTTGTATGTTTAGTAATACTGGGGTTTACTTTTCTTGTTTAAAAGTGTGTTTTTTGAAAACTTTAGTTACTAATAAAAGACAAAATATAGCTGTAAAAGGTCTTTCTTTTTCCAATTTCCCTATTGTAGTCTGAACTGAAACTGTAGTCTGCAGAAATAGCTGCTCTGAATTGCCCCACTAGCCATTCCATTAATTACAAATTTAAGCTAAATTTTCAAAAAAAAAAAAAAAAAAAAAAAAAAAAATCAAAAATATTCAATTGGAAGAGAAAATATTTTATCAGATCTGAAATGGTTAAGAATAAGTAACATTACATTCACCAATTTGATCTACGAGTTTTTGCTTTTGGAGACCTGAACTTCTTTCTAACCATAAGAGGTATTGGTACTTGTGTAGTAGGGCAGCCACTGAAAATCAAATCGTGTAGCAACCAAGATGGTGATAATGGAATCTCATTCAAAATTCATCTCATTTTCATTCTTAGAGACATTTGCAGTATTAAGGCTACCTGCAATCGTTGCTTAGTTCTTGTGCCTCAAAGCAAATTCAAAGGCCATCATGATACACGAGTACTGGGATACATTCTTAGAATAATGCACAGATATATTAAATTTTAATGAGAACATGTCATGTATTGTTATATTGTGTATAGTTTTCTACAATAATTATAATAATGAATATAAATGGCAGATAGAAACTCAAAGGACTCCTTATTCTGGCCATTTCACTTTATAAAGAAAATTTGAAACCGAAAATGAATTCTTTGCATCTCAAAAGCATGGTGGTAGATAGGCATTTGGAGTTAATAAGATTGGAATTTTAGAGGAAGTGTGCTGCAGTTGAGTGTATAATTGTATTTGAAAAACAAGGTTTTTGTTGATGGTATCAGTGATAGAGTTACCTAGAATAGATGTATGTGGAATACTTGAAGTTGTCCCCATGTTTTTGACGATGAGAGGCAATTATGGAGTTTTTCACTTTTCCAAATTTGATTAAAAGTATGCTTAACACAGTTACCGAACAAAAATCTAATGGTGTTTATTTTGTGTATATGGTACTGGATTATTCAAACTATTTTTGTCTCTGACGCTAGTTTAATTTTGCTTATTTTAATAAGAGTTTCTTTTTCTTCACAGATGCCAGCAGGACCTTTAGAATTAAGGTTTTTGGATGCAGTTGTTAAGTTGGATTATTCTGAAGCTCCCTAATCTATTCAGTACATTTTTATGTCTGCAGGAATATCAAATAATGAATGTTTGGATGGCATTCCAGGTATGTATTAACTTGAAATTATAGTTAATATATTCCAGTTATTAATTTTTTTTCTTTTTTATATCGATTAGTGTTACTCAGATGGGGTTAATAAATAGAATTTGAATTAATATTCTCATACTTTTTGGAAAATGTAAACGGATAAAGCATGAATGAAACACTAATGACTTTGTAGAAAACAAGTATTCAAATGTAAGTCTGTATCTATGTTTTAGATGATAGAAAGATTGCAACTTTCTTAAGCAGCAAATTACTAATCCCTAGTCTTTTTTCTATATATGTGTGTTCACACATAGCTGATTATTTAGAACAGGGTTTGTACAGACATGGAAAGTTAGGGAAATGGAAGAAAAATCCGATTTCATAGTAAAATTCAACTTATTAGTTACAGTTTGTACCAAAAAGTAAGTTTTATCTTTTCATCCAAGATTGCTCATGCAAAACAATCAATCTACATTTCCCTTCACAATCTTTGTCTACCTACCAATCCAATCCCCCTACACATTTCATGCATACCACAGAGTTTGTGTAATCAAAATGTTCTGAAAGGGCACTTCAGATTTGGGATAATATTAAAATGTTTATAGAAGGAAAGCTTCCCAACAATGCAGTTGTTCCAACTGTTAAGAATGCTGTCAGTGATCAATTTATGAAATGCAAATTTACTTTTTGTAAAATGGTATCAAATGCATGCGAACCATTTTTCTGCAGTTACCAAACATCCAATACTAGGTGTAATTTTTTATTTGAAGGTTTGCATAATTTGATTCGGACCTTAATGACATGTATTTTATCTGAAGAGTGCAACAACTGCATCAAAATTAGTTGAAATAGACGTATCAGACCCAAAAAATGTTTGGTGTTATTATTGTGTTAGAAGGGTTTGTTTGGGTGTTGTATTGTGATGGATGGGGGTTGTGAAGATTTTGGATGAGTTGGGGGTGGGGTGGGGTATGGTGGGGTGTTGGATTGGGGGTTTTTTATTTTTGTTTTGGGGAGGGGTATAGATTATGTGGGGGTAAGTATGGGATGTTTTGGAATTTTGTGAATATGATGGGGGGGTTTTAGAGGGAGGTAAGTTTGAGGATTTGGAAATGTAGTGGAGGTTAGGAGTGGAAGAGAGGTTTGATGGTGAATTGGTGTGTGGATGGTATGATATTGTGTTTTGGGTATTGAGGGGGGGGGGTGTGATTTGGGGATTTTGGTTTTGGTAATGGTTTTGTGGATGTTTGGGATATAGGTGATTGGGTTGTGTTTATTGGGTATAGATTTGTTTTGGGGTGGATTTTTTTTTTGTGAGGGGGAGATGTTGTTTTGAGTGGGTTGGTGAAGGGGATTTGGGTGGGATGTTTATGGTTTTTTTTGGTTTTTGGTTGGGGTTTTTTAGGAGTGGTTTTAGTGGGTTTGGGGATGTTGGGATTGTGGGGGTGAGGTAGTGGTTATGTTGTAGTGTGGTTAGGGGGAGGGGTTTTGTTTATGGGGGGTGTGTGGGATTTGGGAGTTGGTAGGTTTGGGGTATGTTGGTTTGATGGATTGGTTGTTGGGTAGGGGTGGGGGTGTTAGGTTTGGTGTGTTTTGTGGGTATTGGTGTGATTTGGGGTGTGTGTTTTGGGGGTTGTGTTTTTGTATTGGGTGGTGTGGTGATAGGGGTTGGTGATTGGGGTTAGGGATAAGATAGTTGTTGGATGTTTTTGTGAGTGATGGTATTGTTGTGGGAGTGTTTGTTGGGGTGGTTGTTAGATTTGTGGAATGTTGGGATGGGATGTTTGTTTGATTAAGGGGTATGTTTTGTGAGTGTTTTAGTATTTTTTGTGGTTGTGTGGTTGATTGGGGTGGTTGGGGGTATGTGTTTGGAGTTGGGGAGTGGGATGGGTTGTTTGGGAGTGGTTGGGGTATTTTATGGTGTTGGTTTTTTGGGTGAGGGTGTATTGTGTTTGTTAGGATGGTTGGGAGTGTGTAGTTTGGGGATTTATTTGGTTTGGTGGTAGGGTGTGTTATGTAGGTTGTTTGGGGGAGGTGGGTGTTTTGGGTGATTGTTGAGTTGGTGTTGTTTGTGGAGTGTGGGTGGGTATGTGGGTTGTGTGGTTGGTTTATGTTGGTGGTTTGAGGTTGTGAGTAGTTTGTTGATGTGGGGAGGTTGGGGTTTTGGTGGGGGGGTGGTTTGTGGGTTTAGTGTATGGGTTGTGTGTGGTGTATTGTGGTTTTTGGGGGTGGGGTTTGGTGTATGTTTTTGTGTGGGTGTGTTGTTGTTGTGGTGTTTGGGGGTTTGGGTGGTTGTGGTTTGTGTTGTGGTGGGGTATGGGGTGGGTTGGGTTGTTGGGTGGGTTTTTGGTGTGGTGTTTTGTTGGGTTAGGGTGGTTGGTGTGTTTGTTGGGTTGTTGGTTTGTGTGGGTTGTGGGGGGTGGGTTTTGGGGGTGTTGTTTTTTTGTGGATTGTGTGTAGGTGTGGTGGTGTGTGGGTTGTTGTTTGTGTGTTTTGGATTTGGATTTTGTGTTGGGAGGGTTGTGGGGTGGTTGTTGTTTGGTGTGAGGGTTTGATGGGTTTGTGGTGGTGTTGGGTTGGAGGTTGGTTGGGGGGGTGGGGTGGTTGTTGGATTGTGGTGTTTTTGTGGTATGTTGGGTTGTTTGTTTGGATGTGTTATTTGTTGGGTGGGGTGGTGGGGTGGGTGTGGGTGTGTGTGGGGTGAGTGGGTTTTGTTTTGGGTGTTGTGGGTGTTGGTTGGTGGGGTTTGTGTTGTTGGTTGATGTTTGGGTGTGGTGTGTGGTGTTTGGGGTGTTGGGTGTGTTTTGGTGTTTGGTGTGGGGTTGTTGTGGGTTTGGTGTTTGTGGGTTGGTGGGTTGTGTTATGGTGGTTGTGGGGGGTGTATTGGGTTGTGGTGGGGGGTGTTGTGGTGTGGTGTGTGTGGGTGTTGTTTGGGGTGGGTGGGGTTGGTTGGTGTGTGGGGTGTGTTTGTGTTTTGTTGTGTTGTGGGGTGTGGGTTGTTTTGTTGTTGGGGGGGGTTGGGTTTGTGTTTGTTGTGGGTTTGTGGTTGGGTGTTGTGTGGTTGGTGGGTGGGTGTTTTGGGTGGTTGTGGTGTTGGGTGGTGTGTTTTGTGGTTGTTGGTGTTGGGTGTTGTGGTTGTGGTGTGGGTGGTGTGGGTTGTGTGTTTGTGGGGTGTTGGTGGTTTGTGGTTGTTGGGTGGTGGTGTGGTTGGGGGTGGGTTTGGTGTGGGGTGTTTGTTGGTGGTGGTTGTTGTGGGGTGTGGGGTGGTGTGGGGGTGTTGGGTTGTTTGGTGGGTGTTGTTGTGTGTTGGGGTGTGTTTGTGGTGGTGTGGTTGTTGTGGTGGTGTGGGGGGTTGGGGTGTGGTTGGTTTGTTGTGGGTGTGTTGGTTTTGGGGGTGGTGGGTTTGTTGGGGTGTGGTGGGGTTGTTGTGGGTGTTGGGTTGGGGTGGGGTGTTGTGGGTGTTGGGTGTTGGTGGGGTGGTGGTGGGGTTGGTGTTGTTGGGTGGTTGTGTGGTTTGGTGGGGTGGTGGTTGTGTGGGGTGGTGGTTGTGGTGTGTGGGGTTTTGGTGGGTGTGTGGGTGTGTGGGTTGGTGTTGTTGTGTTGGGTGGGGTTGGGTGTGTGTTTGGGTTGTGGTGTGGGGTGTGGTGGTTTGGTGTTTGGTTGGGGTGGGTTGTTGGTGTGGTGTGTGGGTTGTGTGGTTGTGTTGGGTGGGGTGTTGGTTGGTGTTGTGGTGGGTTGGTTTGGTGGGTTGTGGTTTTGTGGTTTGGTTGTGGTGGGGTGTGGTGTGGTTGTTGGTGTTTGGGGTGGGTGGTTTGTGTGTGTTGGGTGGTGTTGTGTTTGGGTGGTGTGGTGTTGGGTGGTTTGTGTTGGGGTTTGTGGGGTGGTGTGTTGGGTTGGTGTGGGTTTGGGGTTGTGGTGTTGTGTTGGTGGGTGTGGTGTTGGGGTGTTGTGGGTGTGTGGTGTTGTGTGGTTGGGGTGGTTGTGGGGTTGTGGGGTGGGTGTGGTGTTTTGTGGGGTGGTGTGGGGGTGGTGGTGTGGGTTGGGGTGTGTGTGGTTTGTGGGTGGTGGGTGGGGTGTGGTGTTGTTGTGGTGTGTGGTTGTGGGGTGGGTTGTGGTGGGTTGTGGGTGTGTTTGGTGGGGTTGTGGGTGTGGTGGGTGTGTTTGGTGGTGTTTTGTGGTGGTGGTTTGTGTGGTGTGTGGGGGGGTGGTGGTTGTGGTTGTTTGGGTGTTGTGTGTGGTTGGGTGGGGGGTGTTGTGGTGTGTTTGTGGTGGGTTGTTGGGGTGGGGTTGTGTGGGTGGTGGTGGTGGTTGTGTGGTGGTGTTGGGGTGTGGGTGGGTTGGTTGTTGGGGTGTTGTGTTTGTGTTGGTTGGTGTGGGGTGTTGTTGTGGTTGTGTGGGGTGTGGGGTGGGTGGTTTGTTTGTGGTGTTGTGTGTGGTGTTGGTGGGTGGTTGTGGGTGGTGGGGTTGTGGGGTGTGTGGTGGTGTGGTGTGGGGGTGTTGTGGTTGTGGTGTGTGTTGGGTTTGGTTGGTGTGGGGTGTGTGGGGGTTGTGGGTGTGTGTGGTGTTGGGGGGTGTGTGGTGGTGTTGTGGGGTGGGTGTGGTGTTTGGTGTGTGGGGTGTGGTTGGGTTGTGGGTTTGTTGTGTGGTGTTGTGTTGGGTGGTGTGTGGGTGGGGGGGTGTGGGTGTTGGTGTGGTGTTGTTGGTTTGGTGTTGTGGTGTGGGGTGGTGGTTTTGGTGGGTGGTTGTTGGGTGGTGTTGTGGTGGGGTGTTGTGTGTTGGGTGGGTGTGTTGGGGTGTTGTGTGTGGTGGGGTGTTGTGTGGTGTTTGGTGTGGGTGTGGTGGGGTGGTGGGGTTGGGGGTTGTGTTGGTGTGTTGGTGGGGGTTGGTGGTGGGTTTGGTGGTGTGGTGTTGGTGTGTTGTGTGGTGTGTGGGGGTTGTTGTGTGTGGGGTTGTGGTTGGGGGGTGTGTGGTTTTGTGTGTGGTGTTGGGGTTGTGGGGTTGGGTGTGTTGGGTTTGGTGTGTGGGTGTGGTGGTGTTTGTTGGGGGTGTTTGGGTGTTGTGGGTGGGTGTGTTGGTTGTGTGGGGTGGTGTGTGTGTTGTGGTGGTGGGGTTGGGGGGTGTGTGTTGTGTGTGTTTGGTGTGGTGTTTGTGTGGTTGTGTGGTGTTTGTTGGTGTGGTGTGGTGGGTTGGTGTTTGTGGGGTGTGGGTGGTGTGGGGTGGTTTGGTGTGGTTGGGGTGTTGGGTGGGTGGTGTGGGGGTTTGGGGTGTTGTGGTGTGTTGTGTTGTGGGTGTGTGGGTGTTGTGTGGTGTGTGGTTGGGTGGTGTTGTGGGGTTGGTGGGGTTGGGTGTGTTGTTTGGTTTTGTGTGTGGTGGGTTGGTGGTGTTGTGGTGTTGGGGTGGGTGGTTGGTGTTTGTGTGGTGGGTTGTGGTGGGTGGTTGGGTGTGTGTTTGGGTGTGGTGTGGTGTGGGTGTGGGGTGTTGTGTGGGGTGGGTGTGTGGGTTGTGTGGGGTTGTGGTGTTGTGGGGGGTGGTTGTGGGTGTTGTGTGGTTGGTGTTGTGGGGTTGTGTGTGGTGGGTGTGGTGTTGGGTGGGTGGGTGTGGGGTGGGTTGTGGTGGTGGGTGTTGGGTGTTGGTGGTGTTTGTTGGGTGGTGTGGTGGGTGTGGGGGGTGTGGTGTGGTTGTGGGTGTGTGTGTGGGGGGTTGTTGGGTGGTTGTGTGGGTGGTGTGGGTGGGTGTGGTGGGTGGTTTGTGTGTGGTTGGGGGGTTGGTGGGGTGTGTGGGTTTGTGGTGGTTGTTGTGGGGTGGTGGGTGGGTTGTGTGTGTGTTGTGTGGGGGGTTGGGTGTGGGTGGTGGTGGGGTGGTGTGGGTGTGGTGTTGGTGGGTTGTGTGGGGGTGTGGGTGTTTGTGTTGGGGGGTGGGTGGTGGGTGTTGGTTGGTGGGGGTGGTTGTGGTGTGGGGTGTGGTTGTGGTTTGGTGTGGGTGGTTGGTGGTGGGGGGGTGTTTTGTGTGTTGTGGGGTGGTTTGGTGTTTGGTTGTGGTGGTTGTGGGGTTGTGGTTGGTGGGGGGTGGGTGGTGTTGTTGGGTGTGGTGGTTGGGTGTGTTTGGGTTGGTGGGTGGTGGGGTGTGTGTTGTGGTTGGGGGGTGGGTGGTGGTTGGTTGTGGTGGGGTGGGGAGTGGGTGTTTGTGGGTGTGGGTGGTTGTGTTGGGTTGGTGGGGGTTGTGTGGTGTTGGTGGGTGTGGGTGGTGTTGGGTGGGGTTGTTTGTGTTGGGTGGGTTGTGGGTGGTGGTGTGGGGTTTGTGGGGTTGGTGTGGGGTGTGTGGTGGTTGTGGGGTGGTTGGGGGTGTGTTGGTGGTGGGTTGGGTGTTGGGGTGGTGGTTGTGGTTGGTTGGGGTGTGTGTGGGTGTTGGGGGTGGTGGTGTGGGGTGGGGGTTGGTGTGGGTGGGGGGTGTGGGGTGGGGGGGTGTGGTTTGGGTGTTGGGTGTGGTGGGTGTTGTGGGGGGGTGGTGTGTTGGTGGTTGTGGGTGGTGTTGGGTGTTGGGGGGGTGGTTGGGGTGTTGGTGTGGTGGTGGGGGTGTGGTTGGTGTGTGGTTGTGGGGTGGGGTGTGGGTGGGGTGTGTTGTGGGTGTGTGGTGGGTTGTTGGTGTTGTGTGTTGGTGTGGTTGTGGTGGGGTGTGGGGGTGGTGTGGGTGGTTGTGGGTGGTGGGGGTTGTGTGGGTTGGGTGGTGTTGTGTGGTGTGGGTGTGTGGGGTGTGGTGGGTGTTGTGGGGTGGTGTGGTGGGTTTGGTTGTGGTGTGGGGTGTGGGTGTGTGGTGTTGTGTTGGGTGTGGTGGTGTTGGTGGTGTGTGGTGTTGTGTGTGGTTGTGGTGGGTTGTGTGGGTGGGTTTGTGGGTGGTTGTGTGGTTGTGGGGGGTGTGTGTTTGTGTGTGGGTGGTGTGGGTGTTGGGTGTGGTTGTGGTGTGGTGTTTGGTGGTGGGGTGTTGTGTGTGGGGTGGTGGGGTTTGTTGTGGGTTTGTGGGTGGTGGTGTGGGTGGGTGTTGGGGTGGTTGTGTGTGGTGTGGGGTGTGTTGGTGTGGTGTGTGGTTTGGGTGGTGGTGTGTTGGGTGTGGTGGGGGTGTTGTGGTGTTGTGGGTGGGTGTTGGGTGTGGTTGTGTGTGGTTGGGGTGTGGTGGGGTGTGGTGTGTTGTGGGGTGGTGTTGTGGGGTGTGGTGTGTGGGTGTTTGTGGGGGTTGGTGGTGGTTGTGTGGGGTGTTGTTTGGGGTGTTTGTGGTTGGGTGTGTGGGTGTTTGTGGGTGTGTGGTGGTGTGGGGGGTTGTTGGTGTTGTGTTTGTTGGTGGGGTTTTGTGGTTGGTGGTGTTGTGTTTTGTTGTGGTGGGTGTTGGTGGGGTTGGTGTTTGTGGTGTGTGGGGTGTGGTTGTTGTGGGTTGTGGTTGGTGTGTGTGGGGGTTGTGGTGGTGGGGTGTTTGTGTGTTGGGTGTTTGGTGGTGGGGGTTGGGGGTGTGGTTGGTGGGGTGGTGGTGTGTGGGTGGGTGTTTGGTGTGGGGGTGTGTTGGGGTTGTGGTGGTGGTTTGTGTGTTGGTGTGTGGTGGGTTGTGGTGTTGTGTGGGGGGTGGTTGGGGGGTTGTGTGGGTTTGGTGGGGGTGTGTGGTGGGTGTGGGGTTGTGGGTGGGTTGGTGGGGGTTGTGGTTTTGGGTGTGTGGGTTTGTGGGTGTGGTTGTGTTGGGGTGTTGTGGTTGTTGGTGGGTGGTTGGGTTGTTGTGTGGTGTGGGTGTGTGGTGGTGTTGTGTGGGGGTGTGTGGGTGTGGTGGGGTGGGTTGTGTTTGGGTGTGGTGTGGTGTGGTGGGGGTGTTTGGTGTGTGGGTGGTGTTGGGTGGTGGTGTGTGGGGTTTGTGTGGTGTGGGGTTGTGGTGTGTTGGTGTGGGGTGGTTGTGTGTGTGGTGGGTTTGGTGTGTTGGTGGGGGGTGTTGGGGGTGTGTTGGTGTGGTGGGTGGGGGTTGGGTTGGGGGTGTGGTGGTTGTGTGTGTTGTGGGGGTGTTGTGTGGTGTTGGTTGTTGTGGTGGGGTGTGGTGTGTGTTTGTGGTGGGGTGTGTGTTGGTGGGGTGTTTGTGGTGAGTTGTTGTTGTGGGGGTTGTGGGGTGGTGTTGTGGTGTTTGTGGTGGGGTTGGGTGTGTGGTGGGGTGTGTTTGTGGTGGGTTGGTGTTGTGGGTGTGTGTTGGGTTTGGTGTGGGTGTGTGGGTGTGTTTGTGGGTTGGTGTTGGTTGGTGGTGGGTGTGGGGTGGGTTGGGGTGTGGTGGTTTGTGGGTTGTGTTGGTGGTGTGGGGTTTGTGGGTGGTTGTGTGGTGTGGGTGTTGGTGGGTGTGTGGTGGTTGGTGTGTGGGGTGGTGTGTTGTGGGTTGGGTGTTGGGTTGTTGTGTTGTGGGTTGGTGTGTTTTGTGGGTGGTTGTGTGGTGTGTGGGGTGTTGGGTGTGGGTTGGTGGTGGTGTTTGTGGGTGTGGTTGTGGTGTGTGGGTGGGGTGTGGTTGTGTGGTTGTGGTGTTGTGTGGGGTTGTGTGGGTTGTGTGGGTGGTTGTGTGGTGTGGTTTGTGTTGGTGGGTGTTGTGGGTGTGTGGTTTGTGTGGGTGTGTGGTGGGATTGGTGTGTTGGTGGGGTTGGTTGTGTTGTGGGTGGTGTTGGGTGGGTGGGTGTGTGTGGGGTGTTGGTGGTGTGTGTGGTTGTGGTGTTGGGTTGTGTGTGTTGTTGGGTGGTGTGGTGGGTGTGTTGTTGTGGGTGGGGGTGTGTTGTGTGTGGGGTGTGTGTGTTGGTGTGTGGTGGTGGTTTGTGTGGGTGGGTTGTGTGGGTGTGTTTGTGGTGTGTTGTGGTGTTGGTTTGTTGTGTGGGTGTGTGGGTGGGGTGTGTGTGGTGTGGGGTTTGTTGGTTGGGGTGTGTGGTTTGGTGGTGTTGGTGTGTTGGGTGGTTGTGTGGGTTGTGGGGGGTGGGGTGTGGTGGGTGTTGTTGGGGGGTGTTGTGGGGTTGTTTGTGTGGGTGTGGTTTTGTGGGGTGGTGGTTGGGTGTGGGGTGTGGTGGGTGTTGTTGTGGGGTGTGGTGTTGGGGTTGGTGTGGTGTTGGTGGGTGGGGTGTGGGTGTGTGTTGTGGGTGGGTTGGTGTGGGTGTGGTGTGGTTGTGTGTGGGTGGGGTGTTGTTTGTGTGGGTTGGGGGGGTGGGTGTGGTGTGTGGTTGGGTGGGTTGTGTGTGTTGTGTGGGTTTGGGGTGGGTTGTGTGGTTGGGGTGGTGTTTGGTGTGGGTTGGGTGGTTGTTGGTGGGGTTGTTGTGTGGGGTGTTGGGTGGTGTGGTGTGTGGTTGTGGTGGGGTGTTGGTGTTGTGTTGGGTGGGTTGTGGGTGTGGTGGTTGGTGGGGGGGTTGGTGGTGGGTGGTGTTGTGGGGTGTGGGTGGTTGGGTGTTGGTTGGTTTGTGGGTGGTTGGGGTTGTTGGTGGTTGTGGTGAGGTGGTGTTGGTGTGGTTGGGTGTGGTGTTGGTGGGGGTGTGGTTGGGGGTGGTGTGTTGTGGGTTGTGTGTGGTGTGGTGGGTGGTTGTGGTGTGGTGTGGTGTTGGGGTTTTGTTGGTTGGTGTGGGTGGTTGGTTGTGGTGTTGTTGTGGTGTGTGGTGGGGGGGTTGGTGGGGTGTTGGTGTGGTGGTGTTGGGGTGGTGTTGGTGTGTGTTGTGTTGTGGTTTGTGGTGGGGTTGGTTGTGGTGTTGGGGTGGGTGTGTGTGGGGTGTGGTTTGGGTGGTGTGGGTGTGGTTTGTGTTGGTGGTTGGTGTTTGTGGGTGTTGTGGTGGGTGGTGTTTGTTGGTGTGGTGGGTGTGTGGTGGTTGTGGGTGTTGGGTGTTGGTGGTTGGTGTTGTTGGGTTGGGGGTTGGTTGTGGTGTGTTGGTGTGGTTGTTGGGGTGGGTGTGGGGTGGTGGGTTTGTGGGTGGTGGGTGTTTGTGGGTGTGTGTTGGTGGTGGGTGTTGTGTGGGTGTGGGGTGTGTGTTGTGGTTGTGGGTGTTGTGTGTTGGGTGTTGGTGGTTGTGTGTGGTGTTGGTGGGTGTTGGTTGGTGGTGTGGGTGTGGTTGTGGGTGTGTGGGGGGGTGTGGTGTGGTGGGGTTGTGTTGGGTTTGTGTGGGTGTTTGGTTGGGGTGTGGGTTGGGTGGTGTGGTGGGTTTGTTTGTTGGTGTGGGTTGTGGGTGGGGTGGGTGTGTGGTGTGGTGTTGGTTGTGGGGGGTTGTGTGTGGTTGGGTGGGTGTTGGGGGTTGTGGGTGTGGTGTTTGGTTGGGTGTTTGGGTTGTGTGTGTTGTGTGGTGTGTTGGGTTGTTGGTGGTGGTGTGTTGGTGTGGTGGTGGTTGTGTTGTGTGTGTTTGGGGGTTGTGGTGGTGGGTGGGTGTGTTTGGGTGTTGTGGGTGTGGTGGTGGGTTTGGTGGTGGGGTGGTGTTTGGTTGGTGTGTGTGGGGGTGTTGTTGGGTGTTGTGGGGTTGTGTTGGGGTGTTGGTGGGTGGGTGGTTGTGTGTTGGTGGGTGGTTTGTGTGGGTGGGTGTGTGGTTTGGTGTTGGTGTGGGGGTTGTGTTGGTGGGTTTGGTGTGGTTGTTGTGGGTGTTGTGTGGGTGTTGGTGGTGGGGTGGGGTGTTGGGTGGTGGTGTGTTTGTTGTGGTGGGGGTGTGTGTGGTGTGGTGGTTTGTGGGTGTTGGTTTGTGTGGTTGGTGTTGTGTTGGTGGTTGTGGGGTGGTGTGGTTGGGGTTGGGTGGTGTGTGGTGTGTTGGTGTTGTGTGGTGGTTGTGTTGGTGTGGTGGGGTGTGTGTGTTGGGTTGTTGTTGGTGGTGGTTGTGTGGTGTGGGGGTGTTGTGGGTGTGGGGTTGGGTTGTGGTGTGGTTTGTGGTGGGGTTGTGTTGTGGTGGTTGTGTGTGGGGTGTTGGTGTGTTGTGTTGTTGGTGTGTGGGGGTGGGTGTTGTGGTTGGTGTTGTTTGGTGTGTTGTGTGTGGGTTGGTGGGGTGGTTGTTGTGTGTGGGTTGTTGTGTGGGTGTTGTGGTTGTGGGTTGTTGGTGTGGGTGTTGGTGGGGGTGGTTGGTGTGGTGTGGGTGTTTTGTGGTGGGTTGTGGGGTGTGGGTGTTGGTGGGGTGGGTGTTGGGTGTGGTGGGGTGTGTGGTTGTGTGGTTGGTGTGTTGGTGGTGGGTGGGTTGTTGTGGGGGGTGGTGTTGTTGGTGTGTTGGTGTGTGTTGTGGGGGTGTGTGTTGTGGTGTGGGTTGTTGGGGGTGTTGTGGTGTTGGTTTGTTGTGGTGGTGGTTGGGGTGGTGTGGTGTTTGTGTTGTGGTGGGGGGTGGTTGTTGTGGTGGGTTGGTGTGGTGGGGTTGTGGGTGGGGGGTTGTGGTGTTGTGTTTGTTGGTGGTTGGGTGTGTGTGGTGGGTGTGGGGGTGTTGGGGTGGTTGGGTGGGGTGGTGGTTGGGTTGTGGGTTTGTGGTGTTGTGGGGTTGGTTTGTGTTGGTGGGGTTGGTGGGTGGGGGTGTTGTGGGTGTGTGTGGTGTGTGGGGGTGTGGTGGTTTGGTGGTTTGTTGTTGGTGGGGGGGGTTGTGTGTTGGGTGGTGTGGTGTGTGTGGTGTTGGGTGTGTTGTGGTTGGGGGTGGGTTTGTTGGGTGTTGTTTGTGGGTGGGGTGGTGTGGGGTGTGGTGTGTTGTGGTGTGGGGTGGGTTGTGGGGTGTGTTTGGTGGGTTTGTGGTGTGGGGTGGTGTTTGTGTGGTGGGTGTTGTGTGGTGTTGGTTGGGGGTGTGGGGTGGTGTTGTGGTGTGGGGGTGTTGGGTGGGTTTGGTTGGTTGTTGTTTGTGTGGTGTGGGGTTGTTGGGTGGGTGTTGTGGGTTGGGTTGTGGTGGGTTGTGTGGTTTGTGGTGGGTGGTTGTGGTGTGTGGGTGGTGGGTTGTGGTTGTTGGTTTTTGGGTGTGTTGTGTTTGGGGTGGGTGGGTTGTTGTGTTGTGTGGGTGGGGTGGTTTGTGGGGGTGGTGTTGTGGTGGTGTGTTGGGTGTTGGTGTTGTTGTGGGGTTGGTTTTGGTGTGTTGGGGGTTGTTGTGTGGGTGTGGTGTGGTTTGTTGTTGGGTGGTGGGGTTGGGGTGGTTGTGTGGTTTGTTGGGGTGGTGTGTTTGGGGTGTGTGTGGGTGTTGGGTTGTTTGGTGGGTTTGTTGGTGGGTTGGGGGTTGGGGGTTGGTGTTTGGGTGTGTTGTTTTGGGGTGGTGTGTTGGGTGTGGATGGTTTGGTGGTGTGGTGTGTTGGGTGGGGTGGTTTGTGGTGTGTGGTGGTGTTGGTGGGGTTTGTGGGGTTGTGGTGGGGTGGTGTTTTGGTGGTGGTTGTGGTGGGGTGTTTGGTGTTGGTTGTGTGTTGTGGTGTGTTGGTGTGGGGTTGTTTGGGTTGGTGGGTTGTGGTGGTTGTGGGGGGTGTGGGTTGGTGTTGTGGGGGTTGGGGTGTTGGGTGTGTGGTTGTTGTGGTGTTGGGTGGTTGGTGTGGTGTTTGTTGTGGGGTGGGTGGTTGGGGGTGTGTGTGTGGTTGTTTGGGGTGTGGGGTGGGTGGGGTGGTTTGGTTGTGGTGTGGTGGGGTGTTGGGTGGTGGGTTGTGGGGTTGTGGGGGTGGTTGTGGTGTGTGTGGGGTTGTGGGTGTTGGTGTGGTGGGTTGTGGTGTTGGGGGGTTTTGTTGGTGGTTGGGTGGGTGGGGTTGGTGTTGTGTGGGGGGGTTGTTGGTGGTGTTGGGGTGTGGGTGTTGGGTGGGTGTTGTGGTGGTGTGGGTGGTGTGGGTTGGTGGGGTTGTGGTTGGTGTTGTGTGGGGGTTGGGTTGGTGGTTGTGGGGTTGGGGGGTTTGGTGTTGGTGTGGGGTGTTGGTTTGTTGGGTGTGGGTGTGTGGGGTGTTTTGGTTGTGGGGTGGGTGTGTGGGGTTGTGTGTGTGGTGGTGGTGGGTTGTGGGGTGTGTGGGTTTTGGGTGTGGTGGGTGGTGTGTGTTGGTGGGTGTTGGGTGGGTTTGGGTGTTTGTGTGGGTGTGGTTTGGTGGTGTTGGTGTTGGGGTTGGGGTGGTGTTGGGTGGTTGTGGTGGGGGGTGTGGTGGGGTTGTGGTGTTGGGGTGGTTGTGGGGTGGTGGTTGTGGTGGTGTGTGGGTGGTGTTGTGGGTGTTGTGGGGGGTGTTGGTGTGGTGTTGGTGGTGTGGTGTGTGGGTTGTGGTGTTGGTGGGGGGTTGTTGTGTGGGGGTGTGGGTGTTGTGGTGGGTGTTGTGTGTGGTGGGGGGGTGTGGTGGTTGGTGTGGGTTGTGTGGTGGGTGTGGGTTGTTTGGGGTGTGTGTTGGGTGGGGTGTGGTTTTGGGTGGTGGGTTGTTGTGGGTGTGGTGGTGGGGGTTGGGTGGGTGGTTGTGGGTGTGGTTGGGGGGTGTGTGGGTGTGGGTGGTTGGGGTGGTGTGGGTTGGTGGTGTTGTGGGTTGTGGGTGGTGGGGTGTTGGTTGTGTTGTGGGTGGGTGTGGGGTGGTGGGTGGTGGTGGTTGTGTGGTGTTGGGGTGTTGTTGGTGGGTGTGGTTGTTGGGGGGGGGTGTGGGTTTGTGGTGGGTGGGGTGGGTGTGGGGGTTGGTGGTTGGGTGTTGGGTTTGGTGGGTGGTTGTGTTTGGGTTGGTGGGGTGTGGGTGTTGGTGTGGGTGTTGGGTGGTGTTGGTGGGGTGTTGTGGGGTGTGGGTGTGTGGTTGTTGGTGGTGGGTGTGGTGTGTGGTTGGGTGGGTGGGGGTGTGTGTTGTTGGTTGGTGTTGTGTGTGTGGGGTTGGTGGTGTGGTGGTTGGGTGGTGTGTGTTGGTGTTGGGGGTGGTTGTGGTGGTTGGGTGGTGTGGGGTTGGTGGGTGTTGTGTTGTGTTGGTGGGTGGGGGTGTTGTTGGGTGTGGGTGTGGTTGTGGGGTGGTGGTTGTGGGTGTGTTTGGTTTGTTGGTGGGGGTGTGGTGTGTGTTTGGGTGTGTGGTGGTGGTTGTGGTGTGTGGTGGGGGTGTTGGGTGTTGGGTGGTGGGTGTGGTGGGTGTGTTTGGTTGGGGGTGTGGGTGGTGTGTGGTGGGTGTGGGGTGTTGTGGTGGTGTGTTGGGTGTTTGGTGGGGTGGGTTGTGTGGGTTGGGGTTGGGTGGTGGGGGGTGGTGTTGGTGTTGGGGGTGTGGGGTGTTGTGGTGTGTTGTGGGTGGTGGGTTGGGTGTGTTGTTGTGTTGGTGTGTTTGTGGGTGGTTTGGTTGGGTGTGGGGGGTGTGGTGGTGGTTGTTGGGGGTGTTGTGGTTGGTGGTTTGGGTGGGTGTGGTTTGGTGTTGGGGGGTGTGGTGTTGGTGTGTTGGTGTGGTTGTGGTGTGTTGGGTGGTGTGGTGGTGTGGTTGTGGTTGGGGGTGTGTTGTGGGTGTGTTGGGTTTGTGTGGGTGGGTTGGTGTGGGTGGGTTGGGGTGGGGTGTTGTGTGGGGTTGGGTGGGGTGGTTGTGTGTGGGGGTGTTGGTGGGTGTGGGTGTGTGTTGGTTTGTTGGTTGGTGGTGGGTTGTGTTGTGGTTGGGGGGTTTGTGTGTGGGGGTTGTGTGGTGTGTGGTGGTGGGTGTGGTGGTGTGTTGGTTTGTGTTGGGGGTGGTTGTGTGGTGGTGTGGTGGGGTGTGTGGGGGTGTGGTTGGTGTGTGGTTGGGTGGTGTTGTGTTGTTGGTGTGGGGTTGGGGGTTGGTGTTGTGGGGGTTGTGGGGTTGGTTGTTGTGTGGTGGGGTGTGGGGGGTGGTGTGGGTTTGGTGTGTGTGGGTGGTGTGTTGTGGGGGTGTGGTGTGGTTGTGGTGGTGTGGTGGTGTGGGGTTTGTGTGGTGTGTTTGGGGTGTTGGTGGTTGTTTGTGTGGGGTGTGGTTGGGGGTGTGGTGTTGTGGTGGGTTGGTGGGGTGTTGATGTGTGTGGGTGGTGTGTTGGGGGTGGGGGGTTGTGGGGTGTTGGGTGTGGTGGTTGTGGTGTTGTGGTGGGTGTTGTGGGGTGTTGGTTGTGTGTGTGGTGGGTGGTGTTGTGTTTGTGTGGGTTGTGGGGTGGGTGTGTGTGTTTGTGTTGGGTTGTGGGGTTGGGGGGGTGGTGGGTGGTTGTGTGGGTGTGGGTGTGTGTTGGTGTTGTGGGGTGTGTGGTTGAGGGGTTGTGGGTGGTGTTGGTGGGGGGTGGTTGTGGTGGTTTGTGTGGGGTTGTTGGTGTGTTGGTTGGGTGTTGGTGGGGTGTTGTGTGGGTTGTGGGTGTGGGTGGTGTTGTGGTGGTGGTGGGTGTGGTTGTGTGGTGTGGTTGGTGTGGGTGGTTGGGTGTTGTGGGTGGTGTTGTGGGGGTGTTGGGGGGTGGTGGTTGTGTTGTGTTGGTGTTGGGTGTGGTGGTTTTGGGTGGTGTGTTTTGTTGTGTGGGGTTGGTGGGGTGTTGGGGTGTGGTGTTTGTTGGGTGTGGGGGGTGTGGTGTTGGTGGTTGGGGGGTGGTGGGTGTGGTGTTTGTGGGTGTTGGGGTGTGTGGGGTTTGTGTTGTTGGGTGGTTGGTGGGTTGGTGGGGTGTGGTGTTTGGTGTTGGGGGTGTGTTTGTGTGGTGGTTGTGTGTGGGTTGGGGTTGTGTGGTGTTTGGGTTGGGTGGGGTGTGTTGGGTGTGGTGTGTGTTGGGGTGTTGGTTGTGTGGTGGGTGTTTGGTGGGGGTGTGTGGTGGGTGGTTGGGTTGTGGGTGGGTGGGTGTTGGTGTTGGTTGTGGGGGTGTTGTGGTGTGTGTTGGTGGTGGGTGGTGTGGTGGTGTTGTGTGGTGTGGGTGTGTTGGTGTGGTTGGTGTGTGGGGTGGTTGTGGGGTTGGTGGTTTGGTGGTGTGGGTGTTGTGGTGGGTGGTTGTGGGTTGGTGGGTGGGTGTGTTTGTGGTTGTGTGGGTGTTGGGTTGTGTGGTGTGTTGTGTTGGGGTTGGTTGTGGGTGTGTGGTGTGTTGGTTGGGGGTGGTTGGGTGTGTTGTTGTGTGTTGGGGGGTGTGTGGGTGTGGTGTGGGTGTGTTTGGGGGTGTTGGTGTTGGTGTGGGGTGTTTGTGGTGGGGTGTGTGGGTTGGGTTTGGTGGTTGGTGGGTTGTGGGGGTTGGTTTGTGGTGTGGTGTGGTTGTTGTGTGTGTTGGTGTGTGGGTGTGTGTGTGGGTGTGTGGGGTGGGTGTTGTGTTGTGGGTGTGTTGTTGTGGTGTTGTGGTTTTGGTGTGTGGTGTGGGGGTGTTGGGTGTGTTGGTGGTTGGGGGTGGTGTTGTGTGTTGGTGGGGTTGTGGGTGGGTTGTGGTGTGGTTGGTGGGGGTTGTGGGTTGGGTTTGTGGTGTGTTGGTGTGTGGGTGTTGTGGTTGTTGTGTGGTTGTGTGTGTTGGGGGGTTGGTGTGTTGTGGGTTGTTGTGTGTGGTGGGGGTGTGTGGTGTGGGGTTGTGTGGGTGGGTGTGTGGTTGTGTGGTGGGGTGGGTGTGTTGTGGGTGGGGGGTGTGTGGGGGTGTGGTTGTGTTGTGTGGTGTGGGGGTTGGTGTGTGTTGTTGGGTGTGTGTGGGGTTGGTGGGGGTGTGGTTGGTGTGTGGTGTTGGTGTGGGGGTGGTGTTGTGTTGGGGTGGTGGTGTGTGGTGTGTGGTTGGGGTGTTGGGGGTGGGTGTGGTTGTGTGGTGTTGTGGGGGTGTGTGGTTTTGTGGTGTGGTGGGGGTGTTGTGGTGGTATTTGTGTGGGTGGTGGTGGGGTGTGGGGTTGGTGTGGTGTGTGTGGGTTGTGGGTGTGTTGTGGGGTGGGTTGGTGGGTTGGGTGTGGGTGTTGGGTGTTGTGGGGGTTGTTTGGGTGTGTGGGGTGGTGGTGGGTGGGTGTGTGTGGGGTGTGGTGGGTGTGGGTGTTGGGTGTGTTGGTGTGTTGTGGGGTGTTGTGGGTGGTGTGGTGGTGTTGGGTGGGTGGGGGTGTGTTTGGGTGTGGTTGGTGTTGGTGTGTGGGTGGTGGTGGGTGTTGGGTGTGTGGGTGGTGTGGGGTTGGGTGTGGGGGTGGGTGGTGTGGGGGTGTGGGTGGGGTTGTTGTGGGTTGTGGGTGGGGTGTTGGTGTGGGTGGGGTGTTGGGTGGTGTGTGGGGGTGGGTGTTTGGTGGTGTTGTGTTGGTGGGTTGTGTGTGGGTGGGTTTGGTGGTGGTTGTGGTGGGTGGGTGTGGTGTTGGTGGTGGGTGGTGGGTGTTGTGGGTGGGGTGTGTGGGGTGGTGTTGGGTTGTGTGGTGGGGTGGGTGTTGTGTTGTGGGTGTGGTGTTGGGGTTGGGGTTGTGGGTGTGGTGGGGGGTGGTGGGTGTTGTGTGGGGTTGGGGGTTTGGTGTGGTGGTGTGTTGGGGGGTGGGTTGTGTGGTGTGGGTGGTGTTGTTGGGGTGGGGGGTGTGGTGGTGGTGTGGGTTGGTTGTGGGGTGTGGTTGTGTGGGGGGTGTGGGTGTTGGGTGGTGGGTGGGTTGGGGTGTGGTGTGTGGGTTGTGGTTGTGGTGGGTGTGGTGTGGTGGGTGGGGTGTGGTGGTTTGTTGGGGTGTGGGTGGTGGTGTGGGGTGTTGTGGTGGTGTTGGTGTGGGGGTGGTGGGGTTGTGTGGGTGGGTGTGTGGTGGTTGGTGTGGTGGGGTTGTTGGTGTGGGTTTGGTGGGTGGTTGTTGTGGGTGGTGGGTGTTGTGGTGGGGTTGGGTGGGGTTTGGTGTGTGTTTGTGGTGGGTGGGGTGTTGGTGTGGTGTGGGGTGTGTGGTTGTGGGGGTGTGGTGGTTGTGGGTGGTTGTGTGTGGTGTGGTGTGGGTGGTGTGGGTGTGTTGGTGTGTTGTGGGTGGTGTGTTGGTTGTTGGGTGGGGTTGGGGGTGTGTGGGGGTGGGGGTTGGTGTTGGTGGGGTGTGGGTTGGGGTGTGGGGTGTGGGTGGTGTGGTGTTGGGTGGTGGGGGTTGTGTGTTGTGGTGGGGTTGGTGTGTGGTTGTGGTTGTTGTGTGTGGGGGTGTGGGTGGTGGGGGTGTGGGTGGGTGGTGGTTGGTGTGGTGGGGTGGTGTGGTGGTGGGGGTTGTGGGTTTGTGTGGTGGGGTGGTTTGGTGGGGGGGTGGGTGGGGTGGGGGTGTTGGTGTGTGGGTGTGGTTGTGTGTTGGGGTGGTTTGTGTGGTGGGTGGGTGTGTGGTGGGTGGGTGGTGTGGGGGGGGTTTGGGTGGTGGGTGTGTGGGGTGGTGTGTTGTGTGGTTGTGTGGGGTGGGGGGTGTGGGTTGGGTGTGTTGTGTTGGTGTGTTGGGGTTGGTGGGTGTGGGGGTGGTGGTGGTGTTGGTGTGGGTGGGTGGGGTGTGGTGGGGGGTGGTGGGGGGTGTGGGTGGTGGGTGTGGGTGTGGGGGTGGTTGTTGTGGGGTGGTGGGTGGTGTGGGTGGGGGTTGGGTGTTGTGGGGGTGTGGGGGTTGGTTGGGTGGGGGGTTGTGGGGTGGTGGGTGGGTGTGGTTTGGTGGGTTGTGGTTGTGGGGGTGTGTGGGTGTGGTGTGGTGTTGGGTTGTGTGTTGTGTGGGTTGTGGGGGGTGTTGGTGTGGGTGGTGGTTGGGGGGGTGTGGTGTGTTGTGGGGTGTGGTGGTGGGTTGGGGTGTGTGGGGTTGTGGGGTGTGTGTTGGGTGGGTGGGTGTTGTGGGTGGGGGGGTTGGTGTGTGTGGGGTTGTGTGGTGTGGGTGGGTTGGTTTGGTTGGGTGTGGGGTGTTGGGTGGGTGTGGGTGTTGTGGGTTGTGTGGGGGTGGGTTGGGTGGTGTGGGGTGGTGGGGGTGGGTTGGGGTGTGTTGGTGTGGGTGTGGGTGTTGGGTGGGGGTGGTGTGGGTGTTGGTGTGTGGGGGGGTGTGGGTGTGGTGGTTGGGTGTGGGGTGGGTGGTTTGGTGTGTTGGGGTGTGGTGGGTGGTGTTTTGTGTGGGGGTGGTTGGTGGTGGGTGGTGTGTTTGGGGGGGGGTGTTGGGGTGTGTGGGTTGTGGTGTGGGGGGGTGGTTGGTGTGGGTGGGGTGTGGGTGGGGTGGGGGTTGGTTGGGGTGTGGTGTGTTGTGGGGGTGGGTGGGGGGGGTGGTGGGTTGTGGTGTGGGGTGGTGTGTTGTGGGGTTGGGGGTTGTGGTGTGGTGTTGGTGGGTTGTGTGTGTGGGTTGTGTGGGGGGGTGGTGGGTTGGTTGTGGTGGTGTGTGGGTTGTGGTGTGTGTTGGTGGTGGGGGGGTTGGTTGGGGTGGGTGTGGGGTTGTGTGTGGGGTTGTGTGGTGGTGGGTGGGGTGTGGTGGGGTTGGTGGGTGGTTGTGGGTGGGGTGTTGGGGGTGGGGTGTGTGGGGTGGGGGTGGGTGTGGGGTTGTGTGTTGGTGTTGGGGTGTGGGGTTGTGTGGGGTGTTGGGTGGTGTGGTGTGGTGTTGTGGTGTTGTGGTGGTGGGGGTTGTGTTGGGGGTGGGTTGTGGTGTGTGGGGGTGGTGTTGGGTTGGGGGTGGGGTGTGGTTGTGGTTGTGTGGGTGTGTGGGGGTGGTGTTGGTGGGTGGGTGTGTGTGGGGGTTGGGTGGTGTGTGTTGTGTTGGGGTGTTGTGGGTTGTTGTGGGTGGGTGGTGTTTGTGGGGTGTGGGTTGGTGTGTGGGGTGGTTTGTGGGGTGTTGGTGTGTGGTTGTTGGGTGGGTGGTTTGGTGTGGGGTGTGGTGGGTGGTGTTGTGGGTTGTGGTGGGGTGGGGTTGTGGGTGTGGTGTGTTGTTGGGTTGGGTGTGGGTTGGTGTGGGTGGGTGGGTGTGGGTGTGTGGGGTGTGGTGTTGGGTTGTTGTGTGGTGGGTGGGTTTGTGTGGTTGGGTGTTTGGTGTGGGGTGTGTTTGGGTTGTGGTGGTTGGTGGGTGTTGGTGGGGTGTGTGTTTGTGGTGTGGGTGTGGTGGTTGTGGGGTGGTGGGTTTGGGTGGTGTGGGTTGTGTGGTGTGGTGGTGGTGTTTGGGTGGTGTGGTGGGTGTGTGGGGTGTTGTTTGGGTTGTGTGGGTTGGTTGTGGTTGTGGTTGGTTGTTGGGGTGTTGTGTTTGGTGGTGGGTGTGGGTGTGTGGTGGTGTTGTGGTGTGGTGTTGGGGTGTGGTTGGGTGGGTGTTGTGGGTGGTGGTGTTGTGGGTGGTGGTTGTGGTGTTGGTGTTGTGGTTGTGGGGTTGGTGGGTGTGTGTGGGTGTTGGGGTTGGGTTGTGGGTTGTGTTGGGTGTGGTGTGTGGGTGTTGTGTGTGGGTGGTGGTTGTGGTGTTGGTGGTGTGGGGTGGGTGGGTTGGTGTTTTGGGTGTGGGTGGGTGTGGTGGGTTGGGGGGTGTGTGGTTGTGGGTGGTGTGGTTGGTGGTTGTGGTGTGGTGTGGGTGGTTTTGTGTTGTGTGGGTTTGGTGTGTGGGTTGGTGTGGGGGTGTGGTGTGGTGGGTGGTTGTGTGGGGTGTTTGGTTTGGGTGTGGTGTTGGTTGTTGTGGGTTGGGGTGTTTGGTTGTGTGTGTGGGGGGGTGGTGTGGGGTGTGTGTGTGTTTGTGGGTGTGTTGTTTGTGTGGGTGGTTTGGGTGGTGTGGGTGTGGGTTTGTGTGTTGTGGTGGTGTGTGTGGTTGGGTTTTGTGTTGTTGGTGTGTTTGTGGGTGTTGTGTGGTTGGGGTGGTGGTTGTGGTGTGTTTGTTGGGTGGTGGGTTGTGGTGGGTGGGTGTGGTGTTGGTGGGTGTGTGGTGTTTGGTGGGGTTGTGTTGGTGTGGTGGGGTGTTGTGGTGGGGGTGTGGTTGTGGGTGGTTGTTGTGTGGGTGTGTTTGTGTTTGGTGTTGGGTGGTGGGGGTGGGTTGTGTGGTTTGGTGGGTGTGTTGTGGTGGTTGTGGGGTGGGGGTGTGGGTGTTGGTGGTTGTTGTGGGGTGGGTGTGGTGTGGGTGTGGGTGTTGTGTTTGTTGGTGGGTGTGGTGTGGTGTGGGTTGTGGGGTGTTGGTTGTGTTGGTGGGTGGTGGGTGTGGTTTGGGTGGTGTTTGGTGGGGTGGGTGTGGTTTGTGGGGGGGTTTGGTGGTGGTGGGGGTGGTGTTGTGTTTGTGGTTGTGGTGTTGGGGTGGGTTGGTGGGTGGGGTGTTTGTGGGGGTGTGTTGTGGTGTGGTGTGGGTGGGTGGTTGTGTGGGTTGGGTGTGTTTGGGTGGGGTTGGTGTGGTGTTGGGTGGGGTTGTTGTGTGGGGGTTGTGGTGTGTGGGTTGTGTGGGTTGTGTGGTGTGGTGGTGTTGGTTGGTGGGGGTGTGTGGTGGGGTGTTGGTGTGTGGGTTTGGTGGTGTTGTGTGGTTTGTGGGGTGGTGTGGGGTGGTGTGTTGGGGTTGTGTGTGGTTGTGTGGTGTGTGGTGGGGGGGGGTGTGGTTGGTGTGGGTTTGGTTGTTTGGTGTTGGGTGGGGTGTGTTGGGGTGTTGGGGTGTGTGTGTGGTGTTGGGGGTGGGGTGGTGTGTGGTTTTGGTGGGTGGGTGTGTGTGGTGTGTTTTGTGGGTGTTGTGGTGGTTGTTGTGTGGTGGTTTTTGTGGTTTGGGTGTTGGTGTGGGTTGTGTTGGTGGGTGGGTTGGGTGTGGTGTGTGGGTGGGTTTGTGTGGGTGGTGGTTGGTGTTGTGTGGTGTGGTGGTGGTGGTGTTTGTGGGTGTGGGTGTTGGGGGTGTGTTGTGTTGTGTGTTTGGTGGGTTGTGTGTGGGTGTGGGTTGTGGTGGGTTGTGTGGGGTGTGGGGTGTTTGGTGTGTGGTGGGTTGGGGGTTGTGGGTGTTGGTTTGGGGTGTTGGTGTGTGGTGGGTTGTGGTTGGTGGGTGTGGGTGTTGTGTGGTTGGTTTGTGGGGTGGTGGGTGGGTGTTGTGGGTGTGGTGTGGGGGTGTGTGGGTGTGGGGGTGTGGTGGTTGTGGTTGTGTGGTGTTGTGTGGGTGGGTGTGGTTGTTGGGTGTGTTTGGGGGGTGGTGGGTGGTTGTTGGGTGTTGTGGTTGGGGGTTGGTGGGGTGTTGTGGTTGTGGTGGTTGTGTTTGTGGGTGGTGGGTGGGGTGTTGGGGTGTGGTGTGGTTTGGTGTGGGTTGGGGGTGGTGGGTTGTTGTGGTGTGGTGTGGTTGTTGTGTTTGGGGGTGGTGTGTGGTGTGGTTGGGTGTGGGGTTGTGTTGGTGGTGGGTTGTGGGTTGTGGTTGTTGGGTGTTGTGGTGTGGGGTGGTTGGTGGTTGGGTGTGTGGTTGTGTTTGGGGGGGTGTTGTGGTGTGGTTGTGGGTGTGGGGTGTTTGGTGGTGGGTGTGGGGTGTTGGGGGTGGTTGGTGTGGGTGTGGGTGGTGTGTGGGTGGTGGGTTGTGTGTGGGTGGTGGTTGTGGTGGGTGTTGGGGTGGGTGGTGTTTGTGGGTGTGGGTTTGTGGGTGTTGTGTGGGTTGGGTGGGTGTTGTGGGGTTTGTGGTGGTGTTGGGTGGGGGGGTGTGTTGTGGTTGTTGTGGTGTGTGGGGGTTTGGTTGTGTGGGTTTGGGGGTGTGGGGGGGTGGGTTGTGGTGTGGTTGGTGTGGTTGGGGGTGTTTTGGTGTGTTGTGGGTGGGGTTGTGGGTGGGTTGTGGTGGGGGGTGTTGGGGTGGTGTTGTGGTGGTGGTGGGTTGTGGTGTGTTGGTGTGGTTTGTTGGGTGTGTGGTGTTTGTGGTGGGTTGTGTTGGTGGTTGTGGTTGTGTGGTGGGGGTTGGTGGGTGGGGTGTGGGGGTGTTGTGGTGTGTGGGTGGTGTTGGTGTGGGGTGTTTGGTGTGGGGGGTGGTGTTTGGGTGGGGTGTGTGGGTTGGTGTGTGGGTGTGGGTGTTGTGGGGGTGGTTGTGGGTGTGTGTTGTGGGTGGGTGTGGTTGGGGTGTGTTGTGTGTTTGTGTTGGGTGGGTTGGTGGTTGGGGTTGTGTGTGTGGTGGTGGTGTTGGTGGGTGGGGTGTGGTTGTGGTGGTGTGTGGTGGGTGTGGTGTGGGGTGTTGGTGTTGTGGTTGGGTGGTGGGTGTTGTGGTGTGGTTTGGTTGTTTTGTGGGTGGTTGTTGTTGTGGTGGGGGGTTGGGGGTGTTGGGTTGTGTGGGTTGTGGGGTGGTTGTGTTGTGGTGGGTGTGTTTGTGGGGTGTGTTGGGTGGTGTTGGGGTGTTTGTGGTGGTTGGGGTGGTTGTGGTTGTGTGGTGGTGTGGGTGTGTTTTGGTGGGTGTTGTTTGGGTGTTGGTTTGTGGGGTGGGGTGGTGGGTGTTGGGTGGTTGTGTGGGTGGGGGTGTGGGTGTGTTGTGGGGGGTGGTTGTGTGGGTGTGGTTGGTTTGGTGGGGTGGGTGTTGGGTGGTGGTGTTTGTGTTGTGGGTGTGTGGTTTGTGTTGGGTGTGTTGTGTTGGGTGGGGGGTGGGTTTGTGGGTGTGGGGTGTGGTTGGTGTTGGGGGGGTGTGTGTTGGTGTGGGTTGGTTGGTGGGGTGTGGGGTGGTGTTGTGTGGGGGTGGTGGGGTGTGTGGGGTTTGTGTTGGGGTGGGTGTGGGGTGTGGGGGGTTTGGTGGGTTGGGTGGGTGGGGGTTGTGTGGTTGTGGGGGGTGTGTGGGTGGGTTGTGGTGGTGTTGGGGTGGGGTGTGTGGTTGTGGGTGGGGTGTGTTGTGTGGGTGGTGGGTTTGTGGTGTGGTGGGTGTGGGTGGGTTTGTGGTGTGTTGTGTGTGGTGGTTGGGTGTTGTGTTGGGTGGGGTTTGTGGTGTTGTGGGGTTGGTTGTGTGGGTGGTTGGTGTGTGGGGGTGTGGTGTTGTGGTGGTTGTGGTGGTGTGGGTGGGTTGGGGTGGTGGGGTGTGGGGTGTTGTGGGTGTGTGTTTGGTGGGGGTTGTGTGGGGTGGTGTTGTGGTGTTGTGTGGGGTGTGGGGTGTTGGGTGGTGTTGTTGGTGGTGTGGGGTGTGGGTGGGGGTGTTGTTGGTGTGTGGTTGGTTGGGGTGGGTGTGGTTGGGTGGTGTGTTGGTGTTTGTGGTGGGTGTGGTGTTGGTGGGTGGGTTTGTTGTGGGTGTGTGGGGTGTGGTTGGGGTGTGGTGTTGGGTGTTGGTGTTGTTGGGTTGGTGTGGGGGTTGTGGTGTTGGGTGTGGGGTGGTGTGTGTTGGTGTGTGGGGGGGTGTTGGGTGTGGTGGTTGTGTGGTGGGTTGTGTTTGGTGTGGGTTTGTGTGGGTTTGTGTTGTGGGTGGTGGTGGGTGTGGTGGGTGGTGTTTGGGTGTTGGTGGGTGGGGGTGTTGGTGGTGTGGTGGGTGGTTGTGGGTTGTGTGGTGGTGGGTGGGGGGGTTGTTGTGTTGGGGTTTGTGTGTGGTGGGTGTGGTGTTGTGTGGGGTGTGGGTGTTGTGGGGGTGGTGTGTGGTGGTGGGTTTGTGGGTGGTGGTTGTGGGTGGTGTGTTGGTTGGTGGTGGGTTGGGGGTTGGGTGTGTTGGGTGTGGTGGTGTTGTGGTTTGGGTGTGGGGTGTGGTGTTGTGGGGGTGTGGGTGGTGTTGTTGTTGGGTGGTGTGTGGTTGTGGTGTGGGGTGTGGGTTTGGGTTGTTGTGTTGGTGGTGGGTGTTGGGTGGGGTGTGGTGTTGGGGTGTGTTGTTGGGTTGGTGTGGGTGGTGTGGGGTGTTTGGTGTTGTGGGGGTGGGTTGTTGGGTGGTGTGTGGGTGTGTGGGGGTTGTGTTGTGGGGGTGTTGGTTGTGGGGTGTGGGTGGGTGGGGTGTGTTGTGGGTGTTGGTGTGGGTGGTTGGTTGTTGGGTGGTGTTTGGGGTGGGTGGGGGTTGTGGTGTGTGGTGTGGGTTGGTGGGGGTGTGTGTGGTTGTGGTGGGGGTGTTGGTTGGGGGTGGTGTGTGGTGTGGGGGTTTGTGTTGGGTGGTGGTGTGTTGGTGGGGTGGGTGGTTGTGTGGGGGTGTGTTGTGTTGGGGGTTGTGTGGTTTGGTGGGTGTGGGGTGGTGGGTGTTTGTGGGGTTGTGGGGTGGGTGTGTTTGGGTGGGTGGTGTGGGTGTGGTTGGTGGGGTGTGGTGTGGGTGGTGTTGTGGTTGTGGTGTGTGGTGGTGTGTGGGGTTGTTGGGTGGGGTGTGTGGTTGTGTGGGTGTTGGGGGGGTGTTGGGTGGGGTGGTGTGGTTGGTGGTTGGGGTGTGGTTGTGGTGTGTGGGGTGGTGGTGTGGGTTGTGGGGTGGTTGGGTGTGTGTGGGTGGGGTGTTGTGTGTTGGTTGTGGGTGTTGTGGGGTGGGGGGTTGTGGTGGTGGGGGTGGTTGGGTGTGGTGGGTTTGTGGGTGTTGTGGGGTGGTGGTTTGTGTGGTGTGGGTTGGTGGTGGGTTTGGTGTTGGTTTGTGTGTGGGTGGGTGTGGTGTGGGGTGGGTGGTGGGGTGGTGTGTTGTGGGTGTTGGTTGTGTGGGGTGGGTGGTTGTGTGGGGTTGTGTGGTGGTGTGGGGGTGTTTTGGTGGTGGGTGTTGTGTGGTGGGGGGGTGTGTTGGGGTGTGGTGGTGTGTTGGTGTTGGTGGTGTGGTTTGGGTGGGGTGTTGGTGGGTTGGTGGGTTGGTGTTTGGTGTTGGGGGGTGGGGGGTGGGTGGTTTGGGTGTGGTGTTGTGTGTGGGGGTGTTGTGGTGGGTGTTGTGTGGGTGTGGTTGGGGTTTGTGGTTGTGTGTGTGGGGTTGGGGTGGTGGGTGGTGGTGGGTGTTGGTTGTGTGGGTTGGGTGTGGGGGTGGTGGTTTGTGTGGTTGTGGTGTGTGGTGGTTTGTGGTTGGGTGTGGGTGGTGTGGGGTGTGGATGGTGGGTTGGGGTTTGGTGTTGGTGTGGGGTTGGGTGTTTGGTGTGGTGGGGTGGTGTTGGGGTGTGGGTTGGGTGGTGGTGGGGTTGTTGTGGTGTTGGTGGGGTTGGGGGTGTGGTGTTGTGGGTGGTGTGTTGGGTTGTGTGGTGTGGGTGGTGTGGTGTTGGGGGTGGGTGTGGTGGTGTGGGGGTGGTGTGTGGTTGTGGGGTGTGTTGGGTGTGGTGGGTGTTTGTGTGTTGTGGGGTGGGTGGTTGGGGTGGTGGGGGTGTGTTTGGGTGTGGTGTGGGGGGTGGTGGGGTTGTGGTGTTGTGTGGTGGGTGGTGTGGGTGGGTTGGTGGTTGGGGTGTGTGGGTGGTGTGGGTTGTGTGGTGTGGGGTTTTGGGTGTGGGGTGGTGGGGGTGGTTGGTGGTGTTGTGGGGGGTGTGGGGTGTGGGTGTGGTGGTTGTGGGGTGGGGTGGTGGGGTGGGTGTGTGTTGGTGTTGGTGTGGGGGGGTGGTGTGTTGGGGTGTGGTTGTTGTGGTGGGTTGTGTGGTTGTGGGTGTGGGTGGTGGGTGGGTGTTGGTGTTGGGTGTGGTGGGGTGTGGTGGGTGGTGTGGTGTGGGGGGGTGTGTGGGTGGTGTGGTTGGTGTTGTGGTGTTTGGTGGTGGGGTTGTGTGGTGTGTGTTGGGTGGGTGTGTTGGGTGGGGTGGGTGGGGTGTGGGGGGTTGTTGGGGTGTGGTTGTGGGGTGTGTGGGTGGGGTGGGTGTGGTGGTTGTTGGGGTTTGTGTGGGGTGGGTTGGGGTGGTGGGTGTTGGGTTTGGTGGGGTTGGGTGGGGGTGGTGGGTGTGGTGGGTTGTGGGTGGTGGGTGTGTTGGTGGGGGTGGGTGGGGTTGGGGTGTTGGTGGGTGTGTGGTTGGGTGGTGGGGGTGGTTGTGGTGGGGGTGTGGGGTGGTGTGTGGGTGGTTGGGGGTGTGTGGGTTGTGGGTGTGGGTGGTTGTGGGGGTGGGTGTTGTTGTGGGGTGGGTGGGTGTTGTGGGGTGGTGTGGGTGGGTGGTGGGGGGGTGTGGTTGTTGGGGGTGTGTTGGTTGGTGGGGTGGTGGGTGGTGTGTTTGGGGGTGGTGGTTGTTGGGGTGGGGTTGTGGGGGTGGTGTGTGTGGGGTGGTGGGTTTGGTGGGTGTGGTGTGTGTTTGGGTGGTTGTGGTTGTGGGGGGTGTTTGGGTGGGGGTGGTGGGTTGTGGTTGGTGGGGTGTGGGTGTGTGGGGGGTGGTGTTGGTTGTGGTGTGGTGGGTGTTGGTGGGTGGGGTGTGGTGGGGGTGGTGTTGTGTGGGGTGTTGGTGTTGTGGGTGGGGTGTGTGGTTGGGGTGGTGTGTGGGGTGTTGGGTGGGTTTGGTGGTGTGGGGTTGGGTGTGGGTGTGTGGGTGTGGGGGTGTGTTTGTGGGTTGGGGTGTGGGTGGTTGTGTGGGGTGGGGGTGGTGTTGGGTGGTGTGTTGTGGGTTGTGGGGGTGGTGTGTGTGGGTGTGTGGGGTGTGTGTTGGGTGGGGTGGGGTGTGTGGTGGGGTGTGGGGGGGGTGTTGGGTGTGTGGGTTGGGGGTGTGGTTGTGTGTTGGGGTGGTTGTGGTTTGGTGTGGTGTGTGTTGGGTGGTTGTGTGGGTGTGGGTTGTGGGGGTGGTGGGTGTTGTTTGGGGTGGGTGTGGGGTGGGTGTTGGTGGTTGTGGGGGGTGTGGTGGTTGGGGGGGTTGTGTGGTGTGGGGTGGGTTGTGGTGGTTGTGGTGTGGGTGTTGGTGGTGGGGGTGTGTGTGGGTGTTGTGGGTGGGTGGTGGGTGTGGGTTGGTGGGGGTTGGGTTGGGTGTTGGGGGTGTGGTGTGGTGGGTGGTTTGTGGTTGGGTTGTTGTGGGTGGGGGGTGGGGTGTGGGTGGTGTTGTGTTGGTGTGGGGTGGGGTGGTGTGGGTGGGTGGTTGTGGGTTGGGGGTGGTGGGTGGTGGTGGTGTGGGTGGTGGGTGTGTGGGTTGGTGGTGGGTTGGGGGTGGTGGGTGTTGTGGTGTGGGTGGTGGTGTGGGGGGTGTGGGTTGGTGTGGGTGTTGGGGGTGGTTGGGGTGGGGGTGTGGTGGGTTGGGTGGTGGGGTGTTGTGGGTGGGGGTGTGTTGGGTGTGTGTGGGTGGTGTGTTGGTGTGGTGTGGGTGTTGTGGTGGTTGTGGTGTGGGTGTGTGGTGGTGGGGTGGTGGGGGGTGGGGTGTTGGGTGTGTGGTGGGGGTGGGTGGGGTGTGGTTGTGGTGGGTTTGGTGGGGGTGTGGTGGGGGTGTTGTGGGTGGGTGTGGGGTGGTGTGTTGTTGGGTGGTGGTTGTGTGGTGGGGGGTGGTGTTGGGGGTTGGTGTGGTTGTGTGTGGTGTGGGGGGTTGGGTGGGTTGTGGTTGGTGGGGGTGGGTTGTGTGGTGTGTGTGGGTGGTGGGGGTGGTTGGGTGTGTGTGTGGTGGTGGTGTTGGGTGTGGGTGGTGTTTGGGTGGGGGGGTGGTGGGTGTTGGTTGGTGGGGGTTGTGTGGGTGGGGTGTGGGTGTTGGTTGGGTGGTTGGGGTGTGTGGGGGTGGTGGGTGTGTTGGGGTGGTGTGGTGGTTTGGGTGGTTGTGGGGGGTGGGGTGTGTGGTGTGGGGGTGGTGGTGTGGGGTTGTGTGGGGTTGGTGGGTTGGGTGGGGGGGTGTGGGTTGGTGGTTGTGGGTGGGTTGGGGTGTGGGTGTGGGGTGGTTGGGGTGTGTTGGTGGTGGTGTGGGTGTTGTGGGGTGGGGGGGTTGGGGTGGGGGTTGTGGGGTGGTTGTGGGGGTGGGTGTGGGTGGGGGGGTGGGTTGTTGTTGGGGTGGTGGGTGTGGGTGTGGGGTGTGGTGGGTGGGGTGTGTTGGGGGTGGTTGGTTGTTGGGTGGTGGGGGTGTGGGTTGTGGGGGGTGTGGTGGGTGTGGGGGTGTTTGGTGTGGGGGTGTGTGGGGGGTTGGGGTTGGTGGGTTTTGGGTGTGTTGTGGGGGGGGTTGTGGGGTGGTGTGGTGGTGTGGTTGTGTGGGTGGGTGGTGGGTGGTGGGGTGTTGGTGTGGGGTTGTGGGGTGGGTTGGTGGGTGTGTGGGTTGGTGGTGGGGGTGGGTGTTGGGGGGTGTGGTTTGTGGGTGGTGGGGTTGGGTGGGGTGTTTGGGGGGGGTGGTGGGGTGGGGGGGTTGGTGGGGGTGGTTGTGGTGGGTGGGTGTGGGGGGTGTGGTGGGTTGGTGTGGGGTGGGTTGGGGGGGGGGGTGGTGGGGGGGTTGGTGTGGGTGGGGTGTGGGGGTGGTGTTGGGGGGTGTGTGGGGTGGGGTTTGTTGGGGGGGGGTGTGGGGTTGGGGGTGGGGGTGGGTGGGTGGGGGGGGGGTGGGTGTGGTGGGTGGGGGTGGTGGGGGGTGGTTGGGGGTGTGGGGGGGGTGGGTGGTGTGGGTGGGGTGGGGGGTGGGTGGTGTGGTGGTTGGGTTGGGGGTGGGTGTGGGTGGGGTGGTGGGTGGTGGGGGGGGGGGGGGTGTGGTGGGTGTGGGGTGTGGGTGTGGGGGTGTTGGTTGGGGGTGTGGGGTGGGGGGGTGTGGGTGGGGTTGGTGTGTTTGTTGGGTGGGGGGTTGTGGGGTTGGGTGTGGTGGGTGGGGTGTTGTGGGGTGGGGTGGTGTTGGGGTGGTGGGGGTGGTGGGTGGGTGGGGGTTGTGGGGTGGGTGTGGTGTGGGGGGTGGGTGTGGGTGGGGGGGTTTGGGGTTTGGTGTGGGGTGGGGGGGTGTTGGTGGTGGTGTGTTTGTTGGGTGGTGGGTTGGGGGGGTGGTGGGGGGTTGGGTGGGGGGTGGTGGGGTGGTGTGGGGTGGGGGTGTTGGGGTGTGGTGTGGGGTGGGTGGGGGTTGGGGTGGGGGGGGTGTTGTGTTGTGGTGGGGGGGGTGTGTGGGGGGTGGTGGGGTGGGGGTGGGGGTGGTGGTGGGGTGTGGGTGGTTGGGTGGGGGTGTGGGGGTGGTGGGTGGGTGTGGGGGTTGTGGGTGGGGTGTGGGTTGGGGGGGTGTGGGGGGTGGGGTGGTGGGGGTGTGTGTGGGGGGTGTGTTGGGTGGGTTGGTGGGGTGGTGTGGTGTGGGGTTTGGGGGGTGGTGTTGGGGTGGGGGGGGTTGGGGTGGTGGGGTGGTGGGTGGGGGTGTGTGGGTGGGGGGGGGGGGTGTTGGGTTGGGGTGGTGGTTGTGGGGTGGTGGTGGGTGTTGTGGGGTGGGGGGGGGTGGGTGGTGTGGGGGGTGGGGTGGGGGTGGGGGGGGTGTGGGGTGGGGGGGGTTGTGGGGTGGGGGGGTTTGGGGGTGGGTGGGGTGGTGGGTGTTGTGGGGGGTGGGGGTGTGGGTGGGTGGGGGGGGGGTGGTGGGTGGGTTTGTGTGGGGGGTGGGGTGTGGGTGGGGGGGGTGGTGGGGTGGTGTGGTGTGGGGGTGTGTGTGTGGGGGGGGGTGGTTGTGGGTGGTTGGTGGTTGGGTGTTGGGGTGTGGGGGTGTGGTTGTGGTGGTGGGTGGTGTGGGGGTGTGTGGGGTGTTGGGGGTGGTGGGGGGTGTTGTTGGGTGGGGGGTGGGTGGGGGTGGGTTGGGGGTGGGGGGGGGTGGGGGTGGGGGGTGTGGTGGTGGGGTGGTGGGTGTGGGGGGGGTGGGGTTGGTGTGGGGGGGTGGGGGGGGTGGGGGTGGGTGGGTGGGGGTGGGTGTGGGGGGGTGTGGGGGGTGGGTGGGGTGGGTGGGGGGGTGGTGGGTGGGGTGGGGGTGGTGTGGGGGTGGTTGGGTGGGGGGGGGGTGTGTGGGTGGTGGGGGTGGGGTGGGGGGTGGGGGTGTGGGGGGTGGGGGGGTGTGGGGGGGGGTGGGGGGTGTGGGGGTGGGGGGGTGTGTGGGGGTGGGGGGGGTGGGTTGGTGGTGGGGTGGGGGGGGGGTGGGTGGGGTGGGGGGGGGGTTGGGGGTGTGGGGGTGTGTGTGGGTGGGGTGTGGTTGGTTGTGTGTGGGGGGGTTGGGGGGGTGGGTTTGGGGGGGGGGGGGTGGGGGGTGGGGTTGGGTGGGGGTTGGTGTGGGTGGGGTGGTGTGGGTGGGTGGGGGGGGGTGGGGGGGTGGTGTGTGGGTGGGGGTGGGTGGGGGGGGGGTTGGGGGGTGGTGTGGGGGTGGGGGGGGGTGGGGTGGGGGGGGGTGGTGGGGGGGTGTGGGTGGGGGTGGGTGGGGGTGGGGGGGGGGTGGTGGGGTTGGGGGGTGGGGTGTTGGGGGGGTGTGGGGTGGGGGGGTGGGGGGTGGGGTGTGTGTGGTGGGGTGGTGGGGGTGGTGGGTGGGGTGGGGGGTGTGGGGTTGGTTTGGTGGGGGGTGGGGTGGGTTGGGGTGGGGGGGGGGTGGTGTGGGGGTGTGGGGTGGGGGGTGGGTGGTTGGGGTTGTGGGGTTTGTGTGGGGGGTGTGGGGGTGGGTGTTGGGGTGGGGGGGTGGGTTGTGTGGGGGTGGGGGTGTGGGGTGGGGGGTGGTGTGGGGTTGTGGGGTGGGGGTGTTGGGTGGTGGGGGGGGTGGGGTGGGGTGGGGTGGTGGGGGTGGTGTTGGGGTGTGGTGTGGGGGGTGTGGGGGTGGGGGTGGTGGGTGGGGGGTGGTGGGTGGGTTGGGGGGGTGGTGGGTGGGGGTGGTGTGTGGGGGGGGGGTGGGTGGGTGTGGGGTGTGTGGTTGGGTGGGGGTGGGGGGGTGGTGGGTGGGGTGTTGGGGTGGGGGGGTGGGTGTGGGTGGGTTTGGGGGGTGGTGTGGGGGTGGTGGTGGGGGGTGGGGGGGTGTGTGGTGTGGGTGGGTGGGTGTGTGGTGGGGGGTGGGTGGGGGTGGGGGTGGGGGGTGTGGGGGGGG